>JAZKJV010009345.1:0-361010 GCA_037367405.1 Ottelia alismoides
TTAATCTAACTTGCATTCAATCCAATGGCTGTTAATTAAATAAGAAAAGAAAAGAAAAACACAATACTCACCTCCTCCATCATCTTCCTCCAGCCCTAGCCCTCTCCTCCTCCAGCTGCTGCTCCGCCCCTTCCTCTGAGGACCCTCCCCTCCAACAACCTCTGCTCGCTACCCCCTCCCCTCCAGCCCATCTGTCCACGTCCATTCCCCCCCCCCCCCCCCCCCCCCCAGACCTCAATTCCTCCACCCTTACACCCATGGGCCCAAGATCTTCGGTTGGGATGCCCAACGCAACACATGGCTCGTGTCCAACTTGGGCTTTCGAGCCGCATCTGTGTAGGTCGACGACCTCGTATACTCTTGTGACCGTGTCCTCACACGAAGAACAAGATCTCTTGGTGAGACGTCATGGACGACCGAGAGGAAGCACATGCCTTGTCACATCTGTCGAGGAAGATGGATGTGACTTTGCTGTAAGGTGAGCTTGGGGCATTGGGATCGTACTTGGTGATCATCTGCTCCGCCCAAACGATGATGTTCTCGAACAGGAACTTTCGGAAGGAGATGGCATTGGTTTTTGCTGCTATCTCCGTGAGAGGAGGTGATCGGACCTTGTTGTGGTTGTTGAGGTTGGCGTTTGATCGAGAAATAATTGTGTAACGAATGGCGGAGTTCTTGTGCAGCTGCAATTGCGTTTGGGGTGGAATAAGGCTCCTCCTTTCTCGGCTCCCCCGAAGATGGGGTTGATCCGTGTTCAAGCTGAAGGTTGCGGTACCATAAGGTGGTTTCCTCGCGTGGTGGTTATGATGGTGATGAAGCTCTAGGATTGCAACAAATTCTTAAGATGTGGTTGGATGCATAAGTTCGGGTTTTGTTCGTGCATGGTTGGATGTGTGCACTTGGGCTCATCGTTCATCCTCTGCATCTTTGTTCGTGCATCGGCTGATGAAGCTGCTACTTCAGAGGATGGGTTCGTCGGAATAGGCCCAAATCTGGACTCACCTGCGTGGGTGTTTTGACTGAAAATGCAGGTGATGGTCATGCTCCAGATGTAGGTTCGGATATCGACGATGACGATGCTGATCATCGCTCGAACGAAATGCAGGTGTCTGCTGCTCTTGAGGTCCCGCTTTGTGTTGGGTTAAGAACATATGCGTTATGATCTCCATTTGTGAAGAGATCAAGAACTGTAACCATTCTTTGTTTTAATCATTTTTTTCATGAATGTGGAGATGATGACTACTAACTTTGATCAGATGGTGCTCTTAGTTACAATCAATATCATATGCGGTTCCTTTCTATGAAATTGGGAGGCGATGAGTAGATCAAAGATTGGAAAAAGATAGGCAATATTTATAAATTGATGCATACTGAAAGGCAAAATTGTCTTGATTTAACGAATTCCATCATCACTAACATGGAGAATTAATGGAAGTTAACGTTAGGTTATGACGTGTAATAGTTAGCAACAATTCATGATTTTGAGTGTAATTCGTTATTATCGAGGGTTATGTACATAAATATGAAAATATCCAGGGTTATGGGTGTAAATATTCCTTATTAAATTATGATTCTTTTTAGGAGATAAGATTTATTATGGATTTATTTATTTTATTATCATGCAACCCTATTCACTCTATATAAGAGGCTTATATGTTGAGTAATGAAAATAGGTCTAAAGAATATAAAATTTGGAGTTTTCTACTCTGTCTCTCCTTCCTTTCTCACATGCATCTTCGCACTTCTCCATCCAAAATCTCGTGTTACCAACCTATTTTCTCATCCTTCGGCTCATCCTCTATCTTTTTCCCTCACACGTAATGCAAATTGGTTTCAAAGCATGGCATTGAAGCCGTCCCCACAATTCAATGATCCTATTGAATATTGACGAGTAAAGCTTGAAGCAAGTCATATGGATTATAGTTCACGTTATTCCAATATAGATTAAAGAATTACTTAAAATCATGTTTGAATGTACACATTTGGCTGGACTCATTGATCGAAGGAGACTTTCATCAGTGAAGTTCTGATCCTTACAACACCTCCGACGCACGTTCAATGACAATAAAAAATAGTATCTTCAATCCCTATAGGTTTTGCGGCATTGACGCTCGTATCCCCATCAACCTCGGTATATAATCTAGACCCACTACTTGAGATCGAGTTCCTCGACCACCTTTGGTTGCTCGGGACTCCTACAGATTCCGTTCTTGTCATCAACTTTGAGCAACCATTAGCACTTGCCTCCCGTATTGTGCAACCACCCATTTTGCTATTGTCTACAAGCCCTTCTGCATCATTCTCGCTACCATCCTCTCAATCCTTGTTTTGACACCCTTCCAACTCGGCCCTGGATGAACGTGCCACCCGCTATTGCTCGATCCCACTGATCGATTGAAGCAATTGCTCAAGTTGGATGCCGACCCTCATGCCTATATGCATAATCGTTGTCACCATGCGTTGCTCATGTTATTAGGTGGTTGTTGCTCCCTCCATCTCCATCAACCTCATGTAGCATCGATTACAATAGTAGCAGCCATTGCATGCTTCCACCATTCTTTGATGAGTTACATGAGGAAGAACTCCCATGGAGGCATTTATGCCTAGTTGTCCTCTACTACCTTGTTGTTCAATGGGCATATATTCAACAACCAAGTCAAGCTTGCAAAAATCAATCGACAAGACCGACTACTCGATTCAATTAGTTGAATCGTTGGGGTAGTTGATATATATCTTCAACTAGTCATTAATCAGTTTAGCGAGTAATCAGGGCGCTTAGTCGGTTGATTTTGGTTAACCTATCGAGTGTATACCATCCTCAAATCCCTTTACAAACCCAATGACCCCCCCAAGAAACCCACTATCAAACAAAACCTGAACACTTTCCTCGTTGAAACCTTCCTCCCTCCAGTCACTCCTCACCTCTCAATCTCTCTCGTTGGTCATTTTTTGCCTAGACCTCACATTTGCTATCGCTCTTTCACCGACATCGCTTTCGAATATCGCCTCCTTTGTCATCATCTCTGTATCGTCGACCAATCATCAATACTAACGACTCTTTGCAACTGTTGCAATTGCTCGTCGTTGCCACTTCATCAACAACTATTGTTGCTTGTCACCTCCCTCGACACTTCTCATAGTCGTAAACCCTCCATCATTGGCAACTCCAATCATCAAGGGTGGTGTTTACTTGATATTATTTCTATAGAGGTTTTGAATCTTTTGATATATCTTAGGGTTTGATATCTTAGAAGACTTATTCACATAATGTGTCCCTTGATCAAAGAGGTTTTATAAGGCTACACTGATATCATAAATCTTTGCCATCTCTCGAGAACCTTGTTATCCATTTCACTAGCAATGTTTTGTTGATGGTCTTGAGGCAAGGGATTCCAAGCCCACCCTCCACCTTGGGGAGTATAACAATATTCCAATCTACTAGGTGGACCCCTTGAGTTTTGTCACGATGTACTCTAGAAGAATCTCCTCAATCCTCTGTAGACGCTAACGTATCTCCACCAGAAGTAGTCTTGATGACAAGAAAAAATAAAGGTCACTCCGCAGAGAGCTTTAGCCACAGAATCTAGCGCCCACCTTGAGACAACAAGGATGCCCTTTTTGCCCGGAAAATTTCCTTTCCATTTTTCATTGATAGCCAATCTGATTACCGAAGTCGCTCATAGTTCAATGGCATACCCATATTGTGAATGAACAATGAGTACCAATCACATCCACCACCCTGAAGTCAGATAATGCCATCACGCCAATAGAATCCCATAGTAGATTAGTCCACTCATGAATCCTTGTTTCTTGAAGCAGCGCAATATCCCCAAACCTAACATTCAATAAGTATCCAATAGCTCTCTTGTTCTCTAGGTCTTCCATGCCCCTCATTTTCAAGAGATAATCTTCATATGGAAGCCACGATGCTTCCTGTGGTTTGAACCGCACCAACTGCTTGCACAATGGGTGTGAAGCAATATCTTTTTGCTCGTAGTTTATGTTTGTGCTTCTTGCAGGCCTTCGATGGCGCATGATGACCTCCTGGGGGCCACCGGTTCCACCATAGTATAGGTCGAGGGTTGGGAGGAGGGGTCATGCTTCCTCTTCCTATACCTTTTCATTATTTTTCTGGAGCTATCTCCATGGCAGAGCTCCTGGAGAACTCTCCCAAAGTAGTGGGCCTGGTGTCATGCGAAACCCTTGTAACATCCTTCATCACATTGCCTATCGGTGAAGGAGCAGGCGGTGGGTCCTCCTACGTCTTGTCAGCCAACATACCTCAGAGCTATGGTTTGGGCAATGGATTCAAACAACATGCATTCGGTTCGAGCGAGGGGTTCAAGTAGCAAAAACTCTGTTCGGGTGATAACTTCGAGAAGGAGGTATCTGAGTTTCTCAAGTCATTACATTGGGTGTAGTTTTCTGGTCATTCAGGTCTCCAGTTGGTTCCCTTATCAGGTCCCTAGTTGGATCGATTACCTTTAGACCATTCATGTCTCGAGTTGGGTCATTTGTTAGGTCAACAGATGGACTAGACATCTTCACATTGACCATATTAACCAGACCTATGGCCGAATCTAGAGGTTGCCAAAATAAGTCTACCTCTGCAACCTTGGTTGATGTAAAACTCATCTCAAGCTGCACTGGCACTGGAGGCGACATCAAATACTCTTGAAGGATTCAGGCTTTATTATCCAAGATCGTTTGTTGGGGAAATCCCGTAAATTTCACTCCCAAATCGGTGATAACCACCCTTCCACATCAGCATTCAATACTTTCATTGGCGAAACCGCATGCACCGGAGAATCCTCCCCTCCGACATGCTCCGTCACTATCGCTGGAGGTAACCTACTCATGCCAGTTTTCGTCGGAGGCAGTGGAGGGGTTATCTCCAACACCATCGACTTGAAGGAAGCACGACACACCTCCATCGTGCATTCCACCCCCGAGGCAATCAATCTCTTCCCTCTAATAACCGTAATGGTTGCACTAACGTCTGAGCCTAGTGTTCAACCATATGATAAAAGCTCTGTCACCTCCCCCAACTCTCTTAGAAACAACATGAGAGAACCAGGATTCCTTAAATAGGAAAGGAACCCCGATGATCTGAACCATTCGAAAGCACATCTTCATTTGCTCCACATCGGTGAAGCATGGTCTTCTCCAAAGCAACTTCCCTCCCATTCGAGCTCCATAGTCTGTACCTCTTGATTTGAGAAACCTCATGTACAACACATCTAATCATCGATTAAAACCACATCACTAGAGAAGGCGTCTCTCAAACTCCTCTTGAGGTCAGAAAGAACATTAGACGGAATCCCCTTCCTCCATCTCATCGACGAGAAAGCCCTCCTTCTTCGAGGAATTGGATTGAAGGCGTCTCTCTTGACCGCTTTTCGTGTATGAATGATCGAGGGATCTGAACGATCAAGGGGAGCTGCAATGTGATATAATTGTGCTTGATAAGGGTTGCACAACAGCTTCGCGGTTGGATGTAGAGTAGCAGCATTGACCACTGTTGGGGTTGGAGCAGCAATGCGACCATGAACAAGGGTTGGCAATGGTGGATGGTGAGGCAAAGATGTGTCCCAGCATGGCTGGTAGTGGCCACAATTATATGGGAACAAGGATGTTCCTAAGAGAAACCAATCATTGTTTGAGACAACATGCGCATCTTTTGTAATGTGTTTGAGATTAATGGGTAAATTTGTCAATATTTTAAAGAATCCTGTTAATTTTAACGAATAGAGTTAATGATATATAATACAGTCATGTCTTGTAATGGTTAGAGACTCTCCGAGAATTCGAATGTGTTTCGAAATTATGGAAGGGTCAAAATATGATTTCAAAAGTATACATGGGCACTAGGCTAAAAGTCCCTTATATATGTTGTATCAGCTAATAATGCCTATGGACATTCTGCCTATTCCTCTTAAAATCTCAATTAGATTGAAGATAAACCCTTATACCCTTGTTATCTAAAAACGTGCAAGCAAATAAGAATATAGAATTATTCCCTTTTCTTATCTGCGAAGACATCCTTAAATTCTTATCTTAATAGCCATAAGGTCCTTATCCTTTACTCCCAAATTTGTAGTGGAGTTAGGCTCTCATTTCTTCTAATCATTAGAGCAAAAAGACTTGATAGATTAATGAGTGGTCCTTGAGTTCTCTTATATAGGAGAGGAACCAATTAGGAAAATTACATGAAGTAGACAAAATAAATATATAACGGGAAAACAATACGAAAGATAAGAAATATATCAACACTCCCCCTCAGGCTGGAGCGTAGACATTGATCAGGCTCAGCTTGGAGCAACATCTCTGATAAGGCCCTCTAGCTAGGGCCTTAGTAAAAACATTTGTTGTCTGATCTCCAGAGCTGACGTGAGTAACTTGTGGCAATAAGACCCTTCTGTATCATGTCACGAGTTTAGCTACAATAGTCCACCTTTATGTGTTTGGTCCTCTCATGAGAAGCTGGGTTGTTGGCAATGAAAAGAGCAGCCTGATTGTCACATTGGAGGTGCCTGGGAAGAGACATCTCTATAGTTAGGTCAGTAAGAACAGATCTGACTCTCATCATCTCTGGCCTACGCAATGGCTCTGTATTCTAGCTCAACACTCGATCTGGCACCCACGCTCTGCTTCTTGCTCTTCCAAGAAACCAATCCCTATGAACACAACAAAACCTGCAGAAGACTTCCTATCATTTGGACACCCAACATAATATGCATCTGCACATGCTATGACTGAAAGAGATGTATCATCGCTGAACAGACGTCCCATACCTGGTGAAGTCTTTAGGTACCTTAAAATCATATGGTCTGCATCCATATGTGCCTGTTTAGGTTGCTCCATAAACTGACTCACTTTGCTCACGACAAAGGATATGTCGGCCTGGAAATAGTCACATATAGTAGCTTTTCAACAAGCTCCCTGTACCTCCGCTTGTCGTCCTCCTCAGTGTCATCATCATATAGCTTCATGCTTGGGTCAATAGGAGTAGTGGTAGGTCCGCAATCTGCCATGCCTGTCTCTGAAAGAAGGTATCTAACATACTTCCTCTGAGTCATCACAAGATCTCGTTGGTTCCTGGCAAACTCCATTCCAAGGAAGTAACATAAATTACAAAGGTCCTTGGTCGCGAACTGCTGACCTAGGAAGTTCTTGGCACTCTGAATACCCTGCTCGTCATCCCCTGTAACAATAATATCAATATAAACAAGGATGACAATAGTACTTCTCTGGGTCCTGTGCACATAAAAAGAGTGACCTGCGGTCGACCGCGCAAACCCCTGCTGCTCTATCAAGTCTGGGAGCTTCTGAAACCATCCTCTTGGACTCTTCTTAAGGCCATAGATAGCCTTGTGAAGCTTGCAAACCTTCTGACACCCCCCAGTAGCAAACCTATGTGGCTGGACCTCCTTCTGTAGATCACCATAGAGGAAGACATTCTTCACATCAAGCTAGTAAATGGGCTAATCTCGTGTCATAGCAATAAAAAGTAGTATGTGCATAGTAGAATGTCTGGCAACTGGAGAGAAAGTATCCTGATAGTCCACCCTATAAGTCTGGGTGAACCCACGTGCCACAAGTCTCGCCACGGTATTTCACAGTGAACACCTATTTCCATCCCACAACGGACGCATCAACTGGAGCAGAAACCAGACTCCACACACCATGTGATTGTAACGCAGTCATCTCCTACTCCATGACTAATCTCCATTGACTGTCCTGAAGAGCCTCCTGATATGTCCATGGTACCTCCCCGGCTGATAGTGCCAATGTAAACCTCCTGAAATCCTCTAACAGTCTGCATAAGGAAACTTGGGCTGCAAGAGGATAAGTAGCACATCTACTTTTCTGCTTGCGCAGAGCAATTGACACATCAAGATCATCTGCCAAGGGCACTTGCTCATCCTGTATAGAATCCTGCTGCATAGACAACTCAGTAGTGCCATCAATAGAAACAATGTGCTCATTACCAAGGTTTTATAAAGTGTGAGGTGTATTGAGGCGTTTTCCCAGTATTGCCTCGAGGCGCAAGCCTCACTTGTGAAAGAAATTTTTCATAAAATATAATAATTAGCCGTAATTACAATTTAATTTTTAAGTTCTAGAAATTAAATAGTTATAATTAAATACATAATTCCATGACATTTCAAGTCTAACATCATGGTTTAAACATCCAAGTTGTTATATAACTTTCTTTTTTGGACTCTAAATCTGTAAGGAATCAAGTAAATATGGATATGCAAGCACAATAACGGGGAACTCTCCACAAAATTTAAAGTCTTGAATAAAATTTAACTAAATGGACCATATGTAACACAAAAGGCATTAGATTTAAGGACTCAAGACCCAAATTTTTGTTCATGTTGATTTATAAAGAACACACATAACAAAATAAAAATAACTTTAATATTTTAATAAATAAAAAAATACATTTAAGTGAATTGTAAGCTCAAGGACTTGAAAATACTTGTCTATGAAAGATGAAAATCCCACAATCAAAAAGAAAAGAAAGAAATATTGTAGAGACAAAACAACACACAAATGAGACAACGCCTCATAAGCCTCAAGGCGTAAGCCTCATTGAGGTTGCATAAGGCTATAGCTTCGAGGCATTTTTCCTTGAAAAATGCCTCGAGGCGCGTTTTTAAAAACAATGCTCATTACATACCCGAGGTGTGCTGGATGATGGGCAAGGCCTATGAGCAAGGGGAACCGAACGAGACCTGCGAGTAAAAACATGTGGCAAAATCTGAGTCACAGTATGAGGTGGATCCACAGGAGCATGTGTAGAGGCAAGAGTAGGTGTAGGTGGTGGCGACGGTGGTGGTGGTTGGGAAGGTGGTGGTAGAGCAGGAGTAGAGGGAGGTGGTGGCATGACTGTAGGAGGTGGAGGCATGTAGATCTCATTGTCAGAGTTAAACGGGTGTAGTCTGTTGCCAGTAGGAGAAAAATACATGGCAAACTCAAAGAAAGTAATATCAACACTGGCAAAGTATTTTCATTTGAGCGGAACAAAGCAACGATACCCCTTGTGGATACGCGAATAGCCAACAAAAATACACTTGATAGCTCTGGGGGAGAGAGCTTGTCACGACCTCGAGAGACATCATGAACAAAATCAACTAAACCAAATGCACGAGGTGTAAGAGAGAAAAAGATCATTCTCGGGAAACACAATCGAGAAAAGAATCTTCTCTCCCAACACAGACGAAGGCATGCGGTTTACCATATAGCAAGCCATGAGAACATCATCTCCCCATCAGGCACGGGGAGCACGACTCTGTATCAACAATGTTCGGGTCACATCAAGTAAGTGACCGTGTTTGCACTTGGCAACATCGTTCTGCTGGGATGTATAAGCGTATGAGGTCTGGTGAACAATACCGAGAGATCTAAGAAAGTCAGAAAGCTGTAAGGTGCAGGACTCTAAAGCATTATCAAAATGAATATATATATATATATATATTTGACATCGGCAAAAAAAGTATTCTTTATCTCATTAATAAAAGATTTGATAACAGATCCAACCTCAAATTTATTCTTCAATAAAAGATACATGAATGTTTAGAAAAATCGTCGACAACAAGTAGATAAAAACGGTGTCCCTGATGGTCAGGAACACGATTAGATATCTAAATAAAGGAGGTCAAATAACTGAGAAATGCTCCGACTCTGACGTGATGGAAAGGAGGAACGATGATGCTTCCCAAGCTGACATGCCTCACACTAGAAGGAGGATATCGTGGAAATATGAGGGAGAACATGCTATAGCTTTTGTAGAGGAAGGTGGCGAAAACGAATGTGCTACTGATATGGTGACACTGGTCCAGTAGGTATAGTAGAAACGTCAACATGAGGAGGTTGGACCAATATGTAGAGTCCTCGCTGTTCACGGCCACATCCAATTATCCTTCCCGTGAGTATGTCCTGAAACACAAGCGACGAAGGGTCAAAGATGGCACGATAATGCAGGTCCTTAGTAATATGATTAATGGAAAGTAAATTCATCTGGATGTTTGGACCATATAAACATTTTGACGACGCATAGACAACGTCAAATGCACCCTTCTCTATTCTGTAATGGGTAAATGATCGTCATTTGCAATGACAACCCATCTACCAGGTGGTATGGTCCTATAGGACCTCAACTATGCTTTGTCTCCACAAAGATGATGGGAAGCACCGGAGTCCATAATCCGCTCCGTCGTATCTGTACCATTACTACCAGTGAAAGCATAAGCGATTCCTGAGGAGTTCGAAGAGGCTCTGGCTGCGACAACGGTATCTGTAGTGGTGGTTCCTGCAACATGAGTCATGATCTCTTGAATACGAGAGACGATATCATCCAGGCGATGATCAACTTGGGAAGAAATAGTATCAGAAGGCTCAATATGCCTTGCCACGCGACCAGAGATACGATATCCATGCTTATGATAGCATGTATCCTCTACATGTCCCGGTCAACGGCAAAAGGTGCAAGGGCCACGCAGACACCTACTGCCTTTGCCACGAGGGTATGTCCTCTAGACTGGGTCGTCACTCTTCAACCACGAGAAATGACCATAGCAGACCATGGCAGAGTGATCGTAGGAGGCATGATAATTTGGCTGAGACAGCTATAGGCCTCCTCCACGGGAGGTATTGTAGTGCTAGTGAGAAGCTGAGTACGTGCTGCATCATACTCTGTATCAAGATCGGCCATGAAAACTCCAACCATCGTGGAGTTCCTATATGCCTTCTGCTGCTCAAGATATGTAGTGGAGATTCTCAAACATGCCACAGAGTGAATTGTAGTACACGTGCAGAGGACGACCATTATGCTTAGCCTGGTAGATGTCAAACTGTAGCTGAAGAATCTTGACCTCATTCTTTACTTTAGAACATGTGGAAGCCAAAGTGTCCCACATCGCCGTGACAGTGGCTATCTCTGTGGTGAGGGTTCCATATAGCCAAACACGCGCATACGCGTCATCTTGCTTCCAAGAAGCATTTGCCTCAGTTTTATCCGTTGGCTCTGGATCTGTCAGGATGCGCTCCTTGTTGTTGCCTGCATAAGGGTGAGAAACTGTATGAACCACAACTCATAGTTGGTCCCATCCATCTTAGCGATGGGAATCAGGTGCTTAAAGGCTTCATACGAGAAAATGTCACCATTGTTCTCTGACATGATGGTAAATGGTCAAATAACGGAACTCAACTCGGGAGTAGACCGATATAAATGAGTCTACACAATCATATGGAGGATTGGTTGTACGTGTAGACTCATACAACCAACCTCATCAATCGTCATTGCTTGCTAGGACCGGAAAACATGATTTATAGATCCGAAATCACATTTTCCGGTCAAAATCAGACCGGTTCAGACTGTAGAACGACTTGCAGAGGTGCATGGAAGCCCGCGGGAGAGCCGACGACGGCTGAGACAATCAGGGAGGCCTGGTTGCCCGAGGCAACAACCTAGGGCGGCAGGAGCTGCGACCTTGAGGCCTGGGGCGGTGTCCTAGAGGTCGGACGGCGGCTTGCAGGTTGGGCAGCGGCAGCGACAACCGAGGGAGGGGGGGCGGGTAGGGTTAGGGTTTGGTGGGGTACGGGAATTCCGATCTACGACCGTCGCTCCGAGCCTCTGATACCATATAGAGAAAAAACTTGATAGATTAATGAAAGGCCCTTGGGTTCTCTTATATATGAGTGGAACTAATTGGACAAATTGCATGAAGTAGACAAAATAAATATATAAGGGGAAAAGTACGAAAGATAAGAAATATCTCAACATAATTAGCTTATAGAATCATTCGAAACATAATTTGTTTGGTATGTTTGATCAATCTCATGTTTAGTAATCAAGATTGTCATCTTCCTCGTGAATTTTGTAGAAATTCATTTTTCTGTAAATTGAATTTTACCCATGAAAACATTTGCATTATACAATTTTAATAAACTCAATTTACTACTTCAAGGTGTTCGTGACTCATAGGATGTGCATACGGGTTGCAGGTTTCCTTTTTAACTTTTGCTTATTCTTTACCTTTTTCCATTGTTAGATTATCCTCCCAACTATTTTTTTATTACAATCTGCAGAGGAAAGGTCCGGTGATAGCATTGATCTACCCATCTATACATCCGAGTGGATCCTGCCACCACTTAATCTGCTGGACAGATTTGCTATCACTGATGTATTTCGTTGTCTACATGTAGACAATATATATGGTACTTGGTTTCCTTGCAGTGTTCTGACAATACCTTGTTTTGTCATTCTTTCAGGTTGGTATTACCATAATTCCGTAGAGTATCCTGCCTTGATATTGACAATCTATTTCTGGTCCTTGTGCACTCCAGGCTTGGTATTGCAATCTTGCTGGTTGTTGATTCTGATGTGGATCTCGATTTTCTGTTACTAACCACTTCCGATTTTCTACTGCATGTACACCAACATGTGCTGATAGTTGCATTTAGAGGATTTTTTCGAAGAAAAAGGACAACTAAAATCTTGGTAATCTTCTTTATTTAATTAGTATATTATAGGCTAGCAGCGCCTTACAATATCTCATAATGTAAGAGAGATCATTGTGTGTGGATAGATGTTCTCCATATGACCTTCCAAACCCCATTTCTATGCACCGGGATTCTAGAACCAAAAATCTAGATATATCGTGTTACCTTTCATCTTGTGGATAGGCGTGAAATGAAAAGTTGTGTTCATCGTAGCCCTAGAGCTCTCTTATATAAGAGAAAATCTATATGGGAAAATTACATAAAGTAGACTGAAGAAATAGAAAACTATAAAATAAAGATAAAGAAATATAAGTATCTCAACAATCTCCCTCAAGCTGGAGCATATATATCTATCATGCTCAGCTTAGGACAACAGCTGTGAAAAGGACCTCTCGCAAGAGCTTTGGTAAACATGTTTGCAACCTGATCGCTTAAAGCAATATGAGAAGTGGAGATAAGTCTATTTTGAATCAAATCACGAGTGTAATGATAGTCAACTTCAATGTACTTGTTTTTTCATGGAAGGCTGGATTATTAGCTATGAATAAAGCTGCATGATTATTACATTTGAGGTGCATAGGAAGAGACACCTCAATAGCTAGACTAGTCAGGACGAACTTGACCCACATCATTTCCGTGCTCCCTTGGGCCATGCTCCTATACTCTAATTCGGCACCAGATCTAGCTACAACCATCTGTTTCATACTTTTCCATGAAACCAACGAGCTACCAACAAATACAGTAAAACCTGAAGTGGACTTCCTGTCTCTGGGGGTACCTGACATAATCTGCACATCCAGTAACTGTGAGAGACGTATCTCTTCTGAATAAAAGACATGCACTTGGAGAAGACTTCAGATACCTCAAGATCATGTTAATTGCATCCATGTGAATCTGCCTGGATTGCTCCATAAATTGGCCAACTCTACTAACAACAAATAATATTTCATGCATGGTAATAGTAACATACAACAACTTCCCTACTAGCTTTCTTTAGCATCTCTTATCCACCTCCTCGGATTCATCATCATAGAGCCTAGCATTAGGATCCATCGGAGTAGTGGCAGGTCTGCATCCTGTCATGCCTGTCTCAGGTAAAAGATCAATGGCATACTTCCTCTACGTCATTAACATACCATGCTGATTTCTTGCAAACTCTAGGCCAAGAAAGTAACACAGCTTGCCATGGTCATTGGTCACAAAATGTCATCCAAGGAAATCCTTAGCTGCTTGAATGCACTGTTCATCGCCGCAATAACAATAATGTCACCAACATAAACTAAAATAGTAAAAATACCCCTCTAGGTTCTCCCAACAAAAAGAGAATGATTTGCGGTAGATCTGATAGACCCCCTTATGTTCAATCAATTCTGAGAGCTTCCGAAACTAAGCCCTCGGACTTTGCTTAAGGCCATAGATGGCCTTATGAAGTCGGCACACCATGCTAGACTCCCCCTCAGCAACAAACCCTGGTGGCTGCTGCATGTAAACTTCCTCCTGCAAGTCTCCATACAAGAATGCATTCTTGACATCTAATTGGAAAAGTGATCAGTCGCATACCACAACAACCACAATAAGAATCGGCAGCATAGAATGACACACAACTGGAGAGAAGGTATCCTGGTAATCCACCCCATAGGTTTGGGTGAACTCATGAGCAACCAATCTAGCCTTATATTTGTCCGTAGTACCATCAGCTCGATGTTTCACAGTAAACACCCACTTACTGCCAACAACATAAGCACCTAGAGAAGCTTGTACCACACTCCACGTACCACGAGACTGTAAGGCTGCCATCTCCTCCTCCATTGCCAAACGTCACTGACTACTTTGCAATGCCTCCTGATAAGATCATGGTATCTCCACGGTCGATAGTCCCACAATAAACCTTTAAAAATCCTTGGAGAGTCGTGTCAGGGAAACATGAGATGTAAGAGGATGCATAGTACATGCACGCCTCTGCTTTCGAAGGGCAATAGACACATCCAAGTCCTCAACATCTTCAGAAGGTGTATCATCCAAGAAATCCTGCACCTCAGGCTACATACACAAATCACTAGTGCCATTAGTGGAATTCAAATGCTCAGAACATACCTTGGGCGTGTTGGATGATGAAGGAGACACATGAGCACAAGGTCGATGTTGGTAAACCTGCGGAAAGAAGGTAGGCGAGGTGGTGGTAGAGATGGTAGTGGTGTTGGTGTAGATGAGATCAGAGAAAAAAGGCATATAGACCTCTTCTCATTTCTCTGAAGGAATGAGCTTGTCTTTTGTAGGAGAAAAATACATAATGGATTAAAAAAAGGTGACATCCGCACTAACATAGTACCTTTGTTGAACTGGGCCAAAGCAATAATAACCCTTTGGGATCTTGGAATACCAAACAAACATACACTTGACAGCTCTAGGAGAGAGCTTGTCAATACACGGAGACATCTGATGAACAAAGGAAACATATCCAAAATACGAGGTGTAAAAGAAAAAGATTCGTTTCGGGAAACACAATCGAGAACGTGATCTTCTCCCCAAGAGACGACGAGGGCATACGATTCACCAAGTGACAAGCAGTTAGAACTGTGTCCCCCCAGTATGAATGAGGAGCACGACTCTAGATCAAGAGAGTCCTGGTAACGTCCAAAAGATGGTGGTGTTTTTGTTCAGCCACCCCATTATGTTGAGAAGTATACGCACAAAATGTCTGATGCACAATACCATAAGATCTAAGGAACCGAGAAAGTTGAGTATTGCAAAATTCTAGCACATTATCTGAGTGTATAAACTTGGCATTTGCAGAAAACATTCTTTAGTTCATTAATAAGAACTGAATAACAGGACCAACATCATATTTGTTCTTAAGAAAAAAACCTAAGACAATCTTGAAAACTCATCGACAACAACAAGATAAAACCTATGTCTGATGATCTAGGACACGACTTGGATCCAAATGTCAAAATGAATTAACTCAAAAAGATTATGACTACTTCTACCATGACGACTCTGGAAAGTGGACCGATGATGCTTCCCAAGCTGATATGCGTTACATTGAAAAGTAGAACGAGGAGAGATCTGTGGAAGAACGCGACACATCTTTTGCAGAAGATGACGAAATCGAGGATGCCACACATAGGGAGAAATGGATCCAGTGCGAAGGGAAGAAGCACCAATATATGGAGATTGTACCAGTATGTAGAGATCTCTTTGCTCACAGGCCGATCTAATCACCTTGCCTATAAGAATATCCTGAACCACAAGAGTAGAAGGGTAAAAAATGGTACGACAATGTAAATCCGTAGCGATTTCATTAGTGAATAGTAAATTCATAGAAAATTCAGGAGCGTAGAAAACATTCTGAAGCCACAATGCAAGAGTGCACTGCACCTCCCCCTGACCAGTAATTGGAGAGTGTTTCCCATCAACGATCACAACATGTCTCCCTAATTGAGTTGGACTATAAGTACTAAACTGTCCTCTGTCACCGCAAAGATGATGAGATGCTCCTGAATCCATAATCAATTCTGACAAATCTGCACTGGAACAACAATTAAAAACATACACTATATTTGATGTGGATGCTGGTGTTGAGGCAGTTACCTCTGAGTATCCTGAAGGAGAGCTGGTTGATCCAGATATAGGCATAATCTCTCTGAGCCACGCAACAAGTTCATCAAATCTCTGATCAGATACAAAGCATGAACTCCTAACCTGCTGAGTCTGCTCTGCAACTCATGCTGAAGCCGAAAACCCTTGCTTGGAGTAGCATGTTTCCTCAGAATGACCAGACCTATGGTAGTAGGTGCTTGACTGACAGGGTTGACTAACCCTCCCTTACTGCGGTTAGAGCTCCCTCTACCACGATACTGTATAAGGCTCCCCCTACCACGAGATGCAACCATAATTGAAGAAGTCCGGGACTGTGGGATGTTACTAGAGGATATAGATAGCCTGCTCAATCTGCGATATGCCTCCTCCATTGGAGGTATGGTGGCATTAGTAAGAATCTGGACACGAGCAGTGCCATACTTAAGATCAAGAGTTGCTAGAAAGACTCCAGTCATCACAGAGTGTCTGTAAGCCTTGAGCTGCGCTGGAGTAGCAGTCAAGGGAAGTAACCATGGAGCTTCTCAAACATGCCCTTTTGATCAGTGTAAAGTGTATGGAGGAGACGACCATTCTGCTTCGATGTGAAGATATCATGGTGGAGCTGCAGTATCTTCGACTCATCAACCATCTTCCATTTGAAGGAAACTCCTTTGGGTAACTAGGGTATTTTAGAAAATGTTGTGTCCCATTGTAGGGCTTTCATGAGTTTTTGGAAGTCCAGGTAATGTATCATGCAATTATCCTTTTTAGGTTTAATATAAATGATTTTTGGTGACTCCCACCTTGAGAGCTCACCCTCTTTTTCATAAAAACTAGGGTATTTTAGATGATCACATCACACCCTAGAAACGGACCAACGGCAGCGGGTAGGAGACAGGGAACGGTGACTGGCAGGAGACAGGGAGCGGCGGCCGACAACGGCGTGGAGGAGACAGCAGGCAGCAGCAGCGACTACTGCTCCTGTTGTTACTGGGCGACACCGAGAGATGGGCAGCGGCAGCAACAGCGGGTGCGCACATGTCGCACCAGGGTTTTTGGTGGGGCGGGGTTCTAGGGCATAGGCTTCGGTTTAGGACCGTCACTCTGATATTATGTGGAAAGGTGTGAAATGAAAAGTTGTATTCATTGTAGCCCTAGAGCTCTCTTATATAGGACAAAAGTTCGATGGGAAAATTACATAAAGTAAACCGAAGAAATTGAAAACTATAAAATAAAGACAGGGATTTTAGTATCTCAACACATCTCGAGTACTTCTGTTTGTAAAAAAAATTGCGGAAATCTTCCGTGCAGCCTTGTGTTACCAAAACGCTAATTATCGGCGTCCACTTCTTAATCTATCTTTATACCCTTTTCATCTAAGAACTATTATATATTAGCCGAATTTCTTTCCCACGTGACCTCTGATGGCTCCTTCGTAGGGGCTATCCTTCGTCATACTCTCACATTAACATTTCATTTCATTCGTTTTCGTCAATGAGGAGTTTGATTCTGAGCTCTAAATAACTGCACTAGATTTGCTTAATGGGAACTACTTGTCAGTTGGTCCTATTTTTCCCCTTAAGTTACAAATCAACCATCAAATAAGTTATCGCATGATCTAGTGTCTCATTCAAGAGTTTCCTGTACGTTCTGACTTGAAATTTATCACTTCATTAAATTTCTTAACTACTGTGTAGTTGCAGCAGGTGTTGCAATAACAAGCAGCTGTTGTTTTTTTATCGGAACTCGAAGTGCGATTTGGTTTGTGGCGCTAGACAAGTTTCCATGATCAAGGTTTGCTATCCTATTCATGGCCTTATTATTATGTGTCGTCTCGCGAGTCTGACGAGAAGTTCAGATCATCTCTAAGGCCAACTTCCTTTTTCAGTTTACCATTCGCAAGGTGTTCGGTGAAAATGCTCATACTGACTCAGTGTCGCATCAGCTGAGACAGAAAAAAAGTCAAAAATCATCAATTTGGTAAAGGCGTTGAAAAAGTCAAGCTTTCAAGTGGAAATTGGTGGCCTGTTGGATCGGAGACCAGAATTAGACATCCCATTATTGTCTTAACTTAATGTAAGTAAATTGTTTGTGATCTGTCCTTGAGGAGCTTGGTATGTCAAAATAAAGCTTATTCCTCCACTGCTTCAGACTGATTGGTATTTTATTTTTTGACGTGTAGCCTCCACTGTAATATTGACAAGAAATGGCCTAAGAATCCATGGAATTTCTTCTGCAAGACTACATTTGAAAAGTCGTTATTTTTATACTACTTTCTGGCATAAGATCCTCGGTAAATTATTCGTTGCGCTGAATTGGTATTTTGTAACTTTCTTTTTGTGATTCATTTTCATCTGTATCCTTCTGCATAGGATTAATCTCATCCATATCTCAGCAAGTATCTGATTTCAGCACAAGGTTAGAGGTGTGCGTACTATTGTTGCTGATTTTGAAAAAAAAATTGCTATTAAAATATCCAGTCCCATGAAACCACAGAAACCGGACCTATCACCATGGTTGATATTTTTTGCCTGGTTGCCTTGGAAGAAATCAGTAATCAGGAAAGATGAGCATGCCAAGGAAGATGGAAACCTGGCTCTCTTGTTCTGCTTGATGCCCAAAGGACATAGAACATTTAATTGCCTGCAGAGAGCTTTCTTGCTGGTGTGGTCGGCATTGCCAAAGGCGGGGCACATCCAAGAGTTCATGCTGTACACTGGCAATGGTGCCCTCAACATACGGGGCATAATTGTTCGTCTTTCTGGCCCGCTCTCCAGGACATACGAGGAAAGGGGAGGATGACAGTTGATGTGGTCGGCGAGGCCAAGAGCTCATGCTGTATTCTGGCAATGGTGCCCCCTGGGCCACCTTATCCTCTACGCGAGCTTCCAACTGCTCGATGCTTAGTCATGATGCTGCCAAGTTGGAAAGACATTCGTCAAATACACACGAGTTGACAACGTAGATGGTCTGGGGCAACGACATTGAGCAGATAATGAAGGTGGACATAAAATCCTATTTCCTGTCGCATTCTCACTGGTTTTACAGGATCAGTTGCATCCAGAACTGGGTTAGTTTTACCTCCATGGCCTTTGCTATAGTTGCCTGCTTGTAATTAACCTCTTATGTATTTTGTTTTTATAGCCCCTATTGATATTTTTTAAGGTGTGTGGAAAAATATCATTTGTTGAGGTATTATCTTAGTTATTTGGATTTAAGCCCAAGAATGATTCGAACAGATTTGAATGGAGGCAAAAAAAAAATTCATGTAGCCGGTCTTACTTAATTGTGGGGGAAGGCTTTGTTGTTGTTGTGTCAAGTATTATCTTATGGGCACTTGAATGTTCTTGTACCATAAAAACTTGAGAGAACCATGGTTTTGTTGTCGTTTCTGGACAAAAAAGATCATTCCTAAAAAGGCGTTCTATTCAAATTCAGTATTATGTTTATTAAAGAGTGTATCGGACATGTTTGAACGTTTTGATGGTTTAACTAATAGCTTTTGCAATAGCATCTTGCCATGCCTGATATATATTCCCATTTTTTAAGTTAATGCTATTTCAGAGATCCCCTATTAGCTTAGATGCAAAATATTGTAAGGACAACATAATTCAACTATTTATAATTATGTTCGAACATCTAATGACCAATTTTTTTGTCAAAAATATAAGTAATTTTGTTGATGATTTTGATTCAACCATGTCTATAATTTACCGTCAACTATGTCGATGGCGAATATTTTGATTCTACTTATGTTGGCAATTTACATTCAACTCTATTGATAATTTTGATCTATTTATGTTGATAATTATGTTCAATTATGGAGTGGATCACCATTCGTTGGCTTGACAATAGAGATTTCAGGTGTCTTTTCTTGGGTTACGTTAATGATAGTTGAGGCTTTCCCTAAGCGGATGAAGTGGTAGGGTAGGGCTCATCTGTTATGAATAGGGTTTGTTTGGTAACTAGGTTGGGTTGGATTGATTAACCTCATGTGAATATTAGTTGTTTGGATGATTAGGAGGGTTGAAATGATAAATGTGATGTGACATTGATTATGTATTACATTAACTTTTTTAATGATTGTAATATATTTTTTACGTTATTTTTTTATTTGAACGTGGTTAAAAATACTATAATAAAGAAATTTTGTGATCCATACAACTAATTCCAACCCAGGAATGCAGTGATACATCATGGGGTATGTCATATTACTCTGGGGAAACTTGACAACCAAACTAGTAGGTGTGAGATGTGTTGGGCTACTATGTCACGAAAGACTCGGTACTATATCAGTTATGGACCTCAAATATCAAAATGAAACAACTCAAATGACTGACTACTGTGACAACTCAGAAAAGAAGAATGATGGTGCTTCCCAAGCTGACATGCCTCACAATCCAAGGTAGTACGAGTAGAGATCTGAGGGAGAACATGACACAACTTCTGCAGAGGAAGGTGTCCAAAACAAAGATGCGACATGAAAGTAGAAACAGAGCCAGAAGGATTGGTAGCAGCACCAGCACACAGAGGACGAACCAGTATGTAAAGTCCTCTATGCTCACAACCACATCCAATCACCCTGCCAGTGAGTTTGTCCTGAAAATCAAGAGAAGATATGTCAAATACGGCATGACAATGCAAATCCTTTTGTAATCTGACTAATAGACAAACAATTCGTCTGAAACGCTGGAGCATGTAAGATATTCTGTAGGTGCAATAAGGGGGCTAGGACAATCTCTCCTCGATCAACAATGGGTAGTTGAACCCCATTAGTAATCACCATTGATCTACTAGTAGGGATATATCTGTAAGAAGTAAATTGAGTTCGATCTCCACACATATGGTGAGAAGCTCCGAAATCCATGATCCAATCAGTCACATATGGACTGCTACAAGTAGTAAGTGCATAAGTAATACTTGACGACCTCATAGAAGCTCTGGCATCAGTTGTAACATCTGAAGATCTTGTTGTTGGTGTGGGCGTTGTAGTCATCATCTTGCTCAATATAGAGACAATATCGTCAAGCCTCACATTGTGAGGAGTTAGAGTAGTCTCTGTCTGCTCAGCTGCACGGGCAAACACATGATATCCATGCTTCAGATAACATGTATCCTCCGAATGTCCTGGACGGTGGTAATGTGAGCAAGGGTCATACGGACGTCCTCCTTGATCGCGGGATCCTTGCTCGTGAAACTGTGAAGTAGGTCCTCTACCACAAGAAGCTGTCATCGCGGAGGGAGTTTGGGCCACGGTAGTAGGAGAAGCAGTGATCATGTCGAGCCTCTTTGTAGATCTCCTCTATCGATGGTATCGTCTCTGTAGTAAGTAGTTGAGTGCGTGCTGCATCGTACTCAGAGTCAAGGGAGGACAGAAAGACTCTGGTCATAGTGGCATTCCTGTATGCCTACTGCTGCTCAGTGCTAGCAGTAATGGGCATAAAGCTATGGAGACGCTCAAACATGCCTTAAAGATGTGAGAAATGGGCATGAAGAGGCCGACTATTCTGCTTAGTCGAAAATTTATCATACTGCAATGATAGATCTTGCTCTCATTCTTGGCTTGCCCATATGTGTCTGCTAAGATGTTTCGCATAGCCTTGGTTGTGGGTTGATTGATGATATCGTTGGAATCTTCGTGGTGAGCGTCCCACAAAGCCAAATCCATGCATAGGCATCATCCTGCTTCCAAGAAGCATTAGCCGCAGTCTTGTCTATCGGCTAGGAATCCGTTAAAATATTCTCCTTGTTATGGCACTGCACAAGGGTGTGAAACTGCATGGACCACAACTCGTAGTTGGTCCCATCCACCTTTATGATGGGAGCCGGGCCCTTGAAGGCACCATACGACGAAAAAGCATCACCCTTGTTATCTGACATGATAAAAAGAATGCTGGAAATCTGGAACAAAACTGAGGAGAAGACTACTCTGAGAGAGTCTACACAATCATATGGAGCTGTGGTTGTACGTGTGGACTCAAACAACCATCATCTTCATTCTTTGTTATAGTCTAGGGTCGGAAAATGTGATTTATATGTCTGAAATCATGGAATCCAAGCAAAATCAGACCGTATAGACCTGTAGAAGCGGTTGAACTGCAGTGCGTAGAGTGTGGGAGGACCCTCAATGCGGCTGCAAGTGGTAGGGCTGCGAGGAGGGGGTAGCCAGCAGGCAACCTGCAGGGCGGCTAGGGCAGCTGACTAGGGCTGTGGCAGGCGGCCAGCAACCTACATGGCAACTGGGGTGGCCGGCTGGGGTTGGGGTAGGCGATCGGCGTGAGGTTGCCGCAAGTGGCGGACGATGGTGGAGATGGGCGGTTGCCAGCGACGACTAGGGGGTTACGGTTAGGGTTTTTTTTGGTGGGATAGAGGAACCCTGGTCTAGGACCGTCGCTCCGATACCATGTTGGAGAAAATAGAATAACTTATCAACGACGAGACCATAGCTATCTCTTATATAGGAGAAAAGTCATTGATTAATTACATAAGAGGTACATGAAGAAAATAGAAAAAAGAAATAAATATAAAAAGATAAAAAAATCTCAACAATTATGTTGATGATTTTTATTCAACCATCTATAATTTATCGTCAACCATGTCGAATATTTCGATTCTACTTATGTTGGTAATTTACATTCAACTTAATTTATATTTCTGATTTATTTATGTTGATAATTGCGTTTAATTATGGAGTGGGTCACCGTTCGTCGGCCTCACAGTAGAGATTTCAAGTGTCTTTCCTTGGGTCGCATCAAAGATAGATGAAGCTTTCCCTAAGATGATGAAATAGTAGGGTAGGACTCATCTACTATGAATAGGGTTTGTTTGGTAATTGGGTTGGGTCGGGGTAACCTCTTGTGAATAGTAATTATTTTGATAGTTATGATGGTTGGAATAATAAATGTGATGTGATGTGACACTGATGATGTGTTATATTAACTTTTTTAATGAATACAATATATTTTATGTTAATTTTTTTATTTCAATGTGGTTAAAAAATATTATAATAAATGTGCGGTTTATGCAATTAATTGCAATCCAGGAATACATGGATAAAGCAAGAGGTATACCAGGTTACCTAAGGATAACCTGACAACCAAACGAGTAGGTGGCTTCATGAGATGTGTTGGGCTAGTATGACATGAAAGACTCGGTAGTTGGTAGTATATCAGTTATGGAAATTCGAATGCACTAATTTATGTTGATAATTATGCTCAATTATATTAAATATTCACGTTGAAAAATCTAGTTATCAATGATTGATAAAAAATCTCACGTAATTGAAGTTTGATGTCCATGATTTTTTCAAAAAACATCGATTGAGATTACCATGTGGGTGGACATGAAAAATATCAAAAATACCCCTAAAAAATTATGTCGTACTACTCGTCCCCCCAATTTCGACATCTTTCTTTCATCTACTATAAAAAACCCTAAAATATCTTGTTCGAAAAGCACCTTAATTTTGGAGGGGTCTCCTATCAAATTTCATCAAAAACGATTTTCTACCTCTTTATTTCTTATTATTTATAATATATAAATAATATGTACTTTTTGCCAGCGGGTTCCGTTGTAGTCTAGTTGGTTAGGATACTCGGCTCTCACCCGAGAGACCCGGGTTCGAGTCCCGGCAACGGAATTTTTAAAATTTTTTAACGTTAACAATATTTCTATTGCTGTTTGTGCAGAGCTATATTGTAGTTTATAAATGTGATTTTTTTAAAAATCGAACACCTTAAAATATCCGCTTAAATATCCATTATTAAAAAACTGCATCTCCATCATTCCTTGGTTTCTTTGTTCACTGCATATGATCTTTTTACGAAAGAGAAATTAGCAAGGAACAAGCACTCTTCTCTTACTCTTTTTTTAGTTATAACATCTTTGTTTCCATATTGATCTTCATTGACAACTTTATTTTCTTGGCAGTTGGCACTCCTATCACAAGGGTTGTTTCTAATAATCGGCGTGATCGTTTATCCGATCTGGTTGATTTTGATCATGGGCTATCGAGTACTCGTTCAGACAGCTCAATTCGGGCACCCGTTGCATGTGATCTGATTCCCAGCAATGCCTCGTCTGACTCTAGTGAAAAAGATCCATGGATCGATCCAGTTCATCCCACCAACCCCGCATTCTCCGTCACTTACAGTGGGAGAAGGCTTCGCCATTTTTATATTGCTACAACAAACAGAAGGTTATAATTACATGGTGCCTCCATGTGCTTGAGCATTGGGTTGTTCATGTTAATCCCACCGGACAGGTTAGTGGAATTCAACAGATATATCAGTGGTGTCCCCTTATTCTTGACTATTCAAAAGTTTAAATCTCTGTTACATGCATATTCACAGTGAAATCAATTGGGATTTAAATTCTATCTAAATTGATGCAGTTAAGTATTGTGGGTTAAATATCCAAAATGTATACAGACAGTATTGATGAAGAACAAACCTGGATTACCAGGTTGAACCCAATCCGTATTTTCTATTTACCAATAACTGGTGGAGGAGACCTCCCTCTGTATTTGTATGATGCAATACTCAAAGCGCGTTCAACAAGACCTGCTGCAAAGACTTGACCTGTTTGTGCAAACTGGAATTCCAAGTGACTCAAGTATGTCTCCAATCAATATGAAATGCCTGATCAATATTATGTATTTCTAAGTGAATCGAATTGACAGTCACTGCAAACATAAGATGGAAACTGAATGGAATGGAGTTTTTTTTATGGTATTATAAACTCATGGGCACCAAGAAAATAGAGATGGATGCGAGGATACCACCAAGTGAAGATCCATTAGAACAAGATGCAATCGTTTCCTTCCTGCTGGAGCTGCCCAAATATGAAGTGACCAGTCAGAGGATCGGATCGGTTCTTAGACACGATTCTAATGCTCTTTGCGTTAAAATTCAACAAATCTTTGTGACTGAGATCGACTAGTTGTATTGCTTATAATATCAAATAGATTGTATTTCATTATATCATTGAATACCTGCATATAATCCGTTATCCATTTCATACAATGGGTATCCAACATAATAGATAGCTGTGACACCATCAAGTCCCGAGGTACGAGAATAGCGTGCGATATCGGTTATCGCTCGCATGTGTGGTTCAATGACTACATAAAGAAGTTCTGGAGGACTTCACCTTAGCGTACAGACAACTAAGGAAGGGGTTTACCATATGAAGGTTTGGAGTAGGTGGGTTCTCCTTGGCACACCATAAGTGTTCGATGACACTTGATAGAGCGGAGTTGCAAAACCCTACATAGGAGCATGGCGCCCACTGATTGTAAAACCTTGAACTTGACATCTTTCAGATCATATATAATAAGATCCGACTTGTCAAGAGGAAACCAACGGAATTTGTTTCGTATGAATCAGACTTCGTTTGGAATGTTATGATTTTCGGAAGAAAGCTAAGTAAAGAAATTAAGATGTCATTAACCCATAATGACCGTAATTAAGACTAATTAGACATGATTAAAGAAACTAATGACCATTAACGAACACTAATCAATAGTTAGAAAAGATAAGTCTAAGCCGCGAAAGTTAAATCGTGATTAGTAAAAGTTAATCACGATTAGCGTTAATGAAGCATCATTAGAGAATCTAGAATCCTCTGGAATATTCTAATTTAAGCCCTAAGTTTCGGATAAGTTTTGGCCGAAACCATGGGACAAAACCAAGGGCTGCTAACCGCGGTTAAGGGCTAAATCATGGTTTACTAACCATGGTTAGCGGTTTTCTGGAGCCTATAAATACCTCCATACCCATTCATTCTCTACGATTTCCACTACCACCATCATCCCAAAGGCTAAGGTTGAGAGGTCATGAGGAGGAGTGGGAGGCGGGAAAAGAGCGCTAGCGAAGCGCTGTCGGGAGAACGAGGAGGAGAAAGGTATGATCCTCTCTTAGTTTGCTTCGTAAGTTAGGATTTCAATTCATTCTCTTTTCCTCTAAGCTTTGTTCTTGATTCATCTTTCTTTCCGATTCATTTTCTGTTGTGGTTCGAGGAGAAATCTACGTAGTACCTTACCTAGGTGCGGGCGGCTATGCACGTCAGTGAATCCTGTGATTCGTCACACATTCTCTCACCTAAGACGCGTGGTGTCTACCGATTCTCCATTGCTTATGTTTATATTTTTAAATTCTGCTTTTTATAGTTATTTTGATGGAGAAATCTGTGTAATACCCTACTTAGGTACATACGTCTATGCACGCCAGTAAACCTTGTGATTCGTCACACATTCACTCACCTAAGACGCATGGTGTCTACCGATTCTTCATCTCTTACTGTTTGAGTATATTCTTTCATTTTCATTATTGTTTTCCTCTCGATGATTTTATAAAGGAAACTCTTTCCGTTTTTCTTTTAAAATACGTCCCGATATAAGGGGAAATTCTGCCGAAATTTTATAGAAATATGTCCCGATATAAGTGGAAACTCTGCCAAAATTTTTATAGAAATATATCCCGATATAAAGGGAAACTCCATCGAAAATTTTATAGAAATATGTCCTGATACAAGGGGAAACTCTGCCGAAATTTTCCTAGAAATATCACCCTATATAAGGGGGAGTTCTGCCGAAGTTTTAAGAGAAAATATGTTCTTCGCGTTCTTCATATTCTTCGTGTGTTCTTCACGTTCTTCGTGTTGTTGGTATGTTCTTAGTATTTTTTATACGAAAATGAAATTCAATCATTTCAAGAGCTATAAATCTTTCTTTTTGAAAAAGAATCATGATAAAGTGCTGTATACATGAAAGAGCTCGATTAGGTAATGAAATCTTTCCTTTTGCTGTTGGATTTTCATATGAGATCGTTCAAATTTTTGATTTTATGTTCTTTGCTATGAAGAACCCTAATTTTAATTATTTTTGAGAAAATATGAAAAGTTACTTTGTGATTCCCACTAAAATAAGGTTTAAGCATCAACTTGATGCAATGGCTTGGAAAGTTAGGGTTTGGGAGTTAAAATAAGCATAAATATGAGTATATATGCATATGAATACTATATGTGTGAGTCTGTACTAAGTGTTGATGATTATGCAAATCGAAGACTTAACGAAAGAATTACATCATGAGAATTGATGTGTTTTGAGTTGGATCCTGAAAAGGATTGCGTGTCATGTTAAGGATGACTGAGAGTAGAACTATAGGTTGGGCATGCAACCTGTAGGTTTGTCGGAAGGAACCCGTATTGGCGTTTCCCTATCTAGGTGGTACACGGTTGTCCTGTTATGATAAGTGCGCACGAAATAAATGATTTGCAACAGTGTGGTACCAGGAGCCAATATATTCGGGTTAAACGACGAAAGATGTGGTCGTGCCATGTGGAGGCACGGGTGGTTCAATAGCGGCTGGGTCACGATAATATGTATTTAAAGCTGCTAGGTTTTGTGATTAACGGTTAGCCTGAGGTTTTAAGCAACCCGGTCCTCGAGAATGGTGTGCTCATTTGTTTTCCATGCTGAGGATTTGAGATCCTGATTAATAAAAGAAAAGGAAAATTATCAGGGTAGCATTGAAGGATTGGTTGATGCAACGTGCGGCAACATAAGCTCATCAGATCAACACAATCTCCAATCCCAAAGTATCCACAACTTCGGAGTCCAAGAATGGTGGGGTTCCCCTGGACTAATCCCTGATGTGGAATAGAAAGGAGTAGGACTTAAATTAATAAGAAGGAATGTAACTTTTTATGACAACAAGTTTTGCAAAATCACACCATTTTGTTTACTTTTCTCTTCTTTGTTACTTAGCACTCGCTAATTGTTATCCTATGATTTATGGAAAACCCAACATGTGTCAGTGAGCCATCGCAAAGACTGTAGTAATCCTGTCAGCTTACATAGTAGACATTTAGCCTTACACAATAGCTTTACTTTGTAAGGTAGTTAGTAATCTTTTTGTGTATTTTCTTTTCAAGCTGATGTACATGTAAATGGTTATAGTAGAATAATGTATTATGTGAACTATATTTTGTGAATGGAAAGTTGTTAAAATACTTCCTTCTGAGTATATTTTATTTGCAGTATGTTTCTGAATGTTAGTTGTGATTGCTGAATAAATTATTGCTGAGTAACCAGATCAGGATATGGGAGGATCCGACGGCCCAGGAATCGGGGTCGTGACACTGATGACGTGGCATGATGATGTGGTGGACGACATGACAAGCTAATAGAGCGGGTGGCGTGGCATCAATTGCAGAAGATGAAGGGATTGCATGGAAGATGAAAACCCAAGTTATGTAAAGAGTCACCTCGGAAGACGAAGACTCTTCGCAGGAGACGAAGAGTCCTTGCATTCATTGTACATGTAATAGTTGGTTCCCCTTTGTATACCTCATGCTTGTGTATAAAAGGAGGGGTAGAGCTCATTTGTAAACAACACACTGATGAACGTCGAATTCACCTCTATAATAATGTGGAATTATGTCGTAGTACAGGAGGCGAATTCGGTTCAGCAAAACCCACGATCTTTGAATGTCGTGGAATATTTTAACTTGGCAAGTCTACCAAGGTCGAACACAGGGACACGGTTGCCTTATGTGTGTAATGAATTTTGATCCGTGAAGGCACAAGGTTGGTTAATTTCAAATTCAGGTCCTCATGATGAATTTATGCTATTTATAAAGCAATGCCATGATGCATGTATTATTTATCAGTTTTTATGCAATTTAGGATGATGCATGAGCAAATATGCAAGATAAATTATGTACAGATTGAAGACTACAATTATACCCTAAAATGTGAGCATTACAATATAAAATGAAATCATGGTCAATTTGAACACATCAATAAAAATCAGTCATCAGATCAAAGCACGATAAGGAGAGCAGGGTCCCAATTTACACATAAAAATTCACTTTAATTAAACAGGAGCAAGCATGCTAAGATGAAGAGGACAAAACAAGGATCAAAACGACACTAAAATCATGCAATTTGGACCTACGATGCTCAAGTTATGCTAAAAACAGTGCAAGGGCATAATTGTAATAAAAATGCAAGAAAAGCAAAGGATAAATATTGCATTTAGGTCCTTGGAAGGACCTAAATGTAATTACCAAAAACTGCCTGGGCCCATATGTAATTTGTCCATTGCGCGCATGGGCCTTTTTGTAATTTCCAAAACGTCTGAGGGTCTCCCTGTAAAATATCCAGGCACGCATGTGAGGCACGTGCCTAGGGACCAAAATGCAATTCTTTAAAGTATTAGGGTCATTCTTGCAATTTTTCCAGGACCTCACTGCGGAGCACGTGAGGCACCTAGGCTCGGGAGACGTCGTAGCTTCGGGACACGTGGCGTGATATTTGTGGCTCGGCTTGAGGTTCGGATGACCCGAGCCTGTAGGTTGGGTTGGAGGCTCAGGTCAACCACGTGTCTTTATCTTGGCCGTCCGATCCATCTGATCGGACGATGACTGTATGTCGTCCTCCTCCGCAGGACACCGGAGAAGGCGGGCTCTGGTGACCTGCCATTCTCTCCACCACCGTATCTACGAGCTTCTGAAGGTCGGGGAAGACAACTGGGTGGCTGGCGAAGATCTGGGAGGCTCTGTGAAGATCTGAAGTTGACTGGAGGTGCTCGGCGGAGCTTGGCTATCGGAGTGGAGACTCGAGACCGGCGAGGGGTGGCCGAATCCGATCATTGAAGTTCCTGCAAGGTTAGATAGCCGAAGCATGTATTGGTGAAGTGCGGGTGTGAGGTGGATGAAGTGAAGCCCTATGTGCATCGAAGAAGGCGGAGGGCAGAGGCTCCTTCTCCGGCAGACCGACGAGGGAGTGGGTCGGAGTGAGGGGAGGTCCTGGAGAGAAGAAAGGTGGTCGGCGAGGATCGGAGTGGTTGGGCGGAGCTTAAGGGATGAACAGGTGAGGGTGACAGTGACTGTAGGTGGCGTGATATTCGGAGAAAATGCAAAAAAAAGCACGGAGGGAGAGGTCCTCATCGGGGAGGGGAACCCGGTGGTGGAGAGGCTTGGGCTGAGGCTTGAGAAGCCTCGGGTCGTCGCCCGACGAGGTCAGCCGGACCTTGGAGCTCGGAGGAGCCTGATGGCGTCCGTTACGCGATGGAGGAACCACGGGTCAACACCAGGCAAAATTCGTGGTCGCCTCGACGTTTCGCCCCTCCGCTGTCACTGGAGGGGGAGAGGAGGCTAGGATGAAGCCCAATAACGGTGGACGAGCGGCTATGGTGGCGAGGGAGGGGGTTATATAGGTGATGAAGATTGAGCGTTATGGAGGTCGTCGGAGGTTTTCGAGCGGGGGTTTAATGGCAAGGGAGTGGTAAATGGAGGATATGAAGGCTATGCGAGGAAGGTGGATCTACGGGTGATGTCGGGGAGGCGTTACGAGTAGGAGGAGATGGCTGGAGCGCCGGCCAAAAAAGGAAGTGGGAGCGGGGTTGGTGATGCGTAACGGCAGGTGACGGGGATTTCGGAGGAAGGAGACGACCTTGTGGCCGTTGGATCTTGCGATCTAACGGCCAGGATACGGGCGTGGGCGGAGGGCCAAGATCAGATCCAAGGATCTGATCGAACGGTCGCGATTGGAGCGCGAGGGAATGGCTGAGATCGAATGATGGGGGGATCTAGCGGTGAGGGTTAAAGGGATGATGTGGATCGTTGTCGACCAGAAGATGAAAGTGGAATCGGAGGGTTGTGGATGAGGGAAGACGTGGCGTGAGGAGAAGTGTTAGATGGAAGTAGGATCCGAGGGCTGAGGATTAGGCGCTAGGGGGCGGCTAGGATTTAATCTGGATATCAGATCCGACGGCTGAGAAATGAGGCGGGTTTGGACGGTGGAGATGGGGGCGATTGGAGCAGATCCAACGGCCGTGAATGGTGACGGGTGGCGGAAAGAAGAGAGGGCCACGTGGGCGGACCAAAAGGCGCCACGTGGCCTAATCAGAAATTCGGAAAATGTTAAATCAAAGATAAATACAGAAAAAAATAGTTAGATGCAAAATTAGGAAAAAGTCAAAACATGAAAGTTGCTCGTCTCGACGAGATCTACAACTTTCATGTTGGTCAAAAATCCAAAAGAGGCCATTTGTACAAAAAGTATTTTTGGGGGTATTTTTAGGGGGATAAAAACACCGATTTTGTGGTTTTGAGATATTTTTGTATTTTTTTATCTTTTTAAGGGTAAGTGATTTATGGAAAATTATTCTATCTAATTTTTAGGGGGTTTTGAGGATAAAATAATTACAAGAAAAATAAAGGATATTAAATACAATAAATTATGGGTAAATTATATACAATATAATACAGTATAAGAATAAAGAATTGAAGGGTATTTTTATTGGTTTGCTTAAGAAGGGGTTTTAATACGCGGCTTTTAGCATGATGAATTCAATATTCATCATATCCCTATACTTAAACCATGCTCGTCCTCGAGCATCTAAAGAATGAAGGAGTCGGATTAATTCCTGACAATGCGCGTGAAATTTTCAAGGCTTGATCTTTCGAAGACCCTTGACCTAAGTGATCCTAAAATCCCAGGTTTCTCCAGGCCTTAGTCAGAAGGAATCCAACTTCTCTGATTATCAGACTCTCCTTTTGTACATAGAATATAAGGATATGACATTTAGTGTACTGCATTTCATGAGAGCCGAGTCGATGCATCACTCAAGGTTCCAGTCCCAAAGACTCTCCTCTAGACCTAATCCTCAATACTAGGGAATAAGTCTATTCTTACTTCAGTCAACCGTCTCATTAGTTTGTCAGACTTGATATGTTTGATGGACGGCCAGATGATGGAGGTAATGGGATTGTGTCTATTTTTCTCACCCTCACATTGGAACAAGGGGCCCCTCGTGTGCTTTTTACTCAATACATGTAAGTTTTTAGATTGTTGACCAACGTGTCCGTCAAGAGAGTTGGAGTCGTCTGCACTTGTTTTTCTGAGAATACACCGGGGTGTGTCTCTTTTGAGTATCTAAGATACCTTCGACACCCAGACTTATAGCATTTGCGATGCAGAGCCCTTTTTCGGTGTCAGCCCGACTCCTGGTCCTAGTTAGCGCTTGGTCCAAGTGGACACTTTGAAAATGTTTGGGAGCGCTCGCCATTGGTGGAAGCTCATTTATAATTTGATTTTGGTATTCAGAGCTTTTTCTTTGACATTTCATTGCTTTTGTTGGCTAGCTCCACTGCTTTTACCAAAAGTTGGCACACACTGGTCAACAATAATCATTAAGTTTCATCACACCCTGGCCCTTTTAGGTAAATATCAAGAGATAACATATGAATCATGTTCACATACTGGCTAGATTTTTGCCGACACTCAGGTTTTCTGAAGCCTTCATTAACTTTATCCCATCCTCGAATATCATTATATCAGATCTAAACTCAAATCTCTGGTCCTAGTTCCTCAAGTGATAACTCAGCTCATCAATCATGCAGTTGTGGAAGTGACTGTGCTGATCATATTTTTCTTGAAGTAGAGATGAAGAGTGCAATATAGCACTCAAATCTTTCAAACTAGGGAAGTGTGGATATTTAAGTCTTAAAGACCCTAATGACTAAAGCATGTTAACTCAGACTCTCAAGATCACAGAAATCTAGTGTCCTCAAAAATCCTTAAGCCTTGAGTGAGTGTGAATGTGTCAGGAATACACCAACTCCTTGGGTTAGTGATTTTTGTTTTTTTTGCAGATTTTCATGGGTTTTAATAATATTTTTTTAATTTCTTGGAGAGACAATGACTGGCCCAGGCTCAAATGAATAAAAGTATCCACTCTCAGCCAGTATGGGTGTAAGTACGGGCCAAGACCCGTGATCCTTAAGGACGGTGCCATCTACGGTGTCCTCTAAACAACCCACTCTGCTAAGGAAGATTGAAGTTCCCTCACTGAAAATGTTTAATAAGCCTAGTAGTCAGAGTCAAATTCCAAGAAAGATTTTTAATTTTTCAATTTTTTTTTGAAAAAGGGTTATTTACACAGATTAATCCCTCAAAATTTTAAGAAAACAATTTTACAAGGTTTTTACAAAACTCAGTTCATAGGATTACCAAAACCTAGCCCGAAAATAAAATTTTAAAAAGTTTTAAAAATACGAGCTATGTCTAAAGTAACTATACAGTAATATACGGTATACCCCCCTGTACTTAAAATTTGCTATGTCCTCATCGCACAAGTGCCTGAAGCCAAAGCTCGGTTCAAATATATGGTGATATAGCGGAACTGAGGAGGAGGGTCCCCCTATACTTAAGCCAAAGTCGGCCTAAGTACAAGAAGACAGAATGCGGGAGGGATGAGCAGGCAGGTCCCCCTATACTTAGGCTATAAATAGCCTAAGTAAGGTCTGAATTAGGGGGGTGTGTTATATGATATCAGGGTGAGGGGGTTCATGAAATATATACACCGATAAAGAGAGAGAGAGTGAAATATACCGGGGGGAGATGGTGGGGGGTGAGTATGTGCAAGTGTCGGTGTTTGTGTGGGGGGGGGATTTTTTTTGGTGTGTACAACATGCAAAACTAGAAATAAATATGCAGATGCATTTTTTTACAATATGCAATGCAGGCTGTCTGATCTAAAATTCCTATAATTTCTTCCTGAATTCTTTTATGGCCTTTTTAGCGGAAGCTCCCAAGCATCCTCGATCATCATGGGCCCTGCCACAAAAGAGACAAGTTAGGCATACCGAGAAATTAAATCAACAGATATGATGCAAAAATTTATGCATGAAATGAGGACCTAAAAAAATGAAATTACTCAAAAAAATCAAAATTCAATAATTAAGCAAAGCCGTATCCCCGACAACGTCGCCATTTGATGAACGTCGAATTCGCCTCTATAATAATGTGGAATTATGTCGTAGTACAGGAGGCGAATTCGGTTCAGCAAAAACCACGATCTTTGAATGTCGTGGAATATTTTAACTTGGCAAGTCTATCAAGGTCGAACACAGGGACACGGTTGCCTTATGTGTGTAATGAATTTCGATCCGTGAAGGCACAAGGTCGGTTAATTTCAAATTCAGGTCCTCATGATGAATTTTTGCTATTTATAAAGCGATGCCATGATGGATGCATATTTTATCAGTTTTTATGATTTTTAGGATGATGCATGAGCAAATATGCAAGATAAATTATGTACAGACTGAAGACTACGATCATACCCTAAAATGTGAGCATCACAATATAAAATGAAATCAGGGTCAATTTGAACACATCAATAAAAATCGGTCATCAGATCAAAGCACGTTAAGGAGAGCAAGGTCCCAATTTACACATAAAAATTCACTTTAACTAAACATGATCAAATGAGATAATTAAGCATGCTAAGATGAAGAGGACAAAACAAGGATCAAAACGACACTAAAATCATGCAATTTGGACCTACGATGCTCAAGTTATGCTAAAAACAGTGCAAGGGCATAATTATAATAAAAATGCAAGAAAAGTAAAGGATAAATATTGCATTTAGGTCCTTGGAAGGACCTAAATGCAATTACCAAAAACCGCCTGGGCCCATATGTAATTTGTCCATTGCGCGCAGGGGCCTTTTTGTAATTTCCAAAACGTATGAGGGTCTCCCTATAAAATACCCAGACACGCACGTGAGGCACGTGCCTGGGGACCAAAATGTAATTCTTTAAAGTATCAGGGTCATTCTTGCAATTTTTCGCTCCGCACGTGAGGCACCTAGGCTCGGGAGACGTCGTAGCTTCGGGACACGTTGCGCGATATCTGTGGCTCGGCTTGAGGTTCGGATGACCCGAGCCTGTAGGTTGGGTTGGAGGCTCGGGTCAGCCACGTGTCTTTATCTTGGCCGTCCGATCCATCTGATCGGACGGCGACTGTACGTCCTCCTCCTCCACAGGACACCGGAGAAGGCGGGGCTCTGGTGACTTGCCATTCGCTCCACCGCCGTGTCTACGAGCTTCTGAAGGTCGGGGAAGACAGCTGGGTGGCTGGCGAAGATCTGGGAGGCTCTGTGAAGATCCGAAGTTGACTGGAGGTGCTCGACGGAGCTTGGCTATCGGAGTGGGGACTCGAGACCGGCGAGGGGTGGCCGAATCCGATCATTGAAGTTCCTGCAAGGTTAGATAGCCGAAGCATGTATTGGTGAAGTGCGGGTGTGAGGTGGATGAAGTGAAGACCTATGTGCGGCGAAGAAGGTGGAGGGCAGAGGCTCCTTCTCCGGCAGACCAGCGAGGGAGTGGGTCGGAGTGAGGGGAGGTCCTGGAGAGAAGAAAGGTGGTTGGCGAGGATCGAAGTGGTTAGGCGGAGCTTAAGGGATGAACAGGTGAGGGTGACGATGACGGTGACTGTAGGTGGCGTGATAATTCGGAGAAAATGCAAGAAAAAGCACGGAGGGAGAGGTCCTCATCGGGGAGGGGAACCCGGTGGCGGAGAGGCTTGGGCTGAGGCTTGAGAAGCCTCGGGTCGTCGCCTGGCGAGGTCAGCCGGACCTCGGAGCTAGGAGGAGCTTGATGGTGTCCGTTACGCGACGGAAGAACCGCGGGTCAACACTAGGCAAAATCCGTCGTTGCCTCGACGTTCCGCCCCTCCGCTGTCACTGGAGGGGCGGAGGAGGCTAGGATGAAGCCCAATAACGGTGGACGAGCAGCTACGGTGGCGGGGGAGGGGGTTATATAGGTGATGAAGGCTGAGCGTCATGGAGGTCATCGGAGGTTTTCGAGTGGGGGTTTAATGGCGAGGGAGTGGTAAATGGAGGATATGAAGGCTGTGCGAGGAAGGTGGATCTACGGGTGATGTCGGGGAGGTGTTACGAGTAGGAGGAGATGGCTGGAGCACCGGCCAAAAAAGGAAGGGGGAGCGGGGTTGGTGATGCGTAACGGCAGGTGACGGGGATTTCAGAGGAAGGAGACGACCTTGTGGCCGTTGGATCTTGCGATCCAATGGCCAGGATACGGGCATGGGCGGAGGGCCAAGATTAGATCCAAGGATCTGATCGAACGGTGGCGTTTGGAGCGCGAGGGAATGGCTGAGATCGAATGATGGGGGGATCTAGCGGCGAGAGTTAAAGGGATGACATGGATCGTTGTCGACCGGAAGATGAAAGTGGAATCGGAGGGTTGTGGATGAGGGAAGACGTGGCGCGAGGAGAAGCGTTAGATGGAAGTAGGATCCGGGGGCTGAGGATTAGGCACTAGGGGGCGGCTAGGATTTAATCTGGATATCAGATCCGACGGTTGAGAAATGAGGCGGGTTTGGACGGTGGAGATGGGGGCGATTGGAGCAGATCCAACGACCGTGAACGGTGACGGGTGGCAGAAAGAGGAGAGGGCCACGTGGGCGGCTCAGAAGGCCGGGGCGATTGTTAGCAATGTGAGCCCCGGGCGAACCATTTCTACAATAAATGTTATTGTAATGAATAAATTATCAATGAAAATTATTGATTATTTTTCACTCCCCTTTCTGAGATTAATGAATGAATGCACTATAAGGTCCCTCTGTACAATAAGGGTTATGTACCATGGCCAACTTGATGATCATACAGCTGTTGATTCATTGGATGGATCATAGAGGCTGATGCTTGGATGAATATCTAAGGAGTTAGATAGAGGACTCATCAAGCATCATCAAATGATCATTAAGTGATGATCTCCAGTCTGAGTGGGAGATGGCAATCCTATCTCATATGACTGATATCTGACTGACCTCTTGATGCAGGTCCTCTGCATGGGAATAATGATTCAGAGGTGTCAGGTTAGTTAAGTCAATGGGTTGACTTGACGAGATCGAGATAACCAAAGACCTACGTTGAATACTGTCACAACATAGGCATGCATCCTCTGACTAGAGACAGATGTATTGCTATATGTTTGAGTATGTACATTTGGCAGACCAATAGGTTGATGACCTAATCAAGGTCTATATACCGGCGAGCTGGTGTGCATGTAAGGACATATGAGTAATGCGATCTCTCAAAGGGATCATACAGGTTCACTTGAGAACCGGGAGACATGAGCTCACTCATGAGGTATTGGGACTGAACAAATTCCATGCATGGTCGTCGTGCTTTGGAAGCATGACATGAATTTGAAGGTAAGATATATGCTTTGTGAAAGCATATGATCTATACCATATCCCGATGACCAAGATTGAGAAACTTAATGATCTAACCCTGAAGATGACAATGTAAAAGTGATCTTTATCTTCAGGATGATCATGAGTCTTCCAGTATGTAGGATGTGCAGGTATTAGGAATACCTGAAGGGTGATTTGATCATATACGATTGTATAACCATGACGCTTCCATTCCGAGGGAGTGATGAAACAAGATTGGATTTTAGTGACTCCTCTCATTAGAGAAGTGACCTAATCTTAGTCCATGAACTGGACATTGATCTGAATAAGATTCAGATGCAATGAGAAGATTAAGTCTACGGTCTTGATTTGATCAAGCATCAGTGGGAGGTCCATAGGATCTGGAGTTGAGATATGATCTCAACATCCAAGTCACTATACGTGGAACAATACAATCGCCCTGTCCTTATCTCCAAGTATCTGAGGAGAAATAGCATTGTTCTTAAATGGTTTAAGAACAATTCCATAAGATCTAAGCAAAGAGAACTTGATAATTAAAAGTGTTTTAATTATCATGATGTATGAGAAATTATCCAATATGATTAAATGTGATTTAATTAGTTTGGATAAGAATAATGTGGATAGAGATATCCAATTATTCATGATATATTATAAATGTGATTTATAATGTATTAGAGAGAGTTACTTATAATTTATATGTGTTGATTAATTATGATGTGTATTGGATACACATTGTGTAATTAATTAACAATATGAATTACATGTTGTTTTGGGTTGTGAATATGATTCACAATTTTTCCATGGCAAGATTGCAATATTCTCAAAGATAATTGTGAATTATTTTTTGAGAAATAAAACCCAAATTATTTTGTTGCAAATAAATAAGAGAGATTACATGGAGATTTGCAATCTCATGGAGATTGCAATCTCCATGCAATCCATGGACGGCACACCACTCCTAATTGGAGTGGGTGTGCGCCTACATGGAAGGCACATGGAGATGAAATCTCCATGTGTCTTCTCTCCTTATTTGTTGGGTTGATTTAGGAATGAATTATATTTGATTTTATCAAATATATTTTGACCTAAATTTGTTGCTTTTGACAACAACAATCTTAGCCATTGGATGAACATAAATCAATCTCATCCATTGATTCTATGTGTCCCATGGATTGAGATCCATGGATCCCAAAACCCTATAAATAGAGAGGCATTCTTGGCTCTCTCTTTACACATGCTATTGTAGCACAAACTCTCTCTCTCTTTCTCATATACACGACAGCCCTTCTCTCCCTCTCTTCTTGGTGGCCGTCCACCTTGGTGGAGAGAAACGTCGACGCCCGCGCCATCGTGCTGCCGCTTCGACTCTCTGCGGTTCTTTGTCTTCTTGGAGTGCTTCACTCACGAAGGAGACGCTTGATCTCGTGCGACGAGATCAGGAGCAACCGCGCTTGGATCATCTTGGATTGCGAGGACACCGCGACTCATCTCCGCGCTCGCAAGCCGTTACTCCGACGATCGGACTTGAGACAGGAGGTATCTTTTCGTAGAGACTCGATCAACCACGCTTCAAGAGGTATTGCATTATACTTGCTGTGGTTATAGATGAAACGATTTGAGAATGGTTCTCGGATCATGTGGTTTCATCGGTTTAAAAATTTTTAAATTCCGCTGCTCCGAACAACTAGTACGACTAGTCGTTCTTCGTCGTATCCGATACGACGATCACGCTTCCGTGATGCGCTTGAGGATTTCTCCATATCCTTCAAGTGGTATCAGATCCAGGTTGACGGTTTCGAATATGATTCGAAAAACCGTAGACGACTTGGGTTCGTTTAGGTCGCGAAATTTTTCATCGCATTTGATTTCGCAGATCTGTTTAGTAAATAAATTCGGCACTGTGATTGTCAATTAGTGAAATTAATTGTTAATTTCGTGAAATAATCTTGAATAATATTTGTGAAATATTGAGACATGATTATTTGCCTAATTGACATGGCCCCAACCAATTAATTGATTAAGATGTGATCTAAATCATAAATTGGAAACAACAATCGTCAAACTTGATGCTTGAATAGGATTTGGGAATTTGTCTAGCAAATTTCCTTATAATCAAAAATGTTTTGATTATTACTATATGGTACAATTTCGGTTGAAAAACCGATGATCATCTCAAGTACAAATTAATCAATTTGGCATTATCCTTTCCCGAGGCGGATATGGTGCCTAGTCGGAGAGCATTGGGGTTGCGGGTTGCAACGTATGTGGTCCGTCCCACTCTCGTCGGTACTGGCCATGACAGCGGGTAAGGCCGGGATAATGTCCGAGGGATTAAGATGTATTTTTCTAATTATTAAAATTCGAATTAATACGTATTTTGAGATATTACCATATATGTATTCAAGTAAAATAATCAAGTTTGATTGATTGAATTGGATTGATAATTAATTTAATATGATTAAATTGATTATGTCCAATTGAAATACTCTAATATGATTAGAGTTATTAATTCCCTTGGAAGAATTAATTATGTGAATATGATTCATAATAATTAATTAAAATTTGAATATGATGTGGAGGATCACATAAGTGACATCCATGGTCTCCCGTCAAGGCGAAGAGTTCCGTCGCCAGACATCGTATGAAGGAGACGCCTGTACGAAGTGACAGCTCCTGCATACGATCCGTTTGGATCGGGCTCGTCGCTTCTCGAAAGAGTAAGGACGTATGCGTAGTGACCCCAATATCGGGTCCTCATATTATTGGGGCGATATTGGATTGCGCATAGCGAGTTGTATTCCTGTTGACGGTTGGTTCAATTAATAACGGGTCAACATCACCTTAGGGGTGGTGGGCCCGGGTATTAAAGACCGAATTGGGAAATGCAAGTTGGACTTGCAATGCGGAATGTGTTCCCGCTTCTCTTTATTGGAGTCATAGGTTCTCATATTATTGGGATATGATAAAGATAAGGAGGAGATCCCAGTTCTTGCTTGAGATATATTGGTAAGTATATCTCTTACTTTGAAAGTGAATAAGGGAATAAACTTTCAAGGTTGACATAGCAAGAACAATTTGATTTAAAAATGCCTTAATCAAATATTATAAATTTGAATATATAATTTTTATATTCTAATATAGTGCATTCTTAATTTCAGAAAATGAAGTCTTTGAACCCACTTAGTAGGCTTCTTGAGGTCAACCAATTGACCGGCCCAAATTACTCGGATTGGATCCGAAATTTGGAGCTTGTTCTCTCTGCTGAGCGCATTAGTTATGTGCTATCCGAGGACAAGCTTGAGAACCCTAAGTCCAAGGAAGAAAAAGCATTTAATGACAAGTATGATGAAGATCATGTCTTGGCTAGGTGCTATATCCTAGGTTCTCTCTCCAATGTTCTGCAGAAGCAACATGTGGAGATGAATACCTGTCAGGATATAATGCAGAATCTTAAGGATATGTTTGGTGACATTAACCGCACTCAGCGGTACAATGTTATGAAAGACCTCATTCGCTGTAGAATGCAGGAAGGGACTTCGGTCCGTGAACATGTACTCAAAATGTTTGGGTACTTGTCGGAGCTGGAGACTCTTGGGGCAACGATGGATGCAGACATGCAAGCTGACTTCATTCTGCTGTCATTGCCCAAGTCTTTTAATAACTTTGTAGTGTCATTCCACATGAACAAGTTGGAATTGACAAATGCTGCTCTCCTTGCTGCATTAAAGTCCGCAGAGGACGTGATGAAGAAGGATGGTCCCAGTGGCAGTGCAATGGTTGCACAGGTCAAAGGGAAGCGCGGTCGGAAGCATGGTTCTCGGAAGGGCCCAGCCCAGAAGAGAAAGAAGAAGGGACAAAGTGTTGCCTCTTCTTCCAATGCATCCACTCTCATGGCGTCGAAGAAAACCGACGTCTGTCATCACTGCAAGAAGCCGGGGCACTGGAAGCGTAACTGCCCAGATTACCTGAAGTCCTCAGACAAAGGTAAAGCCCCAGCAGGTATGAAATCTACTTTCATAATTGAAACTAGCTTTCTCGTCGGACGAGAAGGAAGTTGGGTTGTAGATTCTGGTGCTTCTGTTCATGTATGCAATTTGTTGCATTTGTTTCAGGAAACTAGAAGTCTTGAGGAAGGGGAGATAGTCATCCAGATGGGATCTGATGCAAGTGTTGCAGCAGTCGCCGTCGGGACATGCAGACTATCATTATCTAGTGGAAGAGTCCTAGTACTTAAAGAGTGTCTTTATGTACCTGAAGTTAGAAGGAATCTGATATCTGTATCTAAGCTAGTTATAAGTGGATATTCGTTCCTGTTCTGTAATAAATTAGTCATAAATCATTATGATAAATATATTGCAGAAGGTGTTTTAACTTCTGGAGGACTCTATGAATTGTGCATTAATGAGAATGTCATGAATGTTACAACCACTAATAAAAACCCTAAGAGATCCAGGGAGAATAAAAATCATTCAAATATGATTTGGCATCAAAGGCTTGGTCATTTGTCTGTTGATAGGATCAACAGATTGATAAAGGATGGACCTTTAGATTTCCTACAGGTCCAATCTTTGCCTACCTGCGAACATTGCATTCGAGGTAAAATGACTAGGATGCCTTTCCGTAACAAGGTTACAAGATGCGAAGGTATTATTGACCTAATACATACCGATGTATGTGGTCCCTTCAGTATCGCGACTCGAAATGGATACCGATATTATTTGACGTTTATCGATGACCATTCGCGATACGGGTTTATCTTCCTACTACGTCACAAGTCTGAAACCTTTGAAAAGTTCAAAGAATTCAAGGCTTTGGTTGAGAACCAAACCGATAGGAAGATTAAACGGATTCGATCTGATCGAGGTGGCGAGTACCTATCAGATGAATTCAAGGAATACCTTAAGGAGAATGGAATTGTTTCAAATCTCACTCCTCCTGGAACTCCCCAACTTAATGGTGTTGCTGAAAGACGCAACAGGACCATCATGGACATGGTCCGTTCAATGATGAGCAAAGCACATTTACCTCTTAGTTTCTGGGGATATGCAGTAGAGACTGCAATATATATCCTGAATAAGATTCCTAGCAAATCTGTACCTAAGACTCCTCATGAGCTATGGTATGGAACCAAACCTAGTGTCAATCACTTAAGGGTTTGGGGTTGCTTGGTCCATGCGAAGAACGTGGACACAAGTAAGCTGGAATCTCGCACTCATGAGTGTTACTTCATTGGGTATGTTAAAGATGGTATTGGATACCAGCTTTATGACCCTGAGACCCAAAAGGTTTTTGTCTCTAGAGATGTAAAGTTTCTGGAGGATGATTTCCTTAAAGGTCAAGATAAAAGTGAAGTAGAGGAGCTCATTGAATCCCAAGAGGATTCTGAGCTCCCCACACCAGAAACTGAAGAAGTAAATAAAGATGAAACACCCATACCTCTTCGAAGGAGTTCGAGGGTGGTTGCACCACCTGAAAGGTATGGATTCCATGTGTCAGGTGAAACTGACATTGATCCTACTTCATTTGATGAAGCACTCGCGGATCAAGACATGGATAGATGGATGCTAGCAATGAAGTCAGAAATTGACTCCATGCATAAGAATGGTGTATGGACCCTAGAGGATCCACCTAAAGGGGTAAAACCCATTGGGTGTAAATGGATCTTCAAGAGAAAGAGGGGACCTGATGGGAAAGTAGAGACTTTCAAGGCACGGCTCGTAGCCAAGGGCTACACACAGAGAGAAGGCATCGACTACGATGAGACATTCTCTCCTGTGGCTATGCTTAAATCCATCCGGACATTGCTAGCTATAGCTGCATATCTTGACTACGACATCTGGCAGATGGACGTCAAGACGGCTTTCCTCAATGGATACCTCGAGGAGGATATCTACATGGAGCAGCCCCAAGGCTTCATGACTGAGGATGGTAAAGTATGCAAGCTGAAGAAATCCATCTATGGGCTCAAGCAAGCTTCTCGTAGTTGGAACATCAGATTTGACGAAACCATAAAGAGTTATGATTTTGTGCAAAATCCTGATGAACCTTGTGTATACAAGAAGCTTAGTGGGAGCGCCGTTGTGTTCATCGTGCTTTATGTAGATGACATCCTTATCATTGGAAATGATACAGGGATGATGACCAGTGTAAAGATTTGGCTGTCCCATACCTTTGAGATGAAAGATCTTGGAGAAGCCTCTTACATCTTAGGCCTGAAGCTGTTCAGAAACCGAGAAAAGAGGATTTTGGGATTGTCACAACATGGATACATTAAGAAGATTCTTGAACGATTCCGTATGGATAGTTCTAAGAAAGGATTCCTACCCCTAAGACATGGTATCCACCTGTCTAAAGGAATGGCTCCTCAAACTGTTGAGGAAAAGAAGGCCATGGCTGGATGTCCTTATGCATCAGCCGTAGGAAGCTTAATGTATGCCATGATGTGCACTAGGCCAGATATCTGCCATGCAGTGGGAGTGGTAAGTCGTTACCAATCATGCTATGGAGAACAACACTGGAATGCAATAAAGAACATATTCAAATATCTAAGACGGACGCAAGATTACATCTTGGTCTATGGAGATGGTGATCTCCAAGTCTTGGGATATACAGATTCTGACTTCCAATCGGATGTAGATGATCGAAAGTCGACATCGGGGTTCGTGTTCTTGTTGAATGGTGGTGCTGTGAGCTGGAGAAGCAAGAAGCAGGACACTACTGCAGATTCAACAACGGAAGCCGAATACATTGCCGCATCGGATGCTGCGAAGGAGGCGGTGTGGTTGCGCAAGTTCGTGCTGGAGCTTGGCGTAGTTTCCTCTGATACTCCCATCCCGTTACTCTGCGATAACACGGGAGCCATTGCCCAGGCAAAGGAACCCAGATGGCATCAAAAGAGCAAGCACGTGGAAAGGAAATACCACATCATTCGGGAGATACAAAAGCGTGGTGACATCATCATCACCAAGGTGGCCTCTGCCGACAACGTTGCTGATCCTCTTACCAAACCTCTGACACAGAAGGTTTTTGACCAGCATGTAATGAGTATGGGTTTAAAGATTGTACCTGAATGGTTCTGAGGGCTAGTGGGAGATTGTTAGCAATGTGAGCCCCGGGCGAACCATTTCTACAATAAATGTTATTGTAATGAATAAATTATCAATGAAAATTATTGATTATTTTTCACTCCCCTTTATGAGATTAATGAATGAATGCACTATAGGGTCCCTCTGTACAATAAGGGTTATGTACCATGGCCAACTTGATGATCATACAGCTGTTGATTCATTGGATGGATCATAGAGGCTGATGCTTGGATGAATATCTAAGGAGTTAGATAGAGGACTCATCAAGCATCATCAAATGATCATTAAGTGATGATCTCCAGTCTGAGTGGGAGATGGCAATCCTATCTCATATGACTGATATCTGACTGACCTCTTGATGCAGGTCCTCTGCATGGGAATAATGATTCAGAGGTGTCAGGTTAGTTAAGTCAATGGGTTGACTTGACGAGATCGAGATAACCAAAGACCTACGTTGAATACTGTCACAACATAGGCATGCATCCTCTGACTAGAGACAGATGTATTGCTATATGTTTGAGTATGTACATTTGGCAGACCAATAGGTTGATGACCTAATCAAGGTCTATATACCGGCGAGCTGGTGTGCATGTAAGGACATATGAGTAATGCGATCTCTCAAAGGGATCATACAGGTTCACTTGAGAACCGGGAGACATGAGCTCACTCATGAGGTATTGGGACTGAACAAATTCCATGCATGGTCGTCGTGCTTTGGAAGCATGACATGAATTTGAAGGTAAGATATATGCTTTGTGAAAGCATATGATCTATACCATATCCCGATGACCAAGATTGAGAAACTTAATGATCTAACCCTGAAGATGACAGTGTAAAAGTGATCTTTATCTTCAGGATGATCATGAGTCTTCCAGTATGTAGGATGTGCAGGTATTAGGAATACCTGAAGGGTGATTTGATCATATACGATTGTATAACCATGACGCTTCCATTCCGAGGGAGTGATGAAACAGGATTGGATTTTAGTGACTCCTCTCATTAGAGAAGTGACCTAATCTTAGTCCATGAACTGGACATTGATCTGAATAAGATTCAGATGCAATGAGAAGATTAAGTCTACGGTCTTGATTTGATCAAGCATCAGTGGGAGGTCCATAGGATCTGGAGTTGAGATATGATCTCAACATCCAAGTCACTATACGTGGAACAATACAATCGCCCTGTCCTTATATCCAAGTATCTGAGGAGAAATAGCATTGTTCTTAAATGGTTTAAGAACAATTTCATAAGATCTAAGCAAAGAGAACTTGATAATTAAAAGTGTTTTAATTATCATGATGTATGAGAAATTATCCAATATGATTAAATGTGATTTAATTAGTTTGGATAAGAATAATGTGGATAGAGATATCCAATTATTCATGATATATTATAAATGTGATTTATAATGTATTAGAGAGAGTTACTTATAATTTATATGTGTTGATTAATTATGATGTGTATTGGATACACATTGTGTAATTAATTAACAATATGAATTACATGTTGTTTTGGGTTGTGAATATGATTCACAATTTTTCCATGGCAAGATTGCAATATTCTCAAAGATAATTGTGAATTATTTTTTGAGAAATAAAACCCAAATTATTTTGTTGCAAATAAATAAGAGAGATTACATGGAGATTTGCAATCTCATGGAGATTGCAATCTCCATGCAATCCATGGACGGCACACCACTCCTAATTGGAGTGGGTGTGCGCCTACATGGAAGGCACATGGAGATGAAATCTCCATGTGTCTTCTCTCCTTATTTGTTGGGTTGATTTAGGAATGAATTATATTTGATTTTATCAAATATATTTTGACCTAAATTTGTTGCTTTTGACAACAACAATCTTAGCCATTGGATGAACATAAATCAATCTCATCCATTGATTCTATGTGTCCCATGGATTGAGATCCATGGATCCCAAAACCCTATAAATAGAGAGGCATTCTTGGCTCTCTCTTTACACATGCCATTGTAGCACAAACTCTCTCTCTCTTTCTCATATACACGACAGCCCTTCTCTCCCTCTCTTCTTGGTGGCCGTCCACCTTGGTGGAGAGAAACGTCGACGCCCGCGCCATCGTGCTGCCGCTTCGACTCTCTGCGGTTCTTTGTCTTCTTGGAGTGCTTCACTCACGAAGGAGACGCTTGATCTCGTGCGACGAGATCAGGAGCAACCACGCTTGGATCATCTTGGATTGCGAGGACACCGCGACTCATCTCCGCGCTCGCAAGCCGTTACTCCGACGATCGGACTTGAGACAGGAGGTCTCTTTTCGTAGAGACTCGATCAACCACGCTTCAAGAGGTATTGCATTATACTTGCTGTGGTTATAGATGAAACGATTTGAGAATGGTTCTCGGATCATGTGGTTTCATCGGTTTAAAAATTTTTAAATTCCGCTGCTCCGAACAACTAGTACGACTAGTCGTTCTTCGTCGTATCCGATACGACGATCACGCTTCCGTGATGCGCTTGAGGATTTCTCCATATCCTTCAAAGATATCGTTTGAAGCATTTGAGTATTTAGATCGGATATCTATAAGATGGAGTAGACACATGTCTAACGAAGTAACCCACTGTCATTACATTTCCAATAGCTTCAGTGAATCTTTTCGATGTTTTGATATTGAAATCAATGCATGTACCGTCGTGTCTGTTAATATATTAGATCCGATAAAAGGTTGCTGATAACCATTGATGAGAAAAACATAAAAAAACATCGGGATGGGCATGGGTTTCAGTACTTTTGCTTTTTAATGTGTAGGAATTCATTGGAGTACTCCAAGATTTAGATTTTGTTCTTAGTTGCTGAGTTTCTTCCCAATGGATTCCTTTTTCATTATCTTGTGAATAAGTGGTTGTGTTAGGGATGTTGTTGTACAATATCTCGATATAACCTGCAGAATATTCAAACATTTGGAGAATATTTGCTCAAATAAAGATAATGTATTATATATTATTATTTGAAAATATAATATATTCCATACATACAACAGCCACTCAACTCATTAAGATGAATAGCACTTGACACAGTGATAAAACACTCATCCTTCTCTCTTGCTTACTTGTTTGGCTCTCACTCCTAAAGTTTATTTATACTAGTGCTCCAATAACTTGGAAGAGTATGGAATTCTCTAGAATATTGGAGTTGAATACATCCAAGAATATTCTAATCAATTAAGTTAACTCACCTTAAGAAATCTTTAGATAAATGGCAAAGTCTTTTCCTAATTTAAGTAGAGTTTGTTACATGGACTCTTGCTTGAATCTATGTTGAAAGATTTGACTATTTTTATGATGGATATCAGCTACTTGATGCAATCCCTACAAGAGATTTGAACCATGATCTTTTGGATGGTAGACACTGCATTACCACCAATGAAGTGGATAATTGGAGATAAATTAACTTAAGAAAAAAAACTAGAGAATAAGAGGCTCATCTTCTAAAGAAAAATTAAAATTTATAGTAAATACATAAAAAGTTTTAGAACCAAGAGAAGTTGATGATGCCTTTTTATTTCAACACCCCTTCCCCCCCTCCCCTCTTAACACCAACTTCTCTTATGTTATCTCCTCACATGCTAGTTTTAATCCAGATCTTACATTAAATTGAATTATACCTTCAATTTGCGAACATACCCTTGGTTCTTCTCATCTTTGAATCTTTTTTATTGGTCCGTATAAATCTCTCGATCAACCTCTCCACGACGTAAAACATTCTTCTCTTCCATTTGTTGTAGCTTCCATACTTATTATCTACAGAGGTAGCAAATGACTTAATGCCATATGGATGTGTCTTCAATTTGTTAACCCACTTTTAAGATATCGGTCTTACGTCACTTGGCTTAAGAAAAGATCCCATTTGTTTCTCTTGCATTGTCTCGATTTCTTCTTCTATTGCATTACTCCACTTTGCAGTGGGTTTCGGTAACCCTTAAACGTATATAGTATCAACATACCAGGGATGCAGTTTGCGTACTTCAGTAGGTCTTTAAAGTGGCGTACTTGAATCTTCATTGATCTCATTTTGAATAGGTTGAGACTCATCTGGATTTACTTCATGAGGTCCACTTTCGTGGATACTGATTATCTTCTCAACAACCTTAAGCACCTCCTCATCCTTTTCCTTAGGGCCATCTTTCATTTATTGAAGTTAGTCCTAACATGCTTCGATCATGTTTCCATGCTTATTATCATTCATCTTCAACATGGTATTTTCATAATCCTGTTATCTCGAGGGCTGCATTGACATCTAGGGCTTACTCCATATGATCTTGATTCATGTTGTTGCACTCATTATCATTCTCATTGTTTTTAAAAATGCACCTCGAGGTGCTGAGGCGTACGCCTTGGTATTTTTCAAGGAAAATGCCTCAAGATTATAATCTCATGCAGCCTCAGTGAGACGTGCGCCTCGAGGAGTGCCTTGAGGCGCTGCATCATGTATGTTCTGATTTTTAATTTTTTACATTACTTTTTCTTTTCTTTTTGATTGTGAGCTTTTCATCTTTCGTAAACACGTATTTTCAAGTCCTTAAGCTCATAATTTTGAAATATAATTTTTTTAATTTATTAACATATTAAGCTTATTTTTACATTGTTATATGCATGTTCTTTATAAATCAACATGATCAAAAAATTGAGTCTTGAGTCCTTAAATCTAATGCCTCTACTCTTTAGAATAAATCAAGCATAAATGCTTTCTTTATTAAAATGTTTGGATGCAAGTCCCCTACTTTGACCTAAATTTAGAAAAGTATATTTTTGTAAATATGTCTCATCTTTTCTTATACTCAATCGAGACTAAATTAATACTTATCAAAGCATGCATGAACAAAGTTGGTCATAACATGCAATATTCAAGTATTTTATCCCTCCAATCCTTATGATGAAATAAAAAGTGATCATTGATTCACTGCTTACTCTATTATCATTCTCAATTGAATGACACACATATCTCACTTAATTTCGAAAATAGTGTGTTATATCTAGTCAGTTTAGTTAAATTTTATTCAAAACTTTAAATTTTATGTAGAGTTGCCCATTATTGTTTTTGTATATCGATATTTAGTTGACTCCTTACAGATTTGGAGTCCAAAAAAGAGAGTTATATAAAAATTCGGATGTTTAAATCATGATGTTAGCCTTGAAATACCATAAAGTTATGTATTTAATCATAACTATTTAAATTTTAGAATTTGAAAATTTTAAATACAATTAATTATTATATTTTATGAAAAAAATCTTTCACGAGTGAGGATTACATCTCAATATGCCTCGAGGCAATACTGGGAAAACTCCTCAATATGCCTCAAGCTTTTTAAAACCTGATCATTCTATATTTTCAACAATTAGTACTACTATTGAAGAGTTGCAAAAATGCCATTCTGAACTCTCTTTGATATGCATAAGAAATGCAGAAGGTTGCGTAGATTAGATATGTAGGAAATTGTCTTTGCTCACATTGCAATCAAATAAATAAATGTAAATTTGATCATTTGTCTCTACATTGTTCATTTCAAAATTGATCATTTGCTTATGCATTATTCATTTTCAATGCCATTTGAGAACTAGAGATATTCATTTACAAGTGACATTTATCAGTAAATTGGATATAGAAAAGATGTTAAATCATTTAAAGATGAAAAGGGAATGTTTTGTTTTGAGATGGGAAACACCCAAAAAAAGAAACATCTAGCCCAATCATTATAGGGTGAGATTGGCAAAATGGCTGGCAAGTGAGAATTTCTGTCTTTGTATGTGAAAGTTAATTTTCTTATATGAAAATCAAGCTTCTGGCTTAATCTAATTTAATGGGACGTGATGTGATTTTTTTGTATGTTCACAAAAACATGTAGGGGATGATACCCAAAGCATTATCACTAAGAAATTAGCAATACTATGCCTACACACTCATCCCATACAACATTTTCCATTGTTATCTCATGCCCAATTTGGGAAGAAAGCTGAGTTGAGAAAGACAACAAAGGTTGTTTAGGTTAAAGGATATCCTGAATTATAGCTGTAGTGGGAAATCCAACGAATCTTCAAAGATGATCACATTGAGAAATGATATGGAGAAATCAAGTCTCGACGCGATCGAATTTACTTATTTTACTTGGGTAAGTCTCAAGGTCAAACTCAGGGAGGTATGTGAGGGTTTAGAATTAATATCTAAATAATGTAACAAATCTAGGTTTTCAGATAGAGAGAAGAATATTTTTGGTGTTTTCCAGCTTTTTATGGGCTTTTAAATAAAAGGTGTAAGTAATTAAAGAAAGAGAAGCATGATGCATGTGTTTTGGCAAAATAATTTTTATGCAGGAAAATAATGCTATGTTATGTGGTGTGAAATAAATAAAGGCACTATTTTTGTGATTTTAAATGATACAATAATATTCTACAAAATGAGTAGACCAAGCCAAGCCAAGCGAGCAATCAACCCAGATCCAACCAATGAATCCCCAATAAATTTCAATGAATTAATCCCATGTTTTTGCAATAAATTGTTGAGCAATCAAATCAATCACAATAAATGCATAAGCTCTGAAGATCAAATAATCCCATAAATAACTTGACATTCGTAAGTGTCTAAGAGTGTAAATATCAGTTGTCTAGATGATTGATAATAATTCAAGATTGAAAACGACACCAAGAACGTGAAAAATCTAAATAATGTTCAAGTTATGATAAATTGAAGTTCAGGGACTTAATCATAACACAAATAATTAAGAGTCTTGCATATATACCCCTAGAAAGGACCTCTATGTAATCTCAAAAGACATGAGACCTTCTTCTCAATTTGCCCAAAGTGGAGACACAAATGTTATTTCTATAAGTAGCGAAGGTGCTTCTGCAATTTTCCCCCTCACATGGGCAATGCACGTGAGATGTGGTCTTCTTAGTGATTCTGGAAAGTTGGGGGGAACAAATATCCCACTGTCACGTGCGAGAGGCACGTGAGGGCTGGTACGACGACCAGCTCAATGGCTTCCCCCCACATGGCTATGTAACTGAGGCTAGAAGCAAGTTTAGCTCGCCCGAATCTCTGGCGTAGTGACGGAGCTGGGTTTTCATTCGGTCTCTCCACGTGTCAGCTTTGGAAGCTTTGGGACGATCCGAAGCTCATGGTGGATCTGGACTGTTCAATGGATCTTCGATCAACATTCCTCTATTGGGCTTTTCTGGTCTGTCTAGATCTTCCCCGTTCTTGATCTGACGATAATTGCAGCTTGGACAAGGGGCGGTGCTTTGCATCTAAAAGCGGTTCCGATGGCTTGTGCCTGCTAATGGACTTTGATGGCAATTGTATGAGAAGGGTGATGCTTCCTTGAAGATTTGTGGCCTACACATGGCCAACAGACGCTGATGAATAATGCGGAGGATCCGAGCAGATGGAGATGGTTCACAAGGCTCGAAGAGGCGAGTTGATCTACTATACGGAGGAGATGATGAACCGAGGGGCTCCAAGAAAGGTAGTAGAGATAGGAGCTATTGTCTATGGATGGTCACGGGAAGGTAGAAGAAGAAATGAGGAGGTAGAAGGAGGTGGCGATGATCGTGAATCAAATAGAGAGATGAAGGTGGAGTCGGTAGAAGAAGAAATGAGGAGGTAGAAGGAGGTAGCGATGATCGTGAATCAAATAGTGAGATGAAGGTGGAGTCGTGCGATGTGAGCGATGGAAATAAAGGACGAAAAAAAAGATTTTCCTAAAGGTGGGGGAGCGAAGAAGCTCGACTCGCAGGTTTTTGCCTCTATCGCGGGCGAGGCACGACAAGGCTTAGCTGCTCGTCGGGGAACAGAGCAGTATCAAAGGTCGAGGTGATATCTGGATCTTGCTTGATGGAGTCTTAGCCTGAGGTCGGGGTCCCTGTCACTGAACCTAACATCATCTTTCTCTCTATCTCTATTCATTTAGGGATGACGACGATAAAGAATGGAAGATGCCTTAAGAATGAGGCGGCGATGGAGTTATATAGGGAGTAGAGAGGGGATAAGGATATGGTGGCTGGAGATAAGGCAATGGGTGGTTGCAGTATCATTGGGGACGATGGGTGGTTGGAATCGTAGGGGACAGAGTTCGAGGGAGGTTATGGTGATGGATCTTGCTGGCCAATGGAGATAAGGGATTAGAGGAAGACAATAGCGTTTGTTGGGGGTTTCGATTGGTAAGTGTTGTTGGTTAGGATTCTGGTCGGGTTGGGAAGATCAGAGGATAGATGGAAGGGTGATTGATTCTTGGAAGATCGGAGAAGGGAGAAGGACATTGGAGGCCACAGATTGACCAAGAAGGAGATGGAGAGACGACTGGACAGTGCAACAGAGAGGGAGATATGTGCCATGCACATGATATGAGAGTGGGGAAAGGGCATCACGCGCTAGGCACGTGTGGTGGGGGTCACTTGACCTACACGTGAAAGGGGGGAGGGTGTTAGGTGGGCTTATTCATGGTCGTTGGATCTAATTCGATCCAACGGTCCAGATCGTGGGCACTAGAAAACAAGGAGGGTTGATCGAGGTAGGGTAGGTTTGACTGTAGATCCGAAATGGCCTAATGAAAAGCTGACACATGGAAAGATGGATGTCGACCAAGGAAATTGACTGATGCAAAAATGCAGAATTATATAGATTAAAATAGGAGATGGACCAAATGGACAAATGATCAAAATGAAATATGTGCCTACATTGTCCACGAAGGACTCAAATGCAAACTGAATGCTGAATGCAAGACATGCTATTTTTGGTGGTATTTTGTGTATATAAAATACTAATTTTTAGTTTTGCAATTTTTATTTGATTTTTTGGCAGTAAATAAATGCATGAAAAAATCAAACATGTCATGAAATAAAGCAATGGACTCAAATGCCAATTTTTTTAGATTTTATGGATTGAGTTAAAGTCAAAATAAATCAGGGATGTGGAATGTGTATAGATGGATCAAGTTAGAAAGCTCTAGTCAGATTTGGTATTTTATTGCATTTCTGATTTTTTTAGTTTAATTTTTATATAATTTATTATAACAAAGAATAAAATGAAGAAATAAAAAAGAAATGATTAGAATGAGTGAAATTTGCACATGAAATGATAGGTCAAATTAGCCAATATGTACAATGCGTGATTGGGTCCCAAAACCCAATTTTCACAAATGGACTTCGATTCTTTTTGAATTTGATCTTCATTTGTATATATTTTAATGTACATTAATTAAAAAATAAGTAGAATTCATTCAGACATCATATGAGAGAGATATCAGCATTTTCATCTGTCTGTCCTGAAATTAGAGTTTGAGATTATTTTGCATATTTACAAGTTAGCTTTTTTAAGGATTTTTCATGATTAAGGTTAGTGATATGTACAAAATGGATTGGTTTCAGATCAATTGGAGTTATCATGAATTAATTAAAAACGCATCAAGTTAGGTGAAAAATATGAAGATGAATATGAATGTAGAAATGAATGCTAAGTTATGCAAATTAATTATGAGTGTATGAAAGTTAATTTTATGAAGTTAACATGTAAATGTACCTAAATTCTTGAGACGAAGCTATATTTTCAGCTATTTAGAGTGATGAATCCCAGATTCATCACTATCATCATAAGATTTTCCTATCATGGAAAGGTCGAGCCAATACAATCAGATATATGTGTATTTCCATCGAAATTTCTACCCATGTCTTTCGTATATCTATTAAATATATGTACATATAGTCATATTTTTCACAAATGGAAATATTAATCATGAGAAGACCTTATTAACGGATTGATAACCAAGGCTCGAGTCAAATTGTGAAATGGTGTGGCAAGAATGGAATTGCATGTCATGAAAATATTAGGCAAGATATTTTTCTTGTCCTCAATTTTAGGTTTGACAAATAAATACTCCAAACTACTTGATAATTTGATAGAGACATAAAAAAGTCTCACTAACAAGTAAGCAAAAGTCCGATTCTTTAACGTGCATGTGCATGCAGTCTACATCAACAAAGTTTTATGACAACGAACGAGATAACTAGATGTAAGGGGTGATTCCTTTTTCGAGAATGAGTCCTCCCTCAGCAATAACATTCATCATGTTGTTGAGGAAGACCACAAACTGCTCGTGATTTTTTTGATATCTCAATAGCGAAAAGAGTAAGTGAGCTTTGGCCATACGAGATAGGCATGCAGGTAGTTCTTTCACCACAATCCAAACAACCAGTCGTATTGAGACAAGCAGTTGCACCGAAGATCTAATATTCAATACCAACTCACGCTCAATAACATAATAGCTAATATCTAAAAATCGAATTGTATGAAACAAAATAAAATCATAAAATCAATAAGCAAAAGATTATATTCATGTTATGTATATAATCCCAAAAACTATATAAGTGTACATAAATAACTATAAAAGTTGAGAAAAAAGCGGTTTATTCTTTGAAACTATGTTAGTTTCTCCTACTGATATTTTTTACCCGTTTTTATATCGAATATTTAATTTTCAACTGATAGGATGATACATACATACATGCATATTAAATATTGCAAATAATTTAGAATGTTTTGCGATCCTCATAATGCCTCAAAATTTTTGAATAGCATACTAAATTGACCACCATACTTATACTAAGTAACTCATACCCAAACTAATGTCACCGACTAAAACAAATAAAGATGGTAACTTAAATGTTTTGTGTAACCGATGTATGGAAGGACCCATGTTCTCAATCACAACGTGAAGTCGAACCACATGAACTTGGCATATGATATGAGCAAATCTTCCTCTTGGATTTGAGAAAAAATAAGAAATATCATAAAGTGATAATTAATCTAGGTCTAGTTACTAAGCAAGAGCTCTCAGACTAATATGAAGATAGTAACATAAGGGAGTCATGAAACTGAAGGTATTTGGACAGATTTAGTAGTAGCTCAAATTGAACATATATCAGGAGAAGAAAAAGGAGTAGATCACATTACGGGTACACGCACCCATCAATGAAAAGTTTCGCTAGTATAACTTGAGAGTAAGGAAATCATGTCAGCAAAGTCTGAACATGATAAATCATGGTAGTGGAGGCTAGATACGATAAAAAGTTTAAGAGGGTCACTTATTCACGTGTAGTGAGGGGATTTGAGAATACCTTTAGTTGTATGTTGCAACATGAACCTGGTGGTACTTTCTTCATCGTACTTAGAAATCGAAGTATGATTGGCAACTATGCGAATGAAGAGTCAAAATAGAATTGAAAATTTTCATATTTTCATTACCATATTTTGACATGAGGAGGTTGACAAAGGAGCTCAACCGTTGGATCTAGTGATCCAACGATAGAAGGAGGGGCATGGGTGTGCGGCTCTGATGAGATCTAATGATCTCATCGGATGGTGGATGAGTGTGGCATGTATGGAGGGTCATGATCCGGCTGATCAAAGTGGATCAGATGGCCCAGATTGAGGCACCGATCAAGGGCCCCGATGAGGACTAAGGGTATGATTGGATGATTGAGAATGAGTGTAGGCATGGACAAAGGGGAACTGTTAGATCAAAGAAGATCTGATGGCTGGAAACAAATGCAGGAAGGTATGAAGGGCCAACTAAGTGGCTTCTCCAGAGAGAGTTACGTGGTCCAATAGGAAAAAGATAAAAAATAAAACAAAGAAATAATTAAAAAGAAATAATTACTTATGTCAGATGAAAAAATATCGAACATGAAAGGTGTAGATCTTTCTGATATCTACAAGTTTTATGCAGAGCACAAAGTAAAAATACATCATTTGTATATAGAAATATTTTAATAAGTATTTTAAGTAATTAAAAATAATTGTCGTTAATGTCAAAAAAAATATTTACAACCGGTACATCCTCACATTGCAATACATTTACAAAAATATATATAAGTATTTTTATGTAATTAAAAATACTTGTTTTAATTTCTTTTGATATTTTTGATTTTTAATTTGTTGTTAATGTCAAAACAAATATTTACAACATTAATCTAATTTTTATGTAATTTCTTAATATTTTGAAAACACATAAATCAAAGGCACATTTACAGCATTATTATATATAATAATTAAGGTTAATTATATTCATATGGTTAATTGTTAAACTTAGCAAGTTGTGGTTTAGTCTTATTGAATAGTTAAGTACATTGGATAATAAATGGAAGATATGATGATAAATCATGGATTTATCAACCCCTATACTTAAACCTTGCTCATCCGCGAGCAAATAAAGAATGAATAAGTCGAATTAATCCTTGATTGTGAATGTTCAAAACTTTTCGTTAAGAACCCTCGATTTTCGTGATCTTAAAATTCTATTTTGATCTCAAACTCTATTTTGAATTTTTTTGAAATCAAACTCTATTTTGATTTCATTTTCTCCTTTTACTTCTCCTTAAACCTAGCATACATGCATGCCTCTTCTTTGGGTCATTCTCCTCCTTCTCATCATCCGATTCAATCTCCTCATACTGAGATACATTCCCTTGTGACCTACAATAAGTAAAATATAATGGTTTTATAGTTGTGCCCCTATGATATATTGAAATTTCAGTTATACCCCTTCATTTTCGTAAATATCACTTGTGTCCCTGACTTCTTGCCATTTTATCATTTATGCTCCTCTGTTACTTTTTCCATCAATAAGTTGAACTTAACCATGGTTTAATCAAACCATCGTGTAGTTAAGAAGGGCATATCTGGAAGAAAAGCCCCCACCTTATTTTTTTGTTCCTCCCTCCTCCTCACCATCCAACCCTCTGAAGTTATCCTTTTATGTGTTGTCAATGAGTTGGAGCAGCCTCTTGTACCTGCGGGTGCTGATGGTGGTCTTCTCGAGGCCCATCCATGTGAGCATGCGATCAACGGTGTGTGTGATGAACTGCAATAAGAGGATGTAGTGGTTGTGCTCAGCGCAGGACATGGGGTGGTTGTAGAAAAATAGCAGAGGTGGAGGGGAGGGGTGAAGCTTGGGGAGAAGTGGTGGGTACATAGGAGTAGAAGAGGCGGAGGGGAGGTCCTCATGGTAGACAAGGCGATGCTTTAGAGATGGGGGCGGTGGGGTGGGATGCAGAGGAGTAGCGGTGGCGGAGGGGGAGAAGAGTAGGGGTGAAGGGGAGGTGCAGTGGCAGAGGGGGAAGGGAGGTCCTTGAGGGATGTCCTCGTAGCAGAGGAGGCGATGCGGAGGAGTTGGGGGCAGTGGGGTGGGGTGCAGAGGAGTAGCAGTGGTGGAGGAGGATAGGAGTGGGGGTGAAGGGGGAGCACTGGCAGAGGGGGTTGGGAGGTCCTCGAGGCGGTGAAGGCGATGCAGAGGAGCTGGGGGAGGGGCGAGGTGGGTGGGGGGAGGTCCTTGTCGTAGAGGTGGAGGTGTTGAGGAGCTAGGGATGATGGGGTGGGAGCAGAGGAGTAGCAGTGGCAGAGAGGGAGACACAACGGTAGAGAGGAGCAGGGGTGAAGGTGGAGGTGTAGTGGCGGAGGGGGAAGGTAGGTCCTCAGGGTGACGGAGGTGATGTGGAGGAGCTAGGAGAGGGGCAGGGGGGGAGGGGGGAATCTCGAGGTAGACAGAGGAGTTGGGGGTGGGAGAGGAGGCGGTGAAGGAGGAGGAGCAGGGGGCTAGGGAGGAGGAAGAAAAGGAGAGGAAGAGGAAGAAGATTAGGGGGGATGAAGAAGAGAATGGGATGACTTTCCTGCCTCTTTTTTTAATTTAATCCTCCTTGTATCCCTTAAGTTAACAGACATTTGCATTTGGTATGGACATCCACTAACCCGAGGGGCACAAGTGGTAGAACGACAAGACGTCGAGGGCACAAGAGATATTCCCAAAAAGGGAGGGACATAACTGGAATTGCAATAGTTCAGAGGGACACAATTGATAAAAACCCTAATATATATATATAATATGTTTATGTGAAGATAAAGAACTATGAAACTATTACACACTATAAGGAGAATGCTTACATAGATGTTGTGAAATCTTCTTGGAGCTTGGTCACCTTCTCCATCATCGTCACCATCTGGAACTCCATCTGCAGTGACAGTTATTGTGATGGTCGTGATTGTGAATACGATGGTTGGTCATATGCAGAATGGTAATGATAATGTTCTTCCACATAGTATGGAGGAAGACCAGCAAGTGTCAGCTTAATGTTCTCCACAACATCCCTCTCCTCCAATACCTATTACTATACATATTTCCAAGTTGCTTTACTAAATGATGCCCCATTTCTCTCTACATGGAGCCAAATAACGATCCTAAAATAGAAGTTGAAACTAATTAAAGATATAATGATAAAATAGCTTTCAAATTTCTTTAAAAATATAATATTAACCATCAACTCTCGTGCTTAAAGAGTGAACCATTGAGACTCTTCCTTCTTACTACTCGTGTGGGACATAGAACACCACTCCTGAAACCAATACTCTCTTTCCAACCTAGCAGCTTGAAAAAGAAAGACAATTTATCATGACAGCTTCTATCTATGACAAGTTAGTGATTAAAACAGAGGGTTTTTTTAAATTACCAGCTCAGCTCTAATCTGATTGTGACTTTTGGAGCCATTGATCGACCTAATCTTTTGCTTTTGGTTGTTTGTCCTTCCTGTCGTCGACCTTCTTGCAAACTCAAAATCAGAAATGAATGCATCACAAAAACTAATCCACTAGCAACAAATAATAAATAAATATCAATCTAGTGAAAGGGGTTATATTTTAAAATATAAGACAATACCGTTCCTCAGTGCACCATGTTCGTGGGTATCACTTCATTTCTTCAAAATTCATCTCCTTGTATCCATCTTCGCATGTGAGTGTCTCGTTACCTTGAAAAAGGTGTCACTCATCCTCTTCTCTACCAAATAGATAAAGGCTCGACGATAAGCCTGGTTCTCCAGACCATGAGAAAAACAATACCTACTCTGAAAATTTGAAAAATATGTTAGCTAAATAAGTTGCAACAATTATCATCTAATTCAATAAAGTATTATTCTTAGCAAGAACTCAAACAATCTCTCCTGCTCGGTAGCAGGAATACGACACCACTGGAATTGGGTACTAGTCGAATGGATCTTCACAATGTTGATTATCTCCTTTGCAATCATGTTGCTATTCAAAAAATCCCTGCACATTTTTGTAATTTTGTAAGATGAGTTTATGAAAAATAAAATGTGTAAATTTAAATAAAATGTACCTCCCATTTGTAGAAACCTCCAACAAATGAAAGGACTCCGAAGTTTTCCCACCTTCGGTCGATAAAGGCATGTGGATACTCAAACATCCCAAAAAGGAGAATTTGAATCCATCTATGTTCGCATAGGAACTGGGACAGGGCATAGCTCGGTAATGGAAGAGGAAGATGGCTCTTATACATCTCTATAAAAGGGGGAGGATAACCAAGACACTCATAATAGCCTAAGATCTGTCGAGCCTCTTCAAGACGAGATCATGTACCAATAGGAAAGGTCGATTGTCTACTAAAAGAAGGTGACAAAAGTATCCAAAAACTACCATGATTGTAATGGCAATATAATAGTTAATTATAAATTTATTAATAGAATTTTTTTATTGAATATGAGAAAATACTTTACCACATCATTACAATTAATCTTTATCATTTGATTCAGGTGAATTATAAATTGACTTATTGATAGCAGAGTTGTCTAAATCATCACTTATAATCTCAACATCATCTACTAGGTTAGAATGTACCACATCATCCAGCAATCAAATAGATTCAATGAGGAACTACATCCGACACAGTATTTCGCTTATAAGTAGGTGTAAAAGCTTCATTTCTAACTTCTTATAAAGGAATGTCTTCTTTGGTAATATAATAAAACTCCGCAAATTTATAACAAACTTGGTTCACTTGTGAAGCAAGAATGCATGTTTCAAATATGTATATAAATTTTCTTTGATGTTATTCCTCCTATCGATTATTACGCCTTCGTTTGGATTGCACCAATCGCACAAAAAAAGAACTATTTTGTTTATGCTTGGATATATTCTACTTCCAGTACCTCCTTTAAGTAGTCCAAATTATCCTCCCCATAACAAAATCCACGAACCATCACTCTATAATCCTGAATGGTTAAGTTTTTACCAGAATTTACGGTATGAAATCGTAACCATTACTCCAACAACAGTTATAAGACCGAGCCTTAAAAACATGACCTTCTGAAAATTATTTTAATATCGGTGTACTATAATCATTATCATCCAATTGTTTTATTCGATTCTTAATCCATTCTGAAAATTGATTCCTATATGTGCTTACAACTTGATCTTATGAATATGTTGGATTTTCTTCAAAAATTTTCTTTCTAAATTCCCTTAAATGAATGCATATAATTAAAATGTGAGGAGAAAGAAATAATCAATTATTTAAAAAATAAAAATGCATACTCAACATACGTTGTTATTTTCTCACAATTGTCTAATACGTATAACTTAGTAGCATCTTTCTCTTGTTTCGATAGTAGACACTCCCTAGCCCTTCCTATTGGTTGAATGAACTGACGAAAGACACTTATATGAGATTCTTCATCGAAGTAAATCATATCATTACTCCTTATTCTATTATGTATAGTATCCACAATTGTCGAAAAAGTATCTGGCACAAAATATTACTACTTATTCATAGGTATTCTAATAACTTATGGATCATTCGACTCTACTTTTATTCCGGATCTTTCTTTTCAAGAAGAACATGAACCTATGTACAATAGATTATGTTTTTAAGATAATAAAAAGTACCAACGTAAGAAACTACTATATACAAATACATTTCAAATGGATACATCCATCGACATTTTACGGGCCCATCAATGGCCTCATATGGAAGATGAATCCTTAGATGCTCCATTGAATCAAAAAAAGTCGATGGAAATATTTTCTCTAAATTATACAAAATCACAAGAATATTTTTTCAAGATATTCCATCTCCATCTGATGTACGTGTTTCAAACATAAAATATGAAAAAAAAATGCCGACATCTGATAGAACATCGACGATATTTTTCGGTAACAATCCTCTGAAGACTATTCTAGCAGCTTTTCCATAAATACACGACAATCATGACTTTTCATTCCTTTAAATGAGAACTTCTTGAAATCAATCAAATATGAGAGATTTGATGTATACCCATCTGAAAATTTCAATTTGCTTGCCCATTTGCAGATCACTTGATTTATTACAATATATACTTCGCTTTTGGAAATTCAACTCTTCCATTATCAAGATCTTTTATATATAACTCTGAACGATTACAAATGATCCTTAAATTATGATGAGAATTTATGTTATCTTTTGTACGACCAATTACATTCATAATTGTATATATCGAAGATATTTTTCTCGATATGCATAACATTTCAATTGTAGGTATCAATAACCTCCTCCAATAAGGTAACTCTCAAATATACTCTTCTTATTCCAATTATGACTGTCACCAAAATCAGGTAGAGGTTGTGTATTTTCTCCATTTCCCACAGTTAAATTTTTGGATTCATACAAACTTGATAATATCTATCACCAGATTTAATTGTCGGAGGATCTGAAAGTTCGATGATATTCCTTTTAAATGCTTGTTTCTATCTCCGATATAGATGATCATTTCTAAGAAAACTTTTATGATAATAAAAAATACAGCTTCCGACCATGTTGAAACCGAAAGGATTTTGCACTCTACATACAATATGGACAACTTTTACGTCCATGCGTACTCCATACAGATAACTTTCCATAAACCGGGAAGTCTTTTATTGTCCATAATAGAGTAACTTGTATATTGAATGTTTGACTTTTATTTGCATCATATGTATCTGCTCCATTGATCCAAAGTGTTTTCAGCTTATCTATAAGAGGATTTAAATACACATCGATGCATTTTCTCGGATGTGTAGGTCCTGACACCAACAATGATAAAAATGTGAATTGTCTATTGTTACACAACTATGGAGGTATATTATACGATGTTGTCATTACTGGCCAACATGATTAATCTTTACTTCTATCATGAAGATTAAATCCGTATGCACATAAACCTATAATGCAATCCCTTCTTTCCACTGAAATTGAAGGAAACGTTAACATCAATGTTTTCCAACAATCATATTCTGATGGATGATCCATATACTCTTCACGACTATGCTTTGTATGTCATAACATATATTTATTTGTTTTCTTACAATAATATAATCACTTCAATCTTGGAGTCAACAAAAAATATTGTAAAAGTTTCCTTGATATTTTATTTCCACTCAAACTTGATTCTTGATATCTTGGCTCATCACATTTAAGACAACATGTCAAATGCTCATTTTCACCGTAATATAAAATATGGTGATTTTTACAAGAGTCTACTTAACTTTAACTAATCCCATTTTTCTTACCATTTTCTTAATTTTAATAATTTTTAGGAAATTCAACATCTTCGGATAACATATTCTTTAGAATTATCAGCATGCATCAAATTCCGATAAGTTGTTACTCCATCTTCATCTATAGAAGCTATGAAACTTCTAAGAGTTATGAATATGTCTTACAACATGACCATAAAGACTCTTCTATCTTTTTCAATAACTTGTAGAAGTTTTCTGACTTATCATGTGTTTCCTCTTCATCAGGAGAATTAGGATTAAATTCTGGACCTGCAACATCTATAACCATTTCTACGAATAGATTAATGTTGTCTGCATTATTTGACTCATTGGTCGTGTAATCAATGATCCCTCCCTGTCTCCACCAAATATGATATTCTTCCATGAAATTATTTTTAAAAAAAGTGCAACTGAATTTCATCCTTAGGTCTCTTCTTGAGCAAACTACACTTTTGACACAAACACACGATAGTACCATCTGAATCCACCATACAAGAACATTGGGTGTAAGCAAATTCCACAAATTCTTGAATACCTCTTTGAAAAGACTCTCAAACATGACCATCAACTACACACTTGTACATCAAATCTCTATTGGTCGTTGTTGTCACAAGAATGTAATAGTTCAATAGGTCAATGAGAATAGAAGATATATCGTCAGCTTCAATTAGGAAAACAGACCTAGAAAACCTAAATCTAAACCAACGTTAGGCTAAACATATTTTACTAATTTTAGGAGATGAGAAGAGAAGTGTTTTCGTTCAATTATCACTCGATCCCATCCATAAGGATTCAAACTTACTACAAGACGATCGTGGCCACATGTTAGTTTTTATATGAGGAAAATTCAACAGTATAACCCCGCACCCCTCCGATATACCCCCAAAACCAATCACAAACTCTTAACACTATCACCGTAGTGATAATATTAATAGTTGATTATGATTGATTTGCTATACTGAAGAGGAAAAGGTCATGCCACTGAATTTTCACCATATATTAACTACGACATGTGAGAACGATCATCTTATAGTAAAGTTTGATTCCTCACAAACCCCTTTAGTTTGGGACCTCCTAACTAAGGAAAGTCAACATAAATGTAATGTTTTAAGATTACTTTACATCATATATTTGTAGGTGATACAAATGAGACAATAGAACGCACTTAAAATATTTATTCATTTATGTAGATCGAGCATTTACGTATTTTTGGTTGGTTAACGTGGCGGGATATGAACCTATGTGACCTTAAATTGGTGCCTAAATATATCATTTAAGTGGTAATTATTTGAAGTGTACCTGCAAAAAATATTCTTCCACCTGCACACATCAAAATCCACAACCATTGGACATGGATATCTCATCCTGAAGTGAGTCCAATAGGATTATGCAAAATAATAAAAAAACATATTATACAATTGGAGGTGATGAAATTCTCCAATATGTTGCACACGCCTCTTGGTGTACAGAGCTATATATGACCCAATGGGGAGGGACGCCTTGTGTGATTGATTTTGTTTGACTTAATAATCAATTAATATTTTGACTTTTTTATCTACTTAAGTATAAGTTAATGTGACGCACTTGGCCACATTAACTAAAATTTAATGTGATAAAAAATCATCACAACATAACTATTTAACTTGAAATTATCATGTATACACATCCATACACCTACATAGTTGTAGGGACACATCTCCGTCTCCTCACCCATATGCAACTCATGCACACCCCTTCACATATACAACTTCACATTGACATCATACAACTTCACCAAGATATAGTTTTTACTATTGTCAGTATATTAAACAAACCTACAAATGAAAGTATATTATGAATTAACATCAAATACATGAATATGTTGTATTAAAAAAATGTATTCATATTTTAATTGGAAAATCTATGTAATTACGATTGGAGTTAATTAGGTTTCAATTAGGAAACCAAATGGCTTGGAGGGAAAGTTGAGAATTCCTAAATTTGAAACATGGTAAGTTTGGGTGGAAGTTTAGTACCATACCTTAGAGCTCTAAACTTTGGTGGACTTATATGTGAGTTCACACCCCAAGCTCTTGTGGCAATAGTAGAGAGGAGGAATGGAGGACTATACACGCACGCGCGCACGCTCCGCTCCGTCTCCGGCTCCGGCTCCGGAGAGTCAATTCGGATCTCGGATCTCAATAGTTTTGTTGCGGTTTTCATTTGGTAAGTCGATTAAATTAATCACAGGATTAATTTGGTAAGTCGATTAAAATGGGAATTCATCTCGCCATTATGGACGCGTTTATGGCAGCGATTTCGGGATTCGAAATGGCGCCCGTTAAGGGGCATTTTTGGAAATCGAAATGATAACATGTGCCCTATCATCTTTATATATTCCTTCCCCCGCGTCGTGTTTAACACCCATATTCAAAAAAATTCTCTCACGCCGTCTCGGTTGTTCGTGGTTCTTCCTCTCGGCAGATGAACATGTCTCTCTTCTCTCTCTGCTGCAGTTTTCTGAGGTACAATCGAGGACGATCCCGTTGGTGTATGCTGACGAAGATCGCGTGCCATCGTATCCTGGGAGAGGATCGCCAGTACCCTACACACCGGTATTGTGGTGGGGATATCCTCTCCAAGGACAGTCCATTTCATGGACGCTTCGGTGACTTCTAATCTAATCTCTCTTTTATTTTGTTTGCCGCAATACGTTTATTGCTTTACCCAATCTGGATCACGTCCTGATTTATATTTCCGTTCATTTAATCGGTTCCTATTTGCATGCTATAATCGGATAATGATTGGGAAACATATGATTAATATGATCTTAATCAGTATTGGTTCTCTGTTAATTCATTGATTTACTGTTTAATATATGCACTGCTAATCCTGTTTCCAACAATCTTAGAGAGGATATCCGGAACCGTTATTAAAATAATGTTGGAAACGATGTTTAAATCGAGGGTAGATATGACGGGTATGCCTGAAAAATTCGGTGGTCAGAATTTTAAGCATTGGCAACAACATGTGAAGATCTGGTTAACCACCATAGGATTGATCTCTATGCTTGAAACTGACTGTCCTACGGTGGAAAAGGAAAATCCCACACCCGATAGCCAGAAGGCGCAATCCGCATGGAAAGAACACGATCGTATATGTCATGGTTGCATCCTGTTGGCTCTGTCCAACATGTTGTTTGACGTATACTGTTTGTCCACACAGACTGCGAAGGGGCTATGGGAAGATTTGAATCGGAAGTATAACACCAAAGACCTTGGTATTGGGAAATACTTCGTTTCCAAATTCTTGAAGTTTTCCATGGTTGAAGGGAAGTCTGTTTCTGAACAGGCACACGAGTTCTTACTCCTGCTCCATGGTTTAGAAGATGCCGAACTGAAACTCCAGAGAAGTTTCAAGCCCTGTGCATCATAGAAAAATTTCTCAAGTCATGGGAAGACTTCGGTATGACCCTGAAACACGGGAAGGGGAAGATTTCTATGGATGACCTGATGGTGGCAATTGCCATAGAGGAGGAACACGGGAAATAAAAACCTGTGCTTCATGTCGATATTTAGGCTAAGGTCAATTTCATGACCTCGAAGGGCAAATATAAGAAGGGAAAGGGTCCTAACAACAATAAAATGAAACCAAAGGGCAAGATCCAGAAAAAGACAAAGAATAGACCCTGCTGGCACTGTAATATCAGGTTGGCCATTGAAAGAAGGACCGTCTGTCCTTAAAGACTCAACCTAATGCTACAGACGGGAGTCCACAAGTGAATATGATCACTATGGGACTCGGGGCTAGCGAGGGGTATGTCTCTGTAAAACCTAAACTATACCATGTCCATGATCCAAATGAGTGGCTCGTGGATATGGGAGCCAATGTAAATATTTGTTCTAACAGAACATTGTTTTCCTCTTATCAGTCCTACAGTGGTGGGACTGTGAAGATGGGGAACGATTCTGCAACCATGGTGCTAGGGTCAGGACATGTCAACCTGAGGTTCTCCTCTGGACGCGTCTGGACGTTGCACAGGGTGCTGCATGTTACTGACATCAAGAAGAATGTTTTATCTGGCTTTATCTTAGTTAGAAATGGTTTTGAATTGAACTTTAAATGTAATAAAGTTGTCGTTCTGAGATATGGCATTTTTTATGGAAAAGGCTATTTGACAGATTTTGACTTGTTATTTAGAATTAGATGTGATTCAGTAAACATCAATGAAATGAATGTTTTGAATTCTCAATGTTCTAATTCTGTGTCTCATGTTGTGAATAATCTAGAATCTTGTGATCTGTGGCATGGGAGATTGGGACATGTGAACTTAAATTCAGTCAAAACAATGATGAATTTAGAGTTGATCCCTAAACACACTTTTGACAAAACTCAAAAATGTGAAATCTCTGTGCAAGCTAAGACACCTAGGAAGTCTTTTCAGTCTGTCTCTAGAGATAGTGAGATCTTGGATCTAGTGCACACAGATATCTGTGAGTTTAATGGTGTGTTGACGTCAGACAATAAGAAATACTTTATCACCTTTATAGATGATGGCAGTAGATACTGCTATGTATATCTAATGAAAATCAAGGATGAAGCCTTAGAGAAATTTCTTATATTTAAGAATGAGGTTGAGACACAAACTGGAAAAGTGCTTAAAAGCCTTAGGTCATATAGACGAGGTGAATATACCTCTAACTTGTTTGATGAACAATGCAAACCATTTGGCATAGTTCATGAAGTTACAGCCCCATATTCACCGTAATCAAATGGGATAGCAGAACAAAAAAATAGAACCTTAACTGACATGATCAATGCTCTCCTACAGAGTTCTGGACTTCCAACCTATATGTAGGGAGAAGCCTTGAATACGACTTGCCATATTTTGAATAGGGTTCTTCCAAGGCATATGGAAAGTGTCCTTTTGAACTTTGGAGAAATAGGAAATCGAGCCTAAGATATCTCAAAGTGTGGGGCTGTCTCGCTAAGGTTTTAGTCCCAGAACACAAGAGAAAGAAGCTTGATCCTAAAACTGTTGATGCGGTCTTCTTAGGTTACTTGGAAAATAGCTATGCATATAGGTTCTTGGTAATTCGGTCTGAGATACCGGGCATAGATGTCAACACCATTGTTGAACTCCGTGATGCTACATTCTTTGAGAATGTCTTCCCGCTGAAGACTGAGATTCCTTAGAATCTGACCATTGAGGACGCCTCCATATCAGGATCTATTCCAGATCAAGTGGAAAAGATGACGAATGTGGGGGTTGAGACTCAACCTGAACCCAATGATCTTTTAAAAGAAATTGATCCAAGGAAGAGTAAAAGACCTCGGATTTGTTGTCTATCAGATCGAGGGTGATCCACAAAGTTACAAGGAAGCCATGGCTTCATCTGAAGCAAAACAATTGAAGGAAACCATCAAATCTGAGATGGATTCCATTATGTCTAATGGAACTTGGGAGTTGGTTGATTTACCCAAAGGGTGCTCTACCATTGGGTGCAAGTGGGTGTTTAAGAGAAAGCTTAGATCTGATGGATCAATTGAAAAGTATAACGTCAGATTAGTTGCCAAGGGCTTTAGGCAAAAAGGAAGGTATCGATTATTTTGATACTTATTCCCCTGTGACTAGGATGACCACAATCCAGATGCTTATAGCATTGGCATCTGTATATGATCTCTCCATCCACCAGATGGATGTGAAGATCGCCTTCTTGCATGGTGATCTTGAGGAAGAGATCTATATGGATCAACTTGATGGACTTGCAACTCCTGGGAATGAGGGACATGTTTGCAAGCTTGTTAAATCACTTTACGTATAGAAACAAGCACCAAAGCAGTGACATGAAAAGTTTGACAAAACTATTTTGTCATGTGGTTTTAAGGTTCATGAATCCGATAAGTGTGTCTATTCCAAAGTGAAAGGTGATTAGTGTATTGTCTTGTGCATATATGTTGATGACATATTGTTGTTCGGATCACATATGAGGATTATTAATGAGACTAAGGCATTCTTAAGTAGCAAGTTTGAGATGAAGGACATGGGTGTTGCTGATGTAATCCTGAGTCTCAAACTGACAAGGTCAGTTGATAGGATCGTAGTTTCTCAATCTCACTATGTTGAGAAGGTACTTGAGAAATTTGGATATCAAGATTGCAAAGCTGTAAGCACTCCTTTTGATTCATCCAAAATGCTGTTTAAGAATAAAAGTGGAGTACCTGTAGCTCAGATAAGGTATTCACAGGTGATTGGAAGTTTAATATATCTTGCAAATTGCACGAGACCTGATATTTCATTCTCAGTTGCAAAGCTGAGTAGATACACTAGCTATCCTGATCGTACTCACTGGGAAGCTCTGGATCGAGTGCTGAAGTACTTGAAGGGAACTATTTCCCTTAGTTTGCATTATGGTAGACATCCATCTATACTAGAAGGATATAGTGATGCAAGCTGGATAGGGAAAATAGAGGAGTCTGGGAGTAATGGTGTTACTTGGTATGTATTTACCCTTGGAGGCGGTGCAGTCTCCTGGAGGTCTGTGAAGCAGATCATTCTAGCTCGATCCACTTTTGAGGCCGAGCTGTCTGCTTTGGACACCACTGGAATTGAGGCTGAATGGCTAAGGGAACTTCTGTCTGAAAATCCCATGGTAGGTCAGCCAGTTCCTACGATCTCGGTACATTGTGATAATATGACTACAATTGCCAAGATCAGGAGTTTAAAGTTCAATCAGAAAACAAGAAGACACATACAAATCAGACTTAAGACATTAAGGGATTTAGTGTCTCGAGGAGTGTTGACTGTGGATTTTGTTGGAACCAAAGACAGCACGACAGATCCGTTGACTAAGGGACTTGATAGATTTTTAGTCCTAAAGTCTAGGCTTGGGATGGGACTGAGATCCATTGGGAGTTTCTCTACAGTAGCAACCCAACCTATCTGAGTGGAAATCCCACAAAGTAGGTTCAATGTGGTAATACCAAGTTGTTCGGAGAACTGGTTGGCACTCTTATCTCAATGCGTAAGCATGAGTATCTTATTCCTGGAAGCCTGAGTGCTATTTAAGATGCAAGTTTAGGAAGATGGTAGGCTCTGAATGTGTTCAAGCCTTTGAGCAGGATGTTAGCAGTGCATCCTTGGAAAACGCCACCTATGTGAGTGTTACTGTGGACCGCAATTAAAGGAAGAGGGTCTTTCCTGAATACACTCATGAAACAGGATAAGGGTGCATGGCCTTTAAGAGCACCAACCCTGAAGATTGTACTAAGAACAACACTTTGTTGTTTCTATCGTATACTTTAACAACAAGGTCTGAAGTTCAAGACGTATTTCACTTCGCTCCTATTAAAGTGAAAGTAGTAAACTCAGGTAGAGGTTTAAACCGGAAGGTACCTTTACTGAAAGCAAAGTGTGACAGCCGAAAGTTGTGTTTTAATTCCTTTTAAATCTCTTTTTCAAATTAGTGAATTTGTGGGGGATTGTTGTATTAAAAAAATGTATTTAGATTTTAGTTGGAAAATCTATGTAATTACAATTGGAGTTAATTTGGTTTTAATTGGGAAACCAAATGGCTTGGAGGGAAAGTTGGGAATTTCCAAATTTAAAACATGGTAAAGTTTGGGTGGTAGTTTAGTACCATACCTTAGAGCTCTAAACTTTTGGTGGACTTATATGTGAGTTCACACCCCAAGATCTTGTAGCAATAGTAGAGAGGAGGAATGGAGGACCACACGCGCGCGCGCGCTCCGCTGCATCTCCGGAGAGTCAATTTGGATCTCGGATCTCGATACTTTTGCTGCGGGTTTCAATTGGTAAATCGATTAAATTAATCACATGATTAATTTGGTAAGTCAACTAAAATGGGAATTCATCTCGCCATTGTGGATGCGTCTATGGTCGCGATTTCGGGATCCAAAATGGTGCCTGTTAAGGGGCATTTTTGGAAACCAAAATGGTAACGTGTGCCCTACCGTCTTTATATATTCCTTCCCCCAAGTCGTGTTTAACACACATATTCAGGAAAATTCTCTTACACCGTCTCGACTGTTCGTGGTTCTTCTTCTCGGCAGACGAACATGTCTCTCTTCTCTCTCGGCTGCAGTTCTCTGAGGTACAATTGAGGACGATCCCGTTGGTGTGCGCCGACGAAGATCGTGTGCCGCCGTATCTTGGGAGCGGATCGTCGGTACCCTACGCACCGGGGCGATATCCTCTCTAAGGACAGTCCATTTCATGGATGCTTCGGTGACTTCTAATCTAATCTCTCTTTTATTTTATTTGCCACAATATGTTTATTGCTTTATCCTTTCTGGATCACGCCCTGATTTATATTTCCGTTCATTTAATCGGTTGCTATTTGCATGCTATAATACGACAACGATTGGAAAATATATGATTAATGTGATCTTAATCGGCATTGTTTCTCTGTTAATTCATTTGGATCCGTTGATTTACTGTTTAATATATGCACTGGTAATCCTGTTTCCAACAGAATATTCTAAATATACACTAACTGTGATCTTCTTTTTATTTGTTGACAACAGGTGATAATGATGTGTCGTATAAAATTCTTCTTTCAATTCACTAAATCTAAAGATTCTCTACTGTTAATCATCGAAGTCTAGAAGCCCAAATGAAATCTTAGTACCTCAATCAATCACCACATCTTGTATACTATTAAGATCACAATAGACTTGGTTCCCAGAAAGTCCACATCTGCAGAAGCGACAAATAGGGATAAGTCATCCAAAATAAAAGTTTGTGCCTCCAATGTCCGACAAGTCATCCCAGACACTCCAAATCCTTGCGTTATTATCATTCCAAGGGATATAACACTCCCGCCCATGAAATGGAAGTTCAGATTTTCATAGCCCCTCCGAACTTGTCCACTGAAGGATCTAGATGAGCTATGCCATCACAATAGAAGTACATGAATCTAAACAGAAAGTTCTTGAGCATAGTAACATGCATCATTAATGCGAAATCCACTGCATGGTCCAATTTTGGATACAAAAACCTATGCCATTCAGATATTATCAAAAAACAAAATCAGAGAAGTTGTTAATACCACAAAGAATCAAGAACCTTCTTGTATTACTATATATATATCTAACCACATGCACTCTCTCAGATAATAACTCCAAGACTGGATATAACCATAAAAATCTATTATCATCCTTCCAATATAAAGAGATATAAGTTGTTGCATGAACTTCAGTAACAAAGATGTTCTAGGAGACGAATGTTAAAGGTATCGTGAACGTACAATAAATTTTCTTACTCTCCTCCGCACAAGGTGCTTATATGAATTCCTCACAGAGGCAAGAATATTGATATACTCAAACATATCAAAAGATCCTTCAACATAGTTGTGCGCTATAAGCATGAAATAAGAAATGATCCTCCTAAAGTGCTCTTCACAGTGGCATGTTCTCTCACGCATATTCAAAAAAACCATGTCTTCAACAATATCATTTGCTTGAGCCTCACGCCCCATCCTACTTTCGATCTCTAAGGGAAAGATCCACTATTGAAATTCACTCATGTATCTCCTCCAAAAGATGGACATTAGAGTATTGTAAGGAAGCATAGGAGCATTGTAAGGGACCAATGCACAAACCAACACATGCACACAAGCGCGCGCACACAGACACACTCATACACCCACACATATACCAACACTTGCAAACTGACACCAACACACACACACACCACACAAACACACATTCGTACACACACCAACACACACACACACATAATTACATAAGAACACAACACACATGTATTGAACATAATGTTTCTCTTAGTCATTTCATCAAATACATATACTGCATAATAAAGAAAGCACATAAAAGAAAAAAAACCTATCATTAACTAATTGTATGGATTAAAGAATGAATATCACATATTAACACCTACACTTCAACACATACACCTACAACTTGCATTTGTAAATCACATATAATTGAAAATCAAACCAAATATTAATACATGTTAAACTAATGATTACATAATAAAAAAATAACATATAACCAAAAATCTAGCATAGATTGGGGAAAAGATATCAACATCATATAAGCCCAAAATCCATCGTTTCTCCGTAAATATGCAAAAAAATAAAATCAAATGAGAGGAGTCGTCGAAATACCTCAAGGAAGGAGACATTGGGAAAGAGGGAGGTGACGGAGGTTTGTTAGTAGTGGAAGAGCAACATCGTAAATCATTGGAGAGGGATTTGGGGGAGCAAACTGCGTACGAAATGAGCTCTGGAATCGAGCACGTATTCTATTTACATATGCTAGCGAGCACACTTGAGTGCTCGCCCAATGGCTTGTCGGTGCTCACCCAGCTTTTCACACCCGTTCGCTAGAATCTCAAATGGGTGAGTATAGTAGATGATTAGTCGCTAAATACGTTATATAATTTGTACTCAATTTTAATATGGGTACTTAGTAAATCGTGCAGAATCAAATCAAATGTCTCTATGAAGAGGACTCAGCTTAAATTTATATCCCGGGCAAGTTTGGGGTCGGTCACAGGGAAACAAAGGAACAACTTTGAGTTAAATAAGAAAACTCAGATTTAGGTTTCTAATGTAGTTTTTTGTATTTTTTAATGCAAAAATAAAGCAAATGCAAAATGCAGATGAATTAATTTAATAAAAAGACACACAACTTAGCCAAATTAATTTTAATATGAAATTAAACTAATTTTCCGAGAAACCTAATCTAATGATGAATGCATAACATTTTTTGAATTTTTAGGAGTTAAAATACAAAAAAATACTCACTTTTTGTGGGTTTTTAGCAATTTTTCACGTAAATAAAATGCAAAAATTATGAAAATTTTAATGGAAATTAAAGGTGATGAAATGAGACTACAGTATTTTTTTGGATTTTTCAAGAGTATATGAATTTTTATGTATCTTTTAATGAAAATAGAGTGACAATGAGTATATAATTCCTAATAAATCCACGTTATCTATTCATCCAGAAACCAATTTTTCCCAAAAAGGTATTTATATAAGAAATACAAGAGAGTTGGAATTTCGTAAAAATAATATGTGTTAATTTAAATAAAAAAACATTTACTAAAATTACCCTACAATTTATTTAAGGTACATGACAACTCCAATTAATATGAAATTTGGACTATTTAAATCACATTTCAAGATATCATTTGTAAATTTTTATGAATTTTAGGAGCAACCTTAAGTTAAATATGAATTTAAGAGCTCAAATTGGGTAAAATAAGCAATTTTTCAATAAAATAATTTTAATTAATTACCTAATACTCATAAAAATCCAAATAAATATCCAAATAATAAAGAATTAATTGCTCAACAATGTGACATTTTTCATTTAATAAAATGATGTTAAAAAGATGTCTAAATTAACATGCAAACACAAGGTCTTGATTGCAATCTCAAATATGAAACTTTGAATACAAAATATACACAAGAACATTTTTGTAATTAATAAAACTTAACAGTGATAATATGCATTTTTACAAAAAATAACATTCTTCTTTGTGAGATAGGCGGCTACGGGCGGAGGCGGACGATGGGGGGGGCACACCGGCTAGGAGGGCCGAGGAGGACAACGGGCGACCTTGGTGGCTTGGAGTGTAAGCAGCAACTGACACGACTTCTGGAAGGTGGTGGAAGATGTGGTGGGTTGTCGGATCGAGGGAGGAGGCTGTTAGACATGTGAGCCCTGGGCGAACCATTCTTACAATAAATGTTATTGAAATATTTATGTTTATCAATAAAAGTTATTGATGTTTCACTCCCTTTCTGAAATTATATGAATGAATGCACTATAAGGTCCCTCTGTACAATAGGGTAATGTACCATGGCCAATTTGATGATCATATAGCTGTTGATTCATTAAATGAATCATAGAGGCTGGTGTTTGGATGAATATCTAAGGATTTCGATAGAGGACTCATCAAGCACCGTCAAATGATTGTCAAGTGAAGATCTCCAGCCTGAGTAGGAGATGGCAATCCTTTCTCACATAGGTTGATATCTGATCGACCTCTCGATGCAGGTCCTCTGCATGGGAATAGTGATTCGGAGGTGTCATATTAGTTAGGTCAATGGGTTGACTTAACGAGATTGAGATAACCTAAGTCCTATGTTGAATGCTGTCACAGCATAGGCACGCACCCTCTGACCGGAGACAGATGTATTGCCATATGTCTGACTATGTACATTTGGCAGACCAATAGGTTGATGACCTAACCAAGGTCTATACACCGACGAGCTGGTGTGCATATAAGGGTGATATGAGCAATATGATCTCTCAAAGGGATCATACAGGTTCACTTGTGAACCGGAAGACATGAGCTCACTCATGAGGTATTGGCACCGATCAAATTCCATGCATGGTCGTCGTGCTTTGGAAGCATGACATGAATTTGAAGGTATGATATATGCTTTGGGAAAGCATATGATCTATACCAACTCCCAATGACCAAGATTGAGAAAATTAATGATTAAACCCTGAAGAAGACAATGTAAAATTGATCTTAATCTTCGGGTTGATCACGGGTCTTCCAGTATGCAGGATGTACAGGTATTGGGAATACCTGAGGGTGATGTGATCATAAACGATTGTATATCCATGACGCTTCCATTCCGAGGGAGTGATGAAACAGGTCTGGATTTTAGTGACTCCTTTCAGTAGAGAAGCAATCCGATCTTAGTCCAAGTGTTGGACATTGGTCTGAATGAGATTCAGATTCAATGTGAAGATTGGATTTACGGTCTTGATTTAATCAAGCATCTGTGGGAGGTTCGTTAGATCTGGATTTGAGATAAGATCTCAATATCTAAGTCATTATACATGGAATAATACAATCGCCCTGTCCTTATCTCCAAGTATTCGCGGAGAAAGCACATTATTCTTGAAAGGGTTCAAGAATAATTCATTTGATGAAATGCATATCCAAGCAAGAAGGACTTGATGATTAAATGAGATTTAATTATCAAGCATAATATGAATATGATTCATATTATTATCCAAGATAATTAAATGGGATTTAATTATCAAGGGAATGTTGATAATACTATCCATGATATATGTGTATTATAAATATGATTTATAATATATATAAGAGAGAATTTACGTAAATAGCATTTGTTAATTAATAATGTGGATTGGATTCACATTTATTAATTAATTGGAAATGCAATTTACAAATTAGTTTGGGTTGTGAATATGATTCACATTATGTTCAATGGCATGATTGAAATATTCACAAATTAATTTGGTGAATAATTTGGTGATAATTGTTATTACAAAATTAATTAAGAAATAATAAGATAAAATAAAAAAGGAGGCAAAACAACCACCTAATTTATAGGTGGCGTCACCTATGAATTATTCATAGGTGACGCCCCCTAAAATCAAGGGTGGTTGGTTGACTCCATCTTTTGTTATCACATTATCTCTTAATTAGTTAATTTATGTTAAATTAAATTATGTTGATAATGTTGCAACATATTTTAATTTATATTAATGTTGTTGGTTTTAACCAACAACAATCATAGCCATTGATTTTACATGGACCAAGCCTGACCGTTGGATCCATGTGTCCCATGGATTGAGATCCATTGGATCCTAAACTAATATAAAAGGAGGGCTAGGGTAGCCTTCCAAGGTATATCATCTAGATTTGTAGAAGATTACTACTCTCTCTCTCTCTCATTCTCGACTAGGCTCTCTCTCAATCTCAAGTGGCCGTCCACTTTTCATATTGAGAAGGAGAGCATCTTGCCTTCGCCTTCGATGCTTGGTTTTTCGTCAAAGATTGCGGGAAGGACGCGACTCATCATCCTACCCGCAAGTGCGTTCTTCGTGGGTCGGACTTGAGACAGGAGGATCTCTCGTTTGGGATCTCGCGATCACAACCATGCTTCAAGAGGTATTCCTTATACTTTATGGTTTGATGAAATGATCCGAGAAGTGTTCTCGTGATCATGTGGTTTCATCTTTAATTTTACAATTTTAATTTCCGTCGCATCTAGCATCTAGTACGACTAGTTGCTCCGATAACATATGATGCAATCAACACGCTTCTATGATACGCTTAAGGATACTCAATATCCTTCAAGTGGTATCAGAGCCATAGGTCGAATAAGGTTTTGGATATGATCCATAGACCTTAGACGATTTGGTTCTTGAAAGGGTTGCGAAATTTTTACTGCATTTCAATTTTCGTACCTCTGTCTAATTGATTTTTTCAGTACCATTTAAAATGTTTAAATACGAATTTTTCATATGGATTTTATTCCCCATTAATTAAGGAAAACATAGGATTTGAGTTTGTGAAATTTGGACTTCATTTGCTCAAGATATGGCTTTTTGAATATGCCTATATTCACTGTTGCGGGAACTCCAGATTTAAACGTGATTAATGAGATAATTACGGTTTTAATCTCCCTCGAAATGCGTGAATTATCACTTGGGTTCTTTAATAAATCAAATAAGAAATCTTTGGAAATTGAGTTTGCATTGTTTAGATTTAAATTGATCATGATAAGTTAATTTTAGTGATTGGGGGTCACTGCTGGACATTAACATTTTTTAATCTTGAACCTTGTGATAAGTCATTCAATTATCATGATGAAAATTAATTGTTAATTTTCTGGAATAATTAGTGATAAATATTTGTGAAATATTTAAAGAGATAATTATTTCATTGAATGACATTTGCCTAAACCACAATGATGAGCTATTAGATCTTGATCATTGGTTCATCAACAAACATTGATTTCATGGAAAACCATAGTTTATCCTACAATAGTTGTAGGACAACATTTACATGAAAAACCCTCTTGCTTGAATAGGATTGGGGATTTGTTTAGCAAATTTCCTTATAATATAATCAAAATTGTTTTGATGTATATTATATGGTATAATTTCGGTTGAAAAACCAATGAGCATCTCAAATTACATGATGATCTATCTGGTATTATCCTTTCCCGAGACGGATGTGGTGCCTAGTCGGAGAGCATTGGGGGCGCGGGTTGCAACGTATGTGGTCCGTCCCACTCTCGTCGGTACTGGCCATGACAGCGGGTAGGGACTGTATATTGCCGGAGAAAGTCAATGTGTATTTTTCTAATTATTAAAATTCGAATAATACGTACTTTGAGAATATACCTACTATTCAAGTAAAAGACATGTTTGTTGATTGGATTAATGATTAATTTAATGTGATTAAATTAATTATATCCAATAAACACTCTATTATGAATAGATGTGTATTTCCCTTGGAAGAATTAATTATGTGAATATGATTCACGATAATTAATTATAAAATTTGAATACGAGGTGGAGGATCACATAAGTAACATCCATGGTCTCTCGTCAAGGCGAAGGGTTCCGTCGCCAGTTGTTGTGTATATTAGACGCCTGTCCTAAGTGACAGATCCTGTACATAATTTAATTGGATCGTGCTCTTTACTTCTCGAAAGAGTAAGGCTGTATGCGTAGTGATCCCAATATTGAGTCCTCATATTATTAGGGCGATATTGGATTGCTCATAGCGAGTTCTAATCCTGTTCACGGTTGGTTCAATTAACAACGGGTCAACATCATCTTAGGGGTGGTGGGCCTGGGTGTTAAAGACCGAATTGGGAATGCAAGTTGGACTTGCAAGGCGGAACGAGTTCCTGCTTATTTTTATCGGAGTCGCAAGTTCTCATATTATTGGGATGTGACAAAGATAGGAAATGAGATCCCAGATCTTGCTTGAGATATAGGGGTAAGTATATCTCTTATTTTGAAAGACAATTAGGGAATAATCTTTCAAAATTGACATAGCAAGATGAATTTGATTAAAAATGCCTTAATCAAATAATTTTTTAAATGAATATATATTTATCTATATATTCTAATATAGTGCATTCTTAATTTCAGAAAATGAAGTCTATGAACCCACTTAGCAGGCTCCTGGAAGTCAACCAGTTGACCGGACCAAATTATTCGGATTGGATCCGAAATTTGGATCTTGTCCTCTCTGCGGAGCGCATCTCCTATGTGCTTAGCAAGGAAAAGATAGCAAACCCTCTAACTGCTGAAGATAAATCATATAATGAAAAATATGACGAAGACCATAATCTGGCAAGGTGTTACATACTTGGGTCATTGTCCAATATGCTTCAGAAGCAACATGTGGAAATGAACCATTGCCAAGAGATTATGTTGAATCTGAAGGAGATGTTCGGTGACATAAACCGCACACAACGTTACAATGTGATGAAAGAGCTTATTCTCTACAAGATGCAAGAAGGGACCTCTGTCAGAGAACACGTACTCAAAAAGTTTGGGTACCTCTCTGAGCTGGAAACCCTGGGGGCCTACTTGGATTCTGAAATGCAAGCTGAGTTCATTCTCCTGTCGCTCCCTAAGTCTTTCAACAACTTTGTTGTGTCTTACCACATGAACAAAGGTGACTTCAAAAACGTTGGGCTGTTAGCTGCATTGAAGTCTGTAGAAGACGTCATGAAAAAGGACGACCCTTCTACTAGTGCAATGGTTGCACAGGTGAGAGGAAAGCGCGGGTGGAAGCAAGTAACTGCCCGGATTACCTGAAGTCTGCTGACAAAGGTAAAGCCCCAACAAGTATGAAATCTACTTTCATCATTGAAACTAGCTTTCTCGTTGGACGAGAAGGAAGTTGGGTTGTAGATTCTGGTGCTTCTGTTCATGTATGCAATTCGTTGCATTTGTTTCAGGAAACTAGAAATCTGGAGCATGGGGAGATAGTCATCCAGATGGGATTTGATGCAAGTGTTGCAGCAGTCGTCGTCGGGACCTGCAGACTATCATTATCTAGTGGTCGAGTCATAGTACTTAAAGAGTGTCTTTATGTACCTGAAGTCAGGAGGAATTTGATATATGTATCTAAGCTTGTTAGACATGGATACTCCTTCTTGTTCTGTAATAAATTAATCATAAACCGTTATGATAAATATATTGCGGATGGTATTTTGACTTTTGGTGGACTCTATGAATTGTGCATTGATGAATGTGTCATGAATGTCACTGCCACTAATAATGAAAACCCCAAGAGATCCAGGGAGGATGGAAATCATTCGAATATGATTTGGCATCAAGGTTTGGTCATTTATCTGTTTATAGGATCAATAGATTGACAAAGGATAGACCTTTAGATTTTCTACAGGTTCAATCTTTACCCACCTGCGAACAATGCATTCGAGGTAAAATGACTAGAACATCTTTCCGTAACAAGGTTACGAGATGCGAAGGTATTCTTGACCTAATACATACTGATGTATGTGGGCCCTTCAATACCGCAACTAAAAATGGATATCGATATTATTTGACGTTTATTGATGACCATTCGCGATACGAGTTTATCTTCCTACTACGTCACAAATCTGAAACCTTTGAAAAGTTCAAAGAGTTTAAGGCTTTGGTTGAGAACCAAACCGATATGAAGATCAAACGGATTCGGTCTGACCGAGGTGGTGAGTTCCTCTCAGATGAATTCAAGGAATACCTTAAAGAGAATGGAATTGTCTCCAATCTCACTCCTCCTGGAACCCCCCAACATAATGGTGTTGCTGAAAGACGCAACCGGACCATCATGGACATGGTCCATTCAATGATGAGCAAAGCACATTTACCTCTTAGTTTTTTGGGATATGCAGTAGAGACTGGAATATATATCCTAAACAAGATTCCTAGCAAGTCTATACCAAAGACTCCTCACGAGCTATGGTATGGTACCAAACCTAGTGTTAAACACTTGAGGGTTTGGGGATGCTTGGTCCATACGAAGAACGTGGATGCAAGTAAGCTAAAATCTCGCACTCGTGAGTGCTACTTCATTGGGTATGTTAAAGATGGTATTGGATACCAACTTTATGACCCTGAGACCCAAAAGGTTTTTATCTCTAGGGATGTGAAATTTCTGGAGGATGATTTCCTTAGAGATCAAGACATGAATGAAGTAGAGAAACTCATTGAATCCCCAGAGGATTCTGATATTCCTGAACCAAAAACTGAAGAGATAAATGAAGATGAAACACTCATACCTCTTCGAAGGAGTTCGAGGGTGGTTGCACCACCTGAAAGGTATGGATTCCATGTGTCAGGTGAGACTGACAATGATCCTTCTTCATTTGATGAAGCACTCGTGGATCATGAAATGGATAGATGGATGCTAGAAATGAAGTCAGAAATTGACTCCATGCATAAGAATGGTGTATGGACCCTAGAGGATCCACATAAAGGGGTAAAATCCATTGGGTGTAAATGGATCTTTAAGAGAAAGAGGGGACCTGATGGGAAAGTAGAGACTTTCGAGGCACGGCTCATAGCCAAGGGCTACACAAAGAGAGAAGGCATCGACTACGATGAGACATTCTCTCTTGTGGCCATGCTTAAGTCCATCAGGACACTGCTAGCTATAGCTGCATCTCTTGACTATGACATCTGGCAGATGGACGTCAAGACAGCTTTCCTCAATGGATACCTCGAGGAGGATATCTATATGGAGCAGTCCCGGGATTCATAGCTGAGGATGGTAAAGTATGCATGCTGAAGAAATCCATCTATGGGCTCAAACAAGCTTCTGGTAGCTGGAACATCAGATTTGACGAAACCATAAAGAGTTATGATTTTGTGCAGAATCATGATGAACCTTGTGTGTACAAGAAACTTAGTGGGAGAGCCATTGTGTTCATCGTGCTTTACGTAGATGATATCCTTATCATTGGGAATGATACAGGAATGATGACCAGTGTGAAGATTTGGCTATCTCATACCTTCGAGATGAAAGATCTTGGAGAAGCCTATTACATCTTAGGCCTGAAGTTGTTCAGAAACCGAGAAAAGAGAATATTGGGATTATCACAACATGGATACATCAAGAAGATTCTTGAACAATTCCGTATGGATAGTTCGAAGAAAGGATTCCTCCCCTTAGGACATGGTATCCATCTGTCCAAAGGGATGGCTCCTCAAAGTGTTGAGGAAAAGAAAGCCATGGCTGGATGCCCTTACGCATCAGCTGTAGGAAGCTTGATGTATGTCATGATGTGTACTAGGCCAGACATCTGCCATGCAGTGGGAGTGTAAGTCGTTACCAATCCTGCTATGAAGAGAAACACTGGAATGCAGTAAAGAACATATTCAAATATCTAAGACGGACGCAAGATTACATCTTGGTCTATGGGGATGGTGATCTCCAAGTCTTAGGATATACAGATTCAGACTTCCAATCAGATATTAATGATCGAAAGTCGACATCAGGGTTTGTATTCTTGTTGAACGGTAGTGCTGTGAGATGGAGAAGCAAGAAGCAGGACACTACAGCGGATTCAACAACAGAAGCCGAATACATTGCCGCATCGGATGCTGCAAAGGAGGCGGTGTGGTTGCGCAAGTTCATCTTGGAGCTTGGTGTAGTTTCCTCTGATACTCCTGTCCCGTTACTCTGCGATAACAATGGAGCCATTTCTCAAGCAAAGGAACCTAGGTGCCATCAGAAGAGCAAGCACATGGAAAGGAAATACCACATCATTCGGGAGATTCAAAAGCGTAGTGATATCATCATCACCAAGGTGGCCTCTGCCGACAACATTGCTGATCCTCTTACCAAACCTCTGGCACAGAAGGTTTTTGACCAGCATGTAATGAGTATGAGTTTATGGATTGTACCTGAATGGTTCTGAGGGCTAGTGGGAGATTGTTAGACATGTGAGCCCTAGAAGAACCATTCTTACAATAAATGTTATTGAAATATTTATGTTTATCAATAAAAGTTATTGATGGTTCACTCCCTTTCTGAAATTATATGAATGAATGCACTATAAGGTCCCTCTGTACAATTAGGGTTATGTACCATGGCCAACTTGATGATCATATAGCTATTGATTCATTAAATGAATCATAGAGGCTGGTGTTTGGATGAATATCTAAGGATTTAGATAGAGGACTCATCAAGCACCATCAAATGATTGTCAAGTGAAGATCTCCATCCTGAGTAGAAGATGGCAATCCTTTCTCACATAGGTTGATATCTGACCGACCTCTTGATGCAGGTCCTCTGCATGGGAATAGTGATTCGGAGGTGTCAGATTAGTTAGGTCAATGGGTTGACTTAACGAGATCGAGATAACCTAAGTCCTATGTTGAATGTTGTCACAGCATAGGCACGCATCCTCTGACCAGATACAGATGTATTTCCATATGTCTGAGTATGTACATTTGGCAGACCAATAGGTTGATGACCTAACCAAGGTCTATACACCGGCGAGCTGGTGTGCATATAAGGGTATATGAGCAATATGATCTCTCAAAGGGATCATACAGGTTCACTTGTGAACCGGAAGACATGAGCTCACTCATGAGGTGTTGGGACCGATCAAATTCCATGCATGGTCGTCGTGCTTTGGAAGAATGACATGAATTTGAAGGTATGATATATGCTTTGGGAAAATATATGATCGATACCAACTCCCAATGACCAAGATTGAGAAACTTAATGATTAAACCCTGAAGAAGACAGTGTAAAATTGATCTTAATCTTCGGGTTGATCACGGGTCTTCTAGTATGCAGGATGTACAGGTATTGGGAATACTTGAGGGTGATGTGATCATAAACGATTGTATATCCATGACGCTTCCATTCCGAGGGAGTGATGAAACAGGTCTGGATTTTAGTGACTCCTTTTAGTAGAGAAGCAATCCGATCTTAGTCCAAGTGTTGGACATTGGTCTGAATGAGATTCGGATTCAATGAGAAGATTGGATTTGCGGTCTTGATTTAATCAAGCATCTGTGGGAGGTTCGTTAGATCTGGATTTGAGATAAGATCTCAATATCCAAGTCATTATACATGGAATAATACAATTGCCCTGTCCTTATCTCCAAGTATTCACGGAGAAAGCACATTATTCTTGAAAGGGTTCAAGAATAATTCATTTGATGAAATGCAAATCCAAGCAAGAAGGACTTGATGATTAAATGAGATTTAATTATCAAGCATAATATGAATATGATTCATATTATTATCCAAGATAATTAAATGGGATTTAATTATCAAGGATTAGAGAATGTGGATAATACTATCCATGATATATGTATATTATAAATATGATTTATAATATATATATATATATAAGAGAGAATTTATGTAAATAGCATTTGTTAATTAATAATGTGAATTGGATTCACATTTATTAATTAATTGGAAATGCAATTTACAAATTAGTTTGGGTTGTGAATATGATTCGCATTATGTTCAATGGCATGATTGAAATATTCACAAATTAATGTGGAATTAATTTGGTGAATAATTTTGTCATAATTGTTATTACAAAATTAATTAAGAAATAATAAGATAAAATAAAAAAAAAGAGGCAAAACAACCACCTAATTTATAGGTGGCGTCACCTATTAATTATTCATAGGTGACGCCCCCTAAAATCAAGGGTGGTTGGTTGACTCCCTTTTTTGTTATCACATTATCTCTTAATTAGTTAATCTATGTTAAATTAAATTATGTTGATAATGTTGCAACATATTTTAATTTAAATTAATGTTGTTGGTTTTAAACAACAATAATCACAGCCATTGATTTTACATGGGCCTAGCCTGGTCGTTGGATCCATGTGTCCCATGGATTGAGATCCATTGGATCCTAAACTAATATAAAAGGAGGGCTAGGGTAGCCTTCCAAGGTATATCATCTAGAGTTGTAGAAGATTGCTACTATCTCTCTCTCATTCTCGACTAGGTTCTCTCTCAATCTCAAGTGGCCGTCCACTTTGCATATTGAGAAGGAGAGCATCTTGCCTTCGCCTTCGACGCTTGGTTTTTTGTCAAAGATTGCGGGAAGGACGCGACTCATCATCATGCCCGCAAGTGCGTTCTTCGTGGGTCGGACTTGAGACAGGAGGATCTCTCGTTTGGGATCTCGCGATCACAACCATGCTTCAAGAGGTATTCCTTATACTTTGTGGTTTGATGAAACGATCCGAGAAGTGTTCTCGTGATCATGTGGTTTCATCTTTAATTTTACAATTTTAATTTCCGCCGCATCTAGCATCTAGTACAACTAGTTGCTTCGATTGCATATGATGCAATCAACATGCTTCTGTGATGCGCTTAAGGATACTCAATATCCTTCAGAGGCGTGCTGAGGTGCAGGACGTTGGGGAGGCATGCACTGCGGCCAAGAGAGGGGCGGCGCGGTGGTCGATGACGGGCGATGCGGACGTGCAGGCGGGCTCCTGGCGGACTGGGGAAGGGGATGCGGCGACGCAACCGCTCCACTTTTTTGTTTTCTTATTTTCCTTTTAAATTTGTTGATTTGATTTTTAATATTTTTTTAATTGTTTTTTAAACTCGAAAGAAATATATGAAAAAGGAGAGATAATATATGTGAACGATGAAGAAGATGGAGTGGTGTAATGGTGATAAGATATGGATGTTGTGTAAAAAAAGGGGAAATATTAGATAAAATAAAATAACGAGAGAAATGAGATGGAATACTTACCTGAGATTCACCTGATTTGCATAGCAGGTACGCTGGACTCCTGTCGTAGCCTCGATCCGATTGGCAAAATAAAAATCGGAGAAGCTATGCGAGCTCCATGGGAAACTTGTGACGCGGGGACGGTGGTCGTCGCAGATCTCGCTTGAAGGAGGTCGTCGCTTGAGGAAGATGGTAAGTTGTTGTCACCAACACCACATTCCAAGCTAGAAACATGAAAAATGAAGATGAAGAGAAGAATAAAAAGATAAAAAAAATGGAAGTTAGAAACATGGTAGAATGATGGAGTTGAATGGGAGGTTATTAAAAACGGTGAAGGTGAATGGAGGTTAAAAAATATGGAGTTGAATAGGAGTTATTGTGAGAATGAATAATAAATAAAGGAAAAAATAAAATAAAGTAGGCTACTAAAATATAATAAAATAAAGAGAAAAAAAGAGGGGAGAATTTATAAAATAAGACAAATAATACATACATGTTTTTCTTACTTTTCTAAATTTATTTTTTTTTGTATTTTAATAAAAGACATTTACAGTGTAAAAATAAAATATTAAAAATAAAATACAAAAATGATTTTTTATTTTCATTAATTAAAAGATAAAATAAAAATGAAAGAAAGAATATTTACAATATATACAATGTACATTGAGATCCCAAAACTCATATTTTGCAAATGAGCTCTGATTTTAATGAAACCATGTTCATTGGATAGATAATTTTCTAACTTAAACTTTAAAAGTAAGTTGGTAAATTTGGAGTTCATACGGAGTGGGAATTTGGCCCGGAAGTTGGACTTTGTAACTTTTCTCTTTAGGATCTTGAAGTACTTATTTGAGGTGAAATTTATTTTGTGTTTTTGTACTTTTATATACATTTTTATAAACAAGTTAGAAAGAGTTAGTCAAAAAGGAGTTGAAATGAATTTATCAAAAATACATGAAGTCTCGGGCTATTTATAGGTGAAAAACTCTGTTATTTTATGGCTTTTTATTATTAATTTATTTTGCACGATATAATATGTAATAATTATTTTATACTATTTACAAGAGTCACTTTCTTAATTTATTGATTTTATGGATATTCATTTGAGATTTTACACAGGGATTTCTCTAAGATTAATATATTGAGATGATGAATCGTGGATTCATCAGCGTGCGAGCACTTGTGTAATCCAAGCCCTCGCCCACATGTGGGAGAGAACATGTGCTCACCTGGTGCAAGATAGCATGTTCACGCCAATCACGCCTTTTTTGTAGTGCTGGCTCATCCTCTAGCAAATAAAGAATGAATAAATTAGTTAAATCCCTAACCGTGTATGTGAATATACAAGACTTGATTCATTCGAAACTCTCAGTTTTAGTAACCCTAACATTCTAACTTGAATCCAATCTTAGTCAAAAGGAACTCAATTCCCCTAATTATCAAACTCTCTGTATGTATATATAGTAAGTGACATGACAATTAGTTTTGACTACATTTACAATTATAGAGTCGAAACGTCACCCAAAATTCCAGTTCAAAAGACTTTCCCACGGATCCAATCCTGAACACTAGGGAATAAATATATTTTTACATTCGATCCACCGTCTCTTTAGTTGTCAGCCTTAAAAGTGTAGTTGGAAGGCCATTGTATGGAGGGAATGAGATTGGGTCTTTTCTTCTCTTCCTCGCATTGGAAAAAGTATCCTCTCAAGTGCCTTATTAACACAACACATGTATATATTTTTTGGTATTGATTAGTGTGTCCTTCAAGAGAGTGTTGAGTCATTTGCACTTGTTTGTCTAGGAGTATATCGAAGTGCATCGATTTTTAGTATCAATCATACCTTCAACACCTAGACTTGTATCAATATACGATGCATAGCCCTTTTATGGTGCTAGCGACTCTTAAAAGCCTAAGATTTTGGTCCAAGTGGACACTTTGAAATATTTGGGAGAGCTCGCCACTGGTGGAAGCTATTTGTATTTGTTTTTGTAGTGTATGTGCTTTTCAATAGTTTCTTTATTTTCCTTTTCTTTTTGGATAGCCCCATTGCTTTTGCCAAGGTTGGTGCACAATGATCAATTGTTTATTAATGTCATCATACTCTTGCACTTAGGTCAAAATTCAAGAGATAGTACAAGAAATTGTTCTCATACTGTATAAGTTGCTGACAATAAAGTTTCATGAATACTTTATTGATTTTATCCCATTCTTGAGTATCATAAAATCGGGTCCAAACTCAATTCCCTCATCTGAGTTTCTCAAGTGAAACCTCAGCTCATCATATCATATTTGCAGTCGTGCATATGAGGTATTGGTCATATTCGTTAAGGTGGAGATTAAACATGCAAATATAGCATGCATATATTTCAAATTAAGGAAGTGTGAATATTTAAGTCATAGACCCTAATGACTAAGGCTGTTAACTCTGAATCAAAGGACCTCATAAATCAAGTGTTCCGAACTCTTCAAGTCTTGTATGAAAGTGAATGTGTCAAGGGTACATGCAACTTATTAGTTAGTATATTTGTGATTTTATTTTTTTCCATTTTTTAAATAAAGTTAGAGTTAGATGAATGTACAAAATAATTTTTTGGTCTCGTTTACACCATCCTTTTGAAACAAATTATTAAAATACTTTACAAATCATGTCACATAAATATAGATTTTCCAAACATTTTACAAATGATTTTTTTTTCAAAACAAGTAAAATCCCCATTTTTGCAAATCATTGTAAAATATTTTTCAAAACAATGTACATAATTATAAAGATTTTTAAACCATTTAACAAATATATTTACAAAATTATTTCAAAAGATGCTTTATCCTTAGCTCAAAATTTTTTGATTTTTTTAAAATGTGAGATATGACTAAAGTACATTTGAAATATACCCCCATTATTATCTTGTGATATGTCCTCATAGCATGTATAAACCATAGCTCATGCTAAATACATGGGAATATAAGGGAAATAGCTTGGGGTTACCCCTATACTTGGGATATAAATAACCTAAGTTCAAGGAGAAGATAAGTGAGAGGGTTGTAAACTGAGTAATGAATAGAAGTGTATGGGGATTTGGATCCCTCCTATACTTAAACTGAGAATAAACTAAGTGGAGAGATGTGAAATGAATATGTGAGAGGAACAATCAGAGAAGGACTTGGTTCCCCCTATACTTAGGCTGAAGAGTATCTTGAGTATAAGAATATAAAGCTAAGGAAGAGGAAACTGAGACACACAGTGTTAGGTTGAATGAATCTTATGATAAATGAATCTTTGGAGATGACAATGGATTCTAAAGGGTTTACGAGAGTGGGTTCCAAGAAAAAAATCACAGTAATCAAACACAAAGCAAATCCAATTGATTCACTAAGTCACACATGAAGATCAAGAACTTATGGTCAAATTAGCTTTTCAAGTTTTATTGGTGATAGTCAAAGATAAAGTCCATTACACACAGATATAGATTAGGATTTGAGCACTATTGTAAGGATGCGTACTCAACTCTCATAAATCTGAATAATACCTGTATACAATGTGGGATTTTACTCTCCCATAAAACACGATGATTTTTAACTCCATTTTTATTAGGTCAACTTGCATTTAATAGTCCAATTAAAGAACTTGGTTGTCACTTGAGTTTTAATGCGAGCAAGTAAGAATTCATCATATATCGTCCAATCCTGATTCCATTTAAATTTTAAGTTATAAATTAAAAGAGGATTGGAAAAAGCTGATGCAAACGAAAAACATGATGCATGCTCAAGAAAGAATCACTTATAGTGCCTTCAGCTCTCTCCATGCAGTTACAAGACTGAATACATAAATCTATCTATATGTAATGCAAGTTAAGAAAAGTTCCACACCTAAAAATGATACTATTAGCGGGAAAGAATTGGCTTAAATTTGACTAAGTTGAGCGATGTTTACGTACGGATAATTAAATCTTATGAGATGTATAAATATCATGAGATGTGTTAGTGTATCCTATACTACGATCAATCACAAATAAATATGACTTAAAGGATGCTCTAATAGCCACATGTCTGCCCCATTTTGAACACTCGAGTTGAGTGCCACCAGGTTCGGGATGAAACAGGCTCAGCACACCACAAGTTAATGTCCCAGTCCATATGTACACACACGAGTTCTCAAATGAGAAACGTTGTAAGAACAAATAAATATCACACACATATACAAACATATGACAAAAATAATGCAACAAAAACATCTAATCTTTAATTCCTAAAGTTAAATGTTGTGGCTCATGTCAGTTGAAGCACCGAGCTCCTCACCTCCTCTTTGCTCCAAGCCTCCTCGTATCTCAGGCCCTACCACAACATCAAATGATTAGACATGTATCAAAGACATAGCTAAACAAGAATACACAACAGTAACACAATCACATATACAAAATATGCAAGGTTAATAACAACAAATCATGATGACCTAAATAGCATAAAAATTACTTAACTTAATATTAAAAAATAATTAACCACCAAGAGGGAGTTGTGTTCCTGACAATGGCGTCATCTAACAAATCGCTAACGGATATGTTAATTAGATGCAGTTGTAGTACAATCGGATGCAAGTCATTTATAATCGAGCGAAGATCTCCGTGAGGAGTGGCTCAATAAATAACATGGGTAAATCTAGGGTCGAACTCAGGGAAACAAGCTCTCGATGCGATCAATTGGTTATTAACATCAACGTTAAGCAGTGATTAAGTTATCTAGGTCAAAAAGACACAACAATGTATAACATGAACATATATGCAACGGGATGCATTTTTGTTTAACTTTATGCAAGTTAATTAATGTCAAAATGCAACAAAATATTGTTAAATACACAACATTCTTAAAAATACATAAATTATGCTCGTAAAATAATACAATGACTCAAGTTAGTTGTTGAATAAAAATCAAAGTCAAATTAATGCTTCAGATGAAGCTAGATTACATTAATGACATTTCAATTTATAAGCATGTATCAAACTGTATCTCTAATTATTTAATCAAATTTTATCTCAAATTAAAGAATAATCAATGTCAGTATATAGGTGATTAATTAAACATTAAAATGAAACTGAAATTAACTTAATATAAGTTCACATGCCCAAGTTATAACATAAAGAGTCCAGAGGCATATATGTAAACAAAACACATAAAGATATCACAAAAGTCCAATTTGTGGCGTATTTGCAAATAACTAAATCTACTAGGGGATTTGCTTTTAATATCTTTCATAGGCGGGGGCTTGAAATATTAGAGACCCGGTAGGGCTCACTCACAAATTTTCTAGACTCACATGCATGTCATGCATCCAAATAGACATGTCTGTAATAATGAAGAATCCACAAGCATCGTCTACAATTTACCATCCACACATGCGCTAGGCATGCATGCTACAGGTCAGACGTTGGTTCGTCCAGGCGTAGTAGGCTTGGGTCACTTGGGTGACCTAGATGTCTTGAGAATGACTCAGTCCCACAAAACATGTTGCTTCGTGGTTGAGGCTTGTGAATCAACAAGGATCATCATATCATGGGATCGGAAGACACATGTGCTTCGTCCTTGACTCATACATCGCAAGAGGCTGAGCATGGTTCAGCTTTGATGAGGGATCTCATACTCTGTGGAGCTCCTGATGCTTATCTGATTCACCATTCATCTTTGCATGTTGTACGCTAAGGTCCTCATGGATCCAAGATACATCGATGATCCTTGAACAAGGTGAATGATAAAGCTTCATCGTAGCTTTATCTCTTTACCGTAGCTTTGTCTCTAGAACGGAGCCCTCTCAATATCCTTGGCCATTGAAGAATGGAGGGCACTCATGTTTTAAGGATTAGCCGAAGCAATATGTGTAGTATGTGCGTGTGAGGTGAGTGATGTGGAGACCCAGAGGTTTGAGGAAGTAGAGATCCGGTGGGTTCATCTCCCATGACTGGAGTGTTGGACATGTGAGCCCACGACAAGCCATTATGCAATAAATGTTATTGCAAATATCATTCCCTGATCTGAAATGAAGAATAAATAATTTGCATAATAGGTCCCTCTGTACAATTAGGGTTATGTACCATGGTTGTCTTAATGATCATACAGTTGTTGATTCAACTATTGAATCGTAGAGGTTGGTGCTTGGGTGAATATCTAAAGGGTTAGATTGAGGACTCATCAAGCACCGTCAAATGATTGTTAAGATGTGATCTCCAGCCTGAGTAGGAGATAGAAATCCTTACTCACAAAGGCCGATATTTGACCGACCTCTTGATGCAGGTCCTCTGCATAGGAATAGAGATTCGGAGATGTCAGATTAGTTAGGTCAATGGGTTGACTTAACGAGATCGAGATAACCTAAGTCCTATGTTGAATGTTGTCACAACATAGGCACGCATCCTCTGAGCGGAGATAGATGTATTGCTATATGTCTGAGTATGTACATTTGGCAGACCAATAGGTTGATGACCTAACCAAGGTCTATACACCGGCACGCTGGTGTGCATATAAGGGCATATGAGTAATACAATCTCTTAAAGGGATCATACACGTTCACTACTGAACCGGAAGATATGCGCTCACTCATGAGATATTGGGAAGAATCAAATTCTGTGCACGGTCGTCTCGCTTTGGAAGCTTGACTGAATTTGTAAGTTTGATATATACTTTTGGAAAGTATATGATCAATACCTAGGTATGATATATGCTTTTGGAAAATATATGATCAATACCAAATCCCCATGATCAAATGAGAAACTTAGTGATCAAACCCTGAAGAAGAGAGTTTAAAATTGATCTTGATCTTCGAGTTGACCATGGGTCTTCCAGTATGCAGGATATACAGGTATTGGGAATACCTGAGGGTGATGTGATCATAAACGATTGTATATCCATGACGCTTCCATTCCGAGGGAGTGATGAAACAGGTCTGGATTTTAATGACTCCTCTCAGTAAAGAAGCAATCTGATCTTAGTCCAAATGTTGGAGATTGGTATGAATGAGATTCAGATGCAATGAGAAGATTAGATTTGCGGTCTTGATTTAATCAAGCATCTGTGGGAGGTTCGTAAGATTTGGATTTGAGATGAGATCTCAACATCCAAGTCACTATACGTGGAATAATACAATCGCCCTGTCCTTATCTCCAAGTATCTGCGGAGAAAGCACATTATTCTTGAAAGGGTTCAAGAATAATTCATTTGATGAAATGCATATCCAAGCAAGAAGGACTTGATGATTAAATGAGATCTAACTATCAAGCATAATATGAATATGATTCATATTGTGAGAATTATTATCCAAGATAATTAAATGGGATTTAATTATCATGGATTAGAGAATGTGGATAATACTATCCATGATATATGTGTATTATAAATATGATTTATAATACATATATTGAAGAGAGAGAATTTATGTAAATAGCATTTGTTAACTAATAGTGTGGATTGGATTCACATTAATTAATTAATTGGAAATGTAATTTACAAATTAGTTTGGGTTGTGAATTTTATTCACAAAATTTTCAATAGCGTAATGAAATATTCACAAATTAATTTGGAATTAATTTGGTGGATATTTTTGTGATAATTGAGAGATAATGTAATATAATAAAAAGGAGAAATAAAGCCCCTTGTTTTTAGGAGGCAATATTATCTTCATTTTATTATGATGATTAATTTCTCAACTAACTTATTTATGTTAAATTTAATGTTGCTCAAGATATGGCTTTTTGAATATGCCTATATTCATTGTTGCGGGAACTGCAGATTTAAACGTGATTAATGAGATAATTACGGTTTTAATCCGCCTCGAAATGCGTGAATTATCACTTGAGTTCTTTAATAAATCAAATAGGTAATATTTGGAAACTGAGTTTGCATTTTTTGGATTTAAATTGATCAAGATAAGTTAATTTTAGTGATTGGGGGTCACTGCTGGAAATTAACATTTTTTGATCTTGAACCTTGTGATAAGTCATTCAATTATCATGATGAAAATTAATTGTTAATTTTCTGGAATAATTAGTGATAAATATTTGTGAAATATTTAAAGAGATAATTATATCATTGAATGACATTTGCCTAAACCACAATGATGAGATATTAGATCTTGATCATTGGTTCATCAACAAACATTGATTTCATGGAAAACCATAGTTTATCCTACAATAGTTGTAGGACAACATTTACATGAAAAGCCCTCTTGCTTGAATAGGATTGGGGATTTGTTTAGCAAATCTCCTTATAATATAATCAAAATTGTTTTGATGTAAATTATATGGTATAATTTCGGTTGAAAAACCGATGAGCATCTCAAATTACATGATGATCTATCTGGTATTATCCTTTCCCGAGGCGGATGTGGTGCCTAGTCGGAGAGCATTGGGGTCGCGGGTTGCAACGTATGTGGTCCGTCCCACTCTCGTCGGTACTGGCCATGACAGCGGGTAGGGACTGTATAATTCCGGAGAAAGCCAATGTGTATTTTTCTAATTATTAAAATTCGAATAATACGTACTTTGAGAACATACCTACTATTCAAGTAAAAGACATGTTTGTTGATTGGATTAATGATTAATTTAATGTGATTAAATTAATTATATCCAATAAACACTCTATTATGAATAGATGTGTATTTCCCTTGGAAGAATTAATTATGTGAATATGATTCACGATAATTAATTATAAAATTTGAATAAGAAGATGGAGGATCACATAAGTGACATCCATGGTCTTCCGGCAAGGCAAAGGATTCCGTCGCCAGTTGTTGTGTATAGGAGACGCCCGTCCGAAGTGACAGATCTTATATATGATTTAATTGGATCATGTTCTTTGCTTCTCGAAAGAATAAGGCCGTATAGTAGTGACCCCAATATCGAGTCCTCATATTATTGGGGTAATATTGGATTGCGTATAGCGAGTATTAGGCCTGTTGACGGTTGGTTCAATTAATGACGGTTCAACATCATCTTAGGGGTGGTGGGCATGGGTGTTAAAGACCGAATTGGGAGATGCAAGTTGGACTTGCAAGGCGGAATGTGTTCCCGCTTCTTTTTATCCGAGTTGTAGGTTCTCATATTATTGGGATGCAACGAAGATAGAAAAGGAGATCCCAGATCTTGCTAGAGATATAATGGTAAGAATATCTCTTACATTGAAAGTGATTAAGGGAATGAACTTTCATTGTTGACAAGGCAAGACAACTTTGATATGAAAATTCCTAAATCAAAGTAAAATATGTATATATATTATATATATACCCTTATGCAAATTCTTATTTCAGATAATCCTTCATTAAACCCACTCAATGTTATACTCAATGATAACCAGTAAAATATCATGGTATGGACTCATGATCCAGATATTGTACTTGCAATTGAACACATAATGTATGTGGTTCCACTGTGCAAGTTTCCTCAACATAATGAGGAATGACAATTAAATAAGATAATAATACATCTTCTTAGGGTTTGTATGTCTCTATAGTCTTGACCTTTCATCAAGTGTACTTTGGAAGTGACATGTCAATGGTGATCGTAATTGTCGAATAATCCTTATAAAATAAAAGAAGATATTTTGGCATACATATGTGCTCTAGACATTTAATCATGAATGACATGGTTCTCTGCATTATGCAGAATGGTGGCTCGAAAGAGATGGTGTATTCAAAATGTTTGAATACCTACCTGAACCTAAGTCTCCAAGAGTTAAGATGAATGTAGATATGATGAGTGTCATCATTCTACTATCTATACTCAAGTCATTCATGAAGCTTCATGATATTCATATTGTATGGATTTAATGAAGCATGTATAAATGTTGAAATACTCTTACATTGAATTCTTTTGAATTTAACATAGGAGATCCTTAGTCTTAAGCAATGGTTGTTTATAGATTAAGAGAGCGCAGTGGAAGCATGGGTCGGACCTGAGTAAGAAGGAAAGTCAAAGAGTTGACCTACTTCTGTGACTTACATATGACATCCAAAGAGTTGGATGAATGCCAATACTGCAATAAGTTGATGTGTTGATATTATGACTATCAAATCTGTCTAAAATCCTTAGTGAAGGACTCAGATAGAGCATCGGAATAATCTACATATAATCATTGACTCTGACTTTCTTATCTCATAAGATAAAGTCTGACAATTGTATCCCAATCTTCTAATGGCATTTGCAATTGGTTGCATATACACACACATATATATATATATATATTAGAAGATTAGAAATTTGATCTTAAGGTTTAGTAGTCATCTACATGGATATTGCTGTAATTGTTGCAGCAATCTCTGTTGGATAGATAGACTCCATATTCTTAGTGGGAGAGCCATTAGTCTTGGAGAATGTCTCTATGACCTAGATATTAGAATACCCTCATTGTTTGTTTCTAAATGTTGGAAATAAACATGAATTCTGGAATAAACCTATTGATGAATCTCGTATTCATCACTCTAAATCTCATTTATTAAGCTCAAATCCCTTAAAATCAACAGCATTTTAGCATCTATTCTGCATAATTAGCATTCATGCATGATTTCATAAGAAGTGCATTTTAGCACAAAAATCTGCACAAAATAAGAAGCCAAAAATCCAAGCCAAAATGACCTGTAAATAGCCTAACTTCCCTGATTTTTAACTCATTCATGCTAACTCCGAATAACACAAAACTACCTCCACTGTGTACATATCACTAACAAGAATAAATGAAAAATACAAAAAAAAAACTAACCCAAATAAATAGACCAAAAACCCAAACCCTAATTTCAGGATTTTCAGACTAAAAGCCTCATATCTCCCTCATCCGGTGTCCGATTTAATCCTACTCACTTTTGAACTAATGTACATTCAATTACCTTCAAAACAAGACCAAGTTCAAGTGAATCAGAGCTCATATGTGAAAGTTGGGTTTTGGGTCCCTTTTGTATATTGTATATTTTAGCGGTTTTTAACCTATTATTTTATATACTTACTTAACCTATTAATAAAAAAAATCCAAAAAAAATTAGATTAAGGTATCTTTATTTATCTTCGATTTTACCGTAATTTTTCTGAATTTTTATCTGATCTTAAAAATGACATAAAAATTACAAAACCCCAAAATCAAGGTGTTCTACATACATGGGATACCCCAAAAAACCACTTTGTGTAAATGATCGATTTTGATTTTTATGTCTTCATGAAAGTTGTAGATCTCATCGAGACGAGCAACTTTCGTGAAGAAACTTTTTCGATCCAAGGTCATTTACTATTTATTTTTGATTTTACAAACAAATTATTTTCTGAATTATCTGGTGCTGACATGTGGCAGCACCTGGTGCCGCCACGTGCCAGCCTTTTTCAGCCTTTTTATAAATCGTTTTTAAAAATAAAAAAAATAAAATTAAAATTTAAAAAATAATTAATTATAGACGCACGTGCATCGCACGTGCCATCAAGGCACGCGCTCCGCACGCGCGTCCCCTCTCCTCCTCTCGCCGCCACGTGGCGCGACGGGCGCCATCCGATCAAACCCGATCGGACGGCCCCCGCTCGTCGTCCACCTCCCTTCTTCAGCCACCTCCTATTTAAACGCAAGCCACCGCCCCGGAGAAGGACATCCGCCGATCTTCATCGAAGCTCTTCGTCTCCGGGCGTGACAACCGCGAGGCCTCCACCGGCGTGATCCGAGGACTCCAACTCCTCGTCGCAGCTCCGCCCCGAGCAAGCTGCTCGCTCCGTCCACCCAACGCCGTCGAGCCCCCATCTCAGGTTATCCCTCTCTCTCTCTCCCTTTCCTTCCCTCTCTCTATTCTTCTTCGCCGTCACGCAAACTCTACCGAGCACCATATTCCTCCGCCACCGCAACCCCGCTCTGCCTCGTCGACTCCGCCATCGCCACCGTGCGGCAGGACCACTCCTCCGCCATCGTCTTCTTCCTCGACGACCGCCGGTCGTGTGTCGGCCCTGGGGCTTCGTCTTCTCCACTGCTTCAGCCAGAAGCCGCACCTTCACCGGTGCTCTGCTGTTGCGCCATCAACGTCCCACGGCCGTGTGTCGGCCATCGTAGCCCTCGGCTCCATCTCCGCCCCCCGGAGCTCCATCTCCGCTTCACCACGCCACCAGCAAAGCTCCAGGAACCTCATCGGAGCTGCCCCTCTTCCCCTCTGCCCCTACGCCGCCTCGCCCATCTCCGTCGGGTCCGACCCGAGACCCCCGCCACGCGCCTTGCACGTGGACAGGGGGGACCGCTCATCCCTATGGGTCACGTGCGGGGCACGTGACCGCATGGGTCATTTGCATACAGGCCCCTGAAGATCCCTCTATTTGCGCGCGTGTTCAACCGCCTAAGGAGCACGTGCGCTGCACGTGACAACTTGGAGATTTTACAGAAAGGCCCGGGATTCCTTCATATTTGCATTCTAGTCCACTGCCCAGAGGGCACGTGCTATGCATGTGCTCCTCTGGAAAAATTGCAGAAGAAACCCCCCCAATTTAGGTAACTACAAACAAGTCCCCCTTTGCATTTTTATTTCTTGAGTTATATTGCATCTGTACCCCTGTGTTCCCTCGTGATTTTGGACCTTCTCTTTACATTATTTTCTTAATCCAAAAATTGCACGATGTTTGTTAATTGATTCTCTACACTTCAACATGTTGTGGGAAATTTTATGATTAATGGTTAATTAATAAATAATTATTCTGTGGAAATTTGCATATCCTACCCATTTCTTGCTCTGAAATTGATAGTTGATTAACCGTTGCTCTAAAAATTCTCGAAAAATCACGTATTGTAGAGTTAATTGTTCTTAATATCATGCCCAAAAAGAATTAAATTTGCATGCGTAGTTTGCTCTATAAAAATCATCTTGCATCTTTTAGTATTTAATTTTTAATAGGTATTAAACCCCATATTTTCGAGGTTTAGGATTTTTCTAAGATCCATCACCTAGTGATAGATCTTAGATAATTTTATTTCTTGAAAATAAATAGGTTTAATATTTATTATAATTAAATATTGAAAATCATTCTGTTTGCATTTAAAAATCCATAAAAAATTCATATTGCATCCAAAAATTCCAAAAAAAATACAGTGCATACATTTCATCATATTTTACATCTCGGCCAAGTTTCGTATTTTTCGGACTTCGTTTGGACTTAATTCACATTTTAGTCCCTATAATAGGCCGAATTTGCATGTGCACCCCCTAATATATTGAAAATTCCAAAAAAAAACCGTCTCGAAAACCGAACACGAACTTTGATAGACTAAATTCTAGGTTGTTCCTTTGCCTCCTTGTGATCGACCTTGGGACTTGCCCAAGTAAAACAAACATAAAACCATGAGAGTAAAAATTGAATAACTTATTTGTGGTAATTTCTTGACCGTTTCCGATTGCCGTCTACAACGCACGACACGATAAAAACACATTCTTAAAACCGGCATCTTAGGGCTCGTCAGATGGCGTCGTTGCCGAAGAGGCAAACGGCTTAGATTTTTGTCTAAAATTTTTTTATTCGGTTTTCCGCATTCGAGTAGTCTGACCCCCGAATTTTTCATTGTAAATTTCATTTTCCTGCAATTTATTTTCAGCCTTTATTTTTCATATATTTTTGAGTCACTCTCTTACACTTTCTCTCTTATTTTTTTGCGAGGTACCTTGTACGTGGAGCGGTTTTTTAATAACCGACGCAACTTCACCGACTCTTGCAAAAACCGCAATTAATTTAAGATCGAGTCGAGTCGTGAGAGAACGTAGAGTCTAGATTTTTAATTCTTGCAATTTTTAAATTTTTGTAATTTTACAGCGGTGTCCGTTTGGACTCTCGCGTGTGTAGAAAGACCTCTGACTTTATTCTGTGGTGTGTCATGGCCTGTTTCACTCTCCGGTGAGGGTGGGGCCCGACTTGAGTGGTGATTAGGATAGACCTGCACATACGGCTCTCAGAGCATTTATATTTTTGCTTGTACTCGTAGGATCTTAAGCCATACTGCACTTTAATTGAGACGTACATAGATCGTTTAACTTAGCCAAATTTAAATCAATTCTTCCCGCTAATAGAACTTTCTGCTTAGGTGCGGTTTTTCCATCGGCTTGCACATCATATAGAATATTTTTTAAATTCTGTCTAGCATCCCACATGGAGATTGCGAGGATTCGCTGTAAGTCTTCTAACTGAGCATTCATCATAGTTTTCCGCGTGCATCGGCTTTTCCCGAATTCCTCTCTCTTGTTTTATAACATAACTTTAAAGGAAATTGGGACTGGGCGGTAGACGTGCATTTGTGCTCATCTAATTTTTCAGTGATTACCTCATTAAAATCGGGACTGCTAAATATAGTTGATCTTAAAGAATCCATAAAATCAAGAATTTTTACGAGAGAGCAACCCCGACCTTGGATGTTTTTATTTTTCTGAGTGAGCGAGAGACGACACTTAAGGCTAGAGCCCAAATCCGAAATTTCAGCTCGCTAATTTTCTGCCAAGATTGATTTATCACCAACTAAAATTGAAAAGATAATAGCCGAACTCTTACGGCTTCACTGTGTGAGTTGGTGAACCCGGGGTTTGAGTTGTGTTTGTATTGGTGTGCGTGAACCGATATCGAAGATCAACAACCGCACATTTGATAAAATTTCTATCCCATACAATCATCTCTCTCATCTTTTGATTTTAATCTCATCATGGAAATCTTTCCAAATTTCAGATCCAACCCATCATTTCTCTCAACTCCTTCAAAAATGACCGAACATCACTATGAAAACAAATTTGTCTCGGTTTGGCCCAAATCAACTACATCCTCTTCTTTCAATAATCCTCCAACATTGGCGGGAAACTTTCACCCGCATATAACCTCGGCCCCCTCATTAAATCCTTACTCAAGTCATCCAACCACACATGACCACCTACCATCTTGGACTGAACCGCCTAATTCTCAGTTTCTCGCCAATGAAACATTTCAGGATCAAAATCCTTTTAAGTCCCACGGCTGGCAGAGAAACCAAACCCAGATAGAAGGACATGCAATTAATGATCATCAGTGTTGGATTGACCACAACAGACCCCTCGTCAGATATAATGCTCATACAGAGGACTGGACTGACCTCCTAGACACATATAAACCCTGTATGCTGACTCCACAATATCAAGGTCTGACTAATCATGATCAAAGGATTGAGCTCTACTCAGATCAAATAAACATGCCTGGATCATATGAGCAGCCTCTTTCCATAATTTTTGAGGAGAAATTTTCAAGAAATGATCGTATAATGGATATTCCAAGAAATTCTCCTCTCCGCACGTATAGAAAAATGGAAGACGGAATCATTGAACAAAATCCGAGTGCTCCCGTGGTTGATCATGAACAAAATTGTGAGGATGATGTTTCAAGGATAAAAACAAAATTTGAATTGATGGAGGATAGATTTCAAAAATTTGCTGACCGAGTAATCTCATTCTACGGTGGATCGGGTGTAAAACTAAATGAGGAAATGATTGGATCCCATGATGAAAATTTGGAGGATATTCAAAAACCTAGGGATGAGTCTAATATCAACACCTCTGCTTATGACTATGCCTCTGACCCAAACTCTGAATATCAAGGCCCCTTCTCATCTAAGGAAGACACCACATCGCCACACCACACAGAAAATACAAAAAAATTGAAAATCCAGAAAATCTCATAAAAATTGAATCTGAAGAAGATCTGAGGAATTTGGATCCTGCTTTACGGGAAGCACTGGAAAAATACTTGATTTTTGAACTTCCCATCATAAAGGCCATTGAACACTTCCCTGACCATAAGAAATTTCTAATGGACAGATTAATCATCAAAAAGTCAGGAAGGATTAGAACAAAAACTGAAAGACATATCTTGTCAATGGCCTCCTCTTGGTGTTGAGGAGAAAAACCAAGAGCCGCATAGTGAAGCGGTTGCCCAGATTTGACTGTGAAATCAAAGACACAATTTTCACACATGCTCGTATTGATGACGATTCACCGATCAATATCCTCCCGACCTCTGTATTTCAGGAACTCAAACTCGGACCAATTTGGAAGATACGAGAGATTGTACAATTAGCCGACCGATCAATAAAAAGGCTGAGAGGAACCATTTCTGTCATCATGAAATTCCAAGGTGCTCCGCTCAAGGTAGAATTCACGATCATTGATATTGAGCATCAAGGAGAATTCACCCAGTCTCCAATCATTCTCGGAAGACCATTCTTGGCATTGGCCAAGGCGAGTATCGATTGTGAGACTCGGAAAATAAATTTTACGGCATTGGAATCACTACGATCTGATACAGTCTTTGAGGAACCACGATTTTCTGAGGTAACCCACGAAGTCCCTAACAACCGCAACCATAAAACAGTAGAAGAGCCCTACCCCGCTACGACACCTGAGATAGCGGTTGTTGTTGAGACCATTGGTTTAGAGACTCTCCCCGATATCTCAATTCCCGTAGATTTCAAAATAGACAAATCCTTCTACTACGATCCTGAGACATTTGCATGGTCGCACCCTGGAGCAACATACTCTGATTATCTTGACCAAATCCTTCCAAATCAAGAGTGCACCAACATTCAGGAAACAAAGAACGAACACGTAGCCCGAACACCGACCAAGGAGAAGAATTTTAATGGCTATTCATCAGGGTACTCAAGTGAACCGACATCTTCACGAAATAAGAAAAAGAAAGTCACCTTTGATCTTTCGGAAGAGGAATCGATTGATGATCCCTCATCAGGTCCGGAAAAGGTAGTCTACATGAGTGAAGTCTGTTCGGCAGCTCTAAAGCCATATCTTCGCAAGGATCCAAAATTCGATTCTCGTTGGACAACTCCCGTTCCTAATTATTACTCATCCAAAGCCGATGCTCCTACTTTACACAAGTACACTGGAATTATATCTTATGAGCTGACTGAGACCGGAGCATCTGAAGATTCATTTGAGGATAAACCGATTGATCTTAGAAAGGAACGAATTTTGAGGAAACAATTGAAGGAACAAAAAGACATGAATATATGGAGTATGTCCACTTTCAAATACTATTCCTCTAAGGATAACTCTGATGATGGATACCTTTCATCTGACTCAAATATTTCATCTACTATCCATCATGATTTTTCTGAGGATGACACTAATAATGGTGGGGAATCATATGCTTCATCTCCGTCTCATCATTACGATCTCCCACCACATGCTCACAAAAAGATCAGCCGTAAACCGCCTTAATCATCGGCTACCCACCCTCCCTCCCGACCACATCGGTCTTCTTGTAAAACTTCTTCCTCTACTTAGGCCAAGGCCTAAGTATAGGGAGGGACCGATGCCATTTGTATATACCATTTCCCTCATCACTCTCCTATCTCTCGATCGCTCCATCTCCACCTTTCTTTTATACTTAGGCTGCCAAAGCCTAAGTATAGGGGGAATCGCCACCCATCTGTATATACTCTCCTCATTTACATATCCTGTCCGCCTCTTTTTGCGCTCTTCTTCTATACTTAGACTATTCACAGTCTAAGTATAGGGGGGCGAACCCTTGTATAATTTTACTCTCTTACGCTTAGCCCGAGCTATGTCTTCATTACGCTTCTTGTGCTCTGAGGACACAGCACTCGCTAAGTATAGGGGGGTCTGTATATATACTATGTATATATTTTAGCCATACCTTGTACTTGTGCATAAGTCTATATGTATTTACGGGATGGGTATTAATTAAAAAAAAAGTTTTGCTACTAACACTGACTTTGCCCAAATTTTTTGAAAAAAAATGGCTTCTTATTCATTTTTGCATAAAAAAATCATCAAAAAAAATTGTGTGTTTGCATTCCACACACCTGCACTTCATCCAGCATTACATTCATTTGCATATGTGAAAAGTCATTGGGTTCTGAACCGAGTTATGAGCTGAAACCGAGAGTGGTCTGAACTTAACCTTAATCAACCTAATTTTCAAGAGGAACTTCACCGAGAAATAGGATTTTGGAATCTTCAGGTCTGTGACTTAATTCTTTGAGTTCCACATAACAATGCACAGAGCTTGACTCTTAGTGTCTAACCTGGTCTCCTCATTCTGGATGCAACTCTGGAATAAGGAATTAATTTGTACTCTCGCACTATGCACTTAGCTCAACTCAAACATATGTTGGAAGACTGTGTGAGTTTCTTTTCTGGTAGCGTGGAAATCTAAAGACCGGAGTACGGGTTGAAATAAAGCTTCGGAAAAGGGATGGACGACTGGGCACAATTTTTTCTAAGACCCCAAAAAATGTACGGAAACAAAAGATGCTATATCCGTAGGGGCGAAACAAGATCCAAGCAGAACCACCAAAAATTCCAAATACAAAGAAGCAACTACCAAATAAAATCTGACCAAAAAGGTCCAAGCTTCAAGAAACCTGCAAATCTTGGTGGAGACTCGGCTACACTGGCCAGCTTCACAAGGAGAGATGAACTTCACTAATCACCCTCCAGTTCTTTTCTCATTCTTCTAACTTCTCCCCCCAATTCGATTGTGAACACAGCGCGACAGACCTTAGAAGGGAATACCTGACTCCCCGAGGACGAGTTATTAGAGAGGAGGTTTGCGCAGTAGTCCGGCATTCTGGGTGGGAAGAGCTAAAAACCTTTCACACACAAGAGTCGGTTATTCAATGTTCATAGGGTATACTTTGGGAAGAGGATTGATCTAAGATGACTTCTGAGCCGAAACTGTAAGCAATGATTTGTAGAACTCGAGGACTGTTGATTTTAAAATTCTAAGTCTCACAGAAGTTCCGACACACAAATAATCCAAAGGTTGAGTTTAGATTCATTTTCACCTTCAGCTCATGGTCTTGGTATGGAACCCAATCTTATTTCACTTCATGGCATATCTTTTTAATGCTCAGGGACGAGCATGCTTTAAGTATAGGGGGATGATGAATCTCGTATTCATCACTCTAAATCTCATTTATTAAGCTCAAATCCCTTAAAATCAACAGCATTTTAGCATCTATTCTGCATAATTAGCATTCATGCATGATTTCATAAGAAGTGCATTTTAGCACAAAAATCTGCACAAAATAAGAAGCCAAAAATCCAAGCCAAAATGACCTGTAAATAGTCTAACTTCCCTGATTTTTAACTCATTCATGCTAACTCCGAATAACACAAAACTACCTCCACTATGTACATATCACTAACAAGAATAAATGAAAAATACAAAAAAATAACTAACCCAAATAAATAGACCAAAAACCCAAACCCTAATTTCAGGATTTTCAGACTAAAAGCCTCATATCTCCCTCATCCGGTGTCTGATTTAATTCTACTCACTTTTGAACTAATGTACATTCAATTACCTTGAAAACAAGACCAAGTTCAAGTGAATCGGAGCTCATATGTGAAAGTTGGGTTTTGGGTCCCTTTTGTATATTGTATATTTTAGCGGTTTTTAACCTATTATTTTATATACTTATTTAACCTATTAATAAAAAAATCCAAAAAAATTAGATTAAGGTATCTTTATTTATCTTCGATTTTACCGTAATTTTTCTGAATTTTTATCTGATCTTAAAAATGACATAAAAATTACAAAACCCCAAAATCAAGGTGTTCTATATACATGGGATACCCCAAAAAACCACTTTGTGTAAATGATCGATTTTGATTTTTATGTCTTCATGAAAGTTGTAGATCTCATCGAGACGAGCAACTTTCGTGAAGAAACTTTTTCGATCCGAGGTCATTTACTATTTATTTTCGATTTTACAAATAAATTATTTTCTAAATTATCTGGTGCTGACACGTGGCAGCACCTGGTGCCGCCACGTGTCAGCCTTTTTCAGCCTTTTTATAAATCGTTTTTAAAAATAAAAAAATAAAAATAAAAATAAAAAATAATTAATTATAGACGCACGTGCATCGCATGTGCCTTCAAGGCACGCGCTCCGCACGCGCGTCCCCTCTCCTCCTCTCGCCGCCACGTGGCGCGACGGGCGCCATCCGATCAAACCCGATCGGACGGCCCCCGCTCGTCGTCCACCTCCCTTCTTCAGCCACCTCCTATTTAAACGCAAGCCACCGCCCCGGAGAAGGACATCCGCCGATCTTCATCGAAGCTCTTCGTCTCCGGGCGTGACAACCGCGAGGCCTCCACCGGCGTGATCCGAGGACTCCAACTCCTCGTCGCAGCTCCGCCCCGAGCAAGCTGCTCGCTCCGGCCGCCCAACGCCGTCGAGCCCCCATCTCAGGTTATCCCTCTCTCTCTCCCTTTCCTTCCCTCTCTCTATTCTTCTTCGTCGTCATGCAAACTCTACCGAGCACCATATTCCTCCGCCACCGCAACCCCGCTCCGCCTCGTCGACTCCGCCATCGCCACCGCGCGGCAGGACCACTCCTCTGCCATCGTCTTCTTCCTCGACGACCGCCGGTCGTGTGTCGGCCCTGGGGCTTCGTCTTCTCCACTGCTTCAGCCAGAAGCCGCACCTTCACCGGTGCTCTGCTGCTGCGCCATCAACGTCCCACGGCCGTGTGTCAGCCATCGTAGCCCTCGGCTCCATCTCCGCCCCCCGGAGCTCCATCTCCGCTTCACCACGCCACCAGCGAAGCTCCAGGAACCTCATCGGAGCTGCCCCTCTGCCCCTCTGCCCCTACGCCGCCTCGCCCATCTCCGCCGGGTCCGACCCGAGACCCCCGCCATGCGCCTTGCACGTGGACAGGGGGGACCGCTCATCCCTACGGGTCACGTGCGGGGCACGTGACCGCGTGGGTCATTTGCATACAGGCCCCTGAAGAGCCCTCTATTTGCGCACGTGTCCAACCGCCTAAGGAGCACGTGCGCTGCACGTGACAACTTGGAGATTTTACAGAAAGGCCCGGGATTCCTTCATATTTGCATTCCAGTCCACTGCCCAGAGGGCACGTGCTATGCACGTGCTCCTCTGGCAAAATTACAGAAGAAACCCCCTCAGTTTTGGTAACTACAAACAAGTCCCCCTTTGCATTTTTATTTCTTGAGTTATATTGCATCTGTACCCCTGTGTTCCCTCGTGATTTTGGACCTTCTCTTTACATTATTTTCTTAATCCAAAAATTGCATGATGTTTATTAATTGATTCTCTGCACTTCGACATGTTGTAGGAAATTTTATGATTGATGGTTAATTAATAAATAATTATTCTGTGGAAATTTGCATATCCTACCCATTTCTTGCTCTGAAATTGATAGTTGATTAACCGTTGCTCTAAAAATTCTCGAAAAATCATGTATTGTAGAGTTAATTGTTCTTAACATCATGACCAAAAAGAATTAAATTTTCATGCGTAGTTTGCTCTATAAAAATCATCTTGCATCTTTTATTATTTAATTTTTAATAGGTATTAAACCCCATATTTTCGAGGTTTAGGATTTTTCTGAGATCCATCACCTAGTGGTAGATCTTAGATAATTTTATTTCTTGAAAATAAATAGGTTTAATATTTATTATAAATAAATATTGAAAATCATTCTGTTTGCATTTAAAAATCCATAAAAAATTCATATTGCATCCAAAAATTCCAAAAAAAATACAGTGCATACATTTCATCATATTTTACATCTCGACCAAGTTTCGTATTTTTCGGACTTCGTTTGGACTTAATTCACATTTTAGTCCTTAGAATAGGCCGAATTTGCATGTGCACCCCCTAATATATTGAAAAATTCCAAAAAAACCGTCTCGAAAACCGAACACGAACTTTGATAGACTTAATTCTAGGTTGTTCCTTTGCCTCCTTGTGATCGACCTTGGGACTTGCCCAAGTAAAACAAACATAAAACCATGAGAGTAAAAATTGAATAACTTATTTGTGGTATTTTCTTGACCGTTTCCGATTGCCGTCTACAACGCACGACACGATAAAAACAACTTTTTAAAACCGGCATTTTCGGATTCGTCACCTATCATAAAGAGTTATGATGGATATATTTCAGATAGTAATCTAACATCTAGTGGACTCCACAAAATTAGAAAAATTAATGAATGGTTCATTAAGATTTCTAATACTGAAAATCAAACCTTATAAGATCAATAGGAGGATGAAGATCATTTGACAATGATATGGCATCAAGCCTTGGACATTAGACCGTTGATTTGATCAATAGACTAGTAAGATATGAAACTTTAGAATGTCTAAAATTCCAAATCTTACATACTTGTGAATATTGTATTCAAAGTAAAAATGTCCAATACACCCTTCTCTGGGAATGGTGTTAGATGTCGAGGTATTCAAGATCTCATACATATTGATATATGTAGATCATCTATATCATATTAAACATTATGGATATGTGATATCTATTGATGATTATGTATGATATGAGATTTCTTCTGTTCACCTGAGAAACCTTTGAAATGTTCAAAGATTTCACAATTTTGGTTTAGAACCAAAGTTTGAAGAAAGATGAAATGAATTTGATCTAACCTAGGTAGCTTGTATCTGTTAGATAAAATTCAAAGAATACCTTATGGAGATATGAATATCATTTCTATCTCAATCCTACTAACACACCTAAACTCAATGGAGTTGTAGGGAGATACAATTGGATTATGTGTGACATGATTTGATCAATGATGAATTTTAGCATAATTATCCCTTAGTATCCAGGTATATATGTGTAGTAGAGACTACAATATATATCCTTAATAAGGTTCCATGCATGTAAGTTGGAATCCAACACTTGAGAGTGCTACTTCATTAGGAAAATAAAGGATGGTATTGGATACCTACTTTATGACCTTGAGATTCTTAAAAGATCTCATCTCTAAGAATGTGATTCTTAGAGGATGACTCTCTTGAGAATCAAGATGAAAATGAAGTGGAGGAACTCATTTGATCTTGAGAAGATAATGAGGCTCATGAAATCAGGAACTAAAAGGATAATTAAAGATGAGGCACTAATACCTCTTCAAATAAATTTGAGGATGTATTCCATGTGTCAGTTAAGTCTGACAATGATCGGACTTCATGTGATGAAGCTCCTGAAGATCATGACATGGAAAGATGGATATTAGCAATAAAGTCTAATGTTTGTATATGGACCCTAGAGGATCCACCTGTAAGGGTTAGACCCATGAAGGTGTAAATGGATCTTCAAGAGAAAAGGGAAACCTGATGAGAAGGTAGAGACCTTCAAAGCACAGTTCGTAGCCATTAGCTACACACAGGAGGAGAAGACATTGCTTGCGATGAGACTTGCTCTTCGGTAACCATGCTTAAAATCATCAGAATATTGCTAACCTTAACTGCACAACTTGACTATTGCATCTTCAGGATGTAATTCAAGATTGCATTCCTCTAAGAATACCTCTCTGAGGATATTCACATGAAGTATCCCCAGGGCTTCATGGTTGGGGAAAGTAAGCTGTGAAAACTAAAGAAATCCATCCATGGACTCAAATAAGCTTCTTGTAGTTGGAACATAAGATTTGATGAAATTATAAATGTTATGATTTCAAATAGAATCTTGATGAACCATGTGAAGCTTAGTGGGAGTGTCATTGTGTTCATCATGCTAAATGTAGATGATATCCTAATCATTTGAAATGATATAAGGATGATAATAAGTGTTTTATAGACTGGCTATTCCATACCTTGAGATATGATCTCAAGAATACCTCTTAGATCTTAGTTCTGAAGTTATTCAGAAGCAAAGAAAAGAGGGTATTGGGACTGTCACATTTGTAGTACACCTTGGACATATTCCATTCTTGGAAATTCCAAGAAAGGCTTCCTTCCCTTGAGATTTGGTACTGACCTATCTAAAGGGATAACACCTCAAAGAGTTGAGGAAGTGAATGCTAGAACTGCTTGCACCTGTGCATCAGTTACGAGAAGCTAAGTGTATGCTAGATGTGTACAAAAGCCAGATATCTGCCATGCAGTGGGAGTAGTAAACTGTTACTAATCCTATTATGGAGAGAGAAAATACTTGATTGCAGTAATAACAATATCTTCAAAGATGACAAGATTTTTTGAGAGTGATCTCAAAGTCATATCTTCAAAAGCTTAAGACTTTATAAATAGAGATCTAAAAGGTCTTAACTGTGGATACCTTAAGAGAGAGTGATCTCCCGGAATAAGGGTATTCTGATAAGGATTATGGAAATACTGGTTATAATAGTTATAGCAATAGTGTCAAGGACACTATAACTGCTTTGACTTGATTGAGTATTGGTTGCATAAGATGGAACATTCGCATTGGATGCGAGCACTGCTACCTAGGGATATGCAAGTGTCGTACAAGGACTTGGCATAGTCTTTTGGGAACAGAGTGACTGATCAGCTTACCTAGCTATTTTCTAAATAGCCTATGATTGTCACATGAGTTTGGGTTTAAATGATTAACCCATTAATGTCTCTTTGGGCTAGTGGGAGATTGTTGGACATGTCAGCCCACGGCGAGCCATTATGCAATAAATGTTATTGAAAATATCATTCCCTGATCTGAAAAGAAGAATAAATAATTTGCATAATAGGTCCCTCTGTACAATTAGGGTTATGTACCATGGTTGTCTTAATGATCATACAGCTGTTGATTCAATTATTGAATCATAGAGGCTGGTGCTTGGGTGAATATCTAAAGGGTTAGATTGAGGACTCATCAAGCACCGTCAAATGATTGTTAAGATGTGATCTCCCGCCTGAGTAGGAGATAGCAATCCTTACTTGATGCATGTCCTCTGCATAGGAATAGAGATTCGGAGGTGTCAGATTAGTTAGGTCAATGAGTTGACTTAACGAGATCGAGATAACCTAAGTCCTATGTTGAATGCTGTCACAGCATAGGCACGCATCCTCTGACCGGAGACAGATGTATTGCTATATGTCTGAGTATGTACATTTGGCAGACCAATAGGTTGATGACCTAACCAAGGTCTATACACCGGCGCGCTGGTGTGCATATAAGGGCATATGAGTAATACGATCTCTCAAAGGGATCATAGAGGTTCATTACTGAACCAGAAGACATGAGCTCACTCATGAGATATTGGGAAGAATCAAATTCCATGCACGGTCGTCTCGCTTTGGAAGCTTGATTGAATTTGTAGGTTTGATATATACTTTTGGAAAGTATATGATCAAGACCTAGGTATGATATATGCTTTTGGAAAGTATATGATCGATACCAAATCCCAATGATCAAATGAGAAACTTAGTGATCAAACCCTGAAGAAGACAATGTAAAATTGATCTTGATCTTCAGGTTAACCATGGGTCTTCCAGTATGCAGGATGTATAGGTATTGGGAATACCTGAGGGTGATGTGATCATAAACGATTGTATATCCATGACGCTTCCATTCCGAGGGAGTGATGAAACAGGTCTGGATTTTAGTGACTCCTCTCAGTAGAGAAGCAATCTGATCTTAGTCCAAATGTTGGACAATGGTATGAATGAGATTCAGATGCAATGAGAAGATTAGATTTGCGGTCTTGATTTAATCAAGCATCTGTGGGAGGCTCGTAAGATCTGGATTTGAGATGAGATCTCAACATCCAAGTCACTATACGTGAAATAATACAATCGCCCTGTCCTTATCTCCAAGTATCTGCGGAGAAGGCACATTATTCTTGAAAGGGTTCAAGAATAATTCATTTGATGAAATGCATATCCAAGCAAGAAGGACTTGATGATTAAATGAGATTTAACTATCAAGCATAATATGAAAATGATTCATATTATGAGAATTATTATCCAAGATAATTACATGGGATTTAATTATTATGGATTAGAGAATGTAGATAATACTATCCATGATATATGTGTATTATAAATATGATTTATAATACATATATTGAAGAGAGAGAATTTATGTAAATAGCATTTGTTAATTAATAGTGTGGATTGGATTCACATTAATTAATTAATTGGAAATGTAATTTACAAATTAATTTGGGTTGTGAATTTTATTCACATAATTTTCAATAGCATAATTGAAATATTCACAAATTAATTTGGAATAAATTTGGTGGATATTTTTGTGATAATTGAGATATAATGTAATATAATAAAAAGGAGAAATAAAGCCCCTTGTTTTTAGGAAGCAATATTATCTCCATTTTATTATGATGATTAATTTCTCAACTAACTTATTTATGTTAGATTAAAAATGTGTTGATAATGTTGCAACATATATTTAATTTAATCATAAATAAATGTTGTTGGTTTTAACCAACAATAATTATAGCCATTGATTTTACATGGACCAAGCCTGACCGTTGGATCCATGTGTCCCATGGATTGAGATCCATTGGATCCTAAACTAATATAACGGAGGGCTAGGGTAGCCTTCCAAGGTACATCATCTAGAGTTGTAGAAGACTACTACTCTCTCTCTCTCTCTCTCTCCTCTCATTCTCGACTAGGCTCTGTCTCAATTTCAAGTGGCCGTACACTTTGCATATTGAGAAGGAGAGCATCTTGCCTTCGCCTTCGACGCCAGCCTCTGCAAATTAACAGCGAGATGTTGGATTTGCTTCAGACAAAGCAAGAGAAATTGACGTCATTGGGTCTTCTCATGCCTTCTTTCCTTGCTAATGTCAAGGACTCTTTCGCCCGTCAGGGAGGAGTTTTCGTCAAAGATTGCGGGAAGGATGCGACTCATCATCGTGCCCGCAAGTGCGTTCTTCGTGGGTCGGACTTGAGACAGGAGGATCTCTCGTTTAGGATCTCGCGATCACAACCACGCTTCAAGAGGTATTCCTTATACTTTGTGGTTTGATGAAACGATCCGAGAAGTGTTCTCGTGATCATGTGTTTCATCTTTAGTTTTAAAATTTTTAATTTCCGCCGCATCTAGCAACTAGTGCGACTAGTTGTTCCGATTGCATACGATGCGATCGACACGCTTCCGTGATGCGCTTAAGGATTCTCAAATATCCTTCATGGAGATAAAAGGGGGTGGGGCGATGGGGGTTCTGGAGGAAGGGAGATGGAGATTGGGTCCTCCAACATAGATTGCATACCCACGGTGAAGGTCGGGAATGGATTAGATGTGGGTGCAATTCTATGTACATGGTAAATAAAATAAGAGAAAACACAAAAGAAATAAACCTAGACTTATTTGAAACTTTGAAGAAATTCACTTGAGATGGAAGGAAGGCTTGGGCTGAACTCCTAGGAGTTCGGGTAGTCACTTGGCTCCCTAAGCCATCAAGAGAAGCTCGAACAACCACCATGGAGGCATTGTAGCATGGTCAGTCAGCCATGGACCAATACATGCACAATGGCAATCCTCACACATCAACTCATTACTCCTTTATCACATGAGAAGAAGGATGGTTGAGTCATCGTGCATGAAATGATGGATAACAGATGAGGTGTATTTGAGGAAGATGGGGGACCGACCCAGGTGGTTTCTTGGTGGAATTCAATCGCCCCTCCACAATGGGAGGTTACATGGAAGTGTAGGTTAGGTCTATGGCATGGATTAGGGTGGTTTTATTTCTGCTATAGTCCAGTTAGTTGATGAAGATGTAGATTGAGGAAGTAGAGGAAATGGTGAGAAAACAGGAGGTTACGGAGGTGTGTTGTGTGAAGGAAAGCAGTCAGAGGAGGAGGACACCTATGAGTCATTGGATGGAATGGATCAAAGGGATGAGAGAGACGGGGATAGGCAATGGAGATGAAATGTGATAACTCATATCATACGAAGGAGTGAAGTGGAAAGAACAGTTGTTATCAGATCATCAGAGCATATCCAACAATGGAGGAGGGATGCATGTGGTAATGAAGGGTTGGGCCACGTGGTTGGATAAGAAGATGAAACATGGTCGAATGGAAAATAAGAAACAATTAAATCATTAGAAAATAAAAAAATATCAAATGAAGTTAAATGAAAAAGTTTTCAATATGAAAGTTATGTATATTTTCAAGATATACAATTTCATGTAGAACTTAAATTTAAAATACATTACAAATACATACTTAATATTTTTGCCAATATTTTTGTAGATATAAAAATACCTATTTTATTTCTTTGTTACTTTTGTAATTGCTATATGAAAAATAATATATAATATATTATATACAATATTATACTATTTTTATGAGATCTTTAATAAGGTAAAACACATAATATAAATGAAAAACAATGGATATATGTGTATAACACACACCTACTTATTAAGACATAATAATTGGGGTTAATTATTTACAGAGAGTTAATTATCAATTTGATTTAATTGTTAATGAATCTTATCGAATTGTTTAAGCAAGAGGAGTACTAAATACAAAATATGATGATAAATCAAGGAATTATCAAGTACCTCTTTCCGCCTAAACCTCTTGATCATGTGGTCTAGTATCAGAACCAATTCTTCAGGGAAAGATAGGTTAAGCTCCACCGTCAAGTCCTCGTAGCTGATGATATGCCTGGGATCTCAAGCATACTTCTACAAAATTTATAAATTGAACATGTCAAACTTGACCTCCATATATGGGGAAAGGACCACTTTGTAAGCCACCTTCTCAACTCTAGTCAAAATCTTAAATGGTCACGTATCGCATGTCCAACTTGCCTCTAGCACTGAACCTCTACACTCCCTTCATTATTGATACTCGCAATAACACAAAATCTCCAACTTGCCATGATGAGGGTGTTGAATATCTAGGATTAGAGTACCAAGGGTCCGATCTTGTAGGGCTAGCGGTATCCGACAAGTCGGATTCCGCAATCTTTACATCAGTCGCTCTCATGGCGTACGGTACCCAATCCAAGCGTAATTCAACAACAACTAACCCACAATAATAGATATGCAAGAAATGTAAAACGCGAGCCAAATATTTATTTTATTTAACTCCATAAAATATGTATAGATGTAAGTAGTAGATTTTCGAACAATAAGAGCAAACAGTGGATAACTTTAACAACTAATAATCCTTACTAATTAATAATAATTATTATTATTATTTATTTTTATCTTTTTCTATTTTGGGGGGTTTATATTTATGGGGTTTTTAAAAGTTTATTTTTTTATATTTTTAATTTTTTAATTTATATTTCCCTTTTAGTTCTGCAAATTTTTAATTTCTATTTGATTTTTGAAATAAAATAAATAATTATATACAATAATAGTGATATTATATATTATAATAGTAATATATAGGGTATATAGTTTATGTAGGGTTTTATATTTTAAAATATACTCAAAAATACATGAAATAAAATATTTTTGTGTTTTTTTATGTTTTCCCTATATTTTAATAATTGTTTATAGATATTTTTGTTATTTTTTTATATATTTTTATAATATAAAATACAACAAACCAGTGTACAATTTAAGTATCTGAGCTACTTTTAGGTTTAAAAATATAAATAAGCCCAAAATTAACCTAAAACTATTTTTAATGTATAATACATAATATATAGAAATTTCTCAAATAGAAAGCTGTGTTTTTTTATTTTCAATTATTTTTACTATTTTAAAATATTTTTATGATTTTGTAATTTTATATTTCATATTTCTTTAATGAGTTTTAGATATGTGTTAGACAATAAAATAATATATGTAATATATTCTTTGAGGAATTTTGGAGGTGTTTTTATAACTTTATGGGTTTTAATAATTGGATAGAATAAAAATATGTGTTTTTGTATTTTTAATAAATAGGAAAACTAATTAAAATGCCATGCGAAAAATATATGCACTCAATCAATATGTCATGCACTTACATTAAATTTCCTACAATTTTTGGAGCAATAAAAATATTTATAAAAATGAATATACATAAATAAAAACCGTTGAAGTGGTAGGGGACCTATTTTCAATTATAATAAACTTAGCATTAAATTAAGAACATGTTCCAAATAATAGAGTAGAAAGTGTAAATAGCATAGCTCCTCATATGAGCTGCATGTAAGGTGAGCTTGCACAGACTGAAATGCAAATATGATTGATTCCAGTTTCCAATATGCATTTTTATCACAAAATATTACACAAAAATAAATATTTATAGGACTAAATACTTAATTTATAAAGAAGTGGAGCTTTTTGCAATTTACCCCCAAAGACGTACGCTCCAACAATGCAGATGATCTCACCTATACATATGGCGCTCTATAGACGACAGATGGTGGTTCACCAATGGACATCTTGGATTAGGTCTGTAGATGGATCAGACTGTCAAGACTATGCTTGATCTAATGGGAACATGACATGGAGCTCCACTCCAATCCAAGGTTGACGCTTCTCAGCAGGAACATGGAAGAATAGACGTTGGTCTTTGGCTCAATGCACAAAATCTCCAGCTACCAGTGGTGTTTTCGGTTGTTCAATGCTCAGTAGAATGCTGGATGTGGTCCGCAACCACTAAGGAGCTCAAGAAGGCCCAGATCCCATTGGTGGGGACTCTGAGGTCGAAGGAAGTAGCTCGCACCTGGTGGCCCTAAACATGAACAAATCAAGACCCGACATGCTCTTAGAAGCTTGTATCCTGCATGCAAAGACTCAAGGCTCAATGGAGATGCTCCTTGACCCGAATATCAGCATGAATAGGTGGAGATGGGTCGTAGTGGAGGTCCTTGGTGCATGGCGGAGAAGAGGGCATGAAATTCTTCACAAGATCAGGGGTTGAAATGAGTCAAGATGATGGAGTGCGGGTCGAGGAACGACGTGAGGTGTTCCATGTGTCGATAGATAGCTGAGGACAAGTGGAACAAGGCTGAAGCCTGGTACTCTGGCGTACTGATATTTTTTAGGATTTTTAGCAAGCAAGATAAAATTGGACTAAACTATCATCCTAAGATAAGCCACTCACCAGGTCAGAACACCTAGGAGCAGAGCTCGTGTGGAGGAGCCCCGATGAGGATCTGAATCACCTCTGATCGAGTACCTCCTTACTGTGAATCGATAGGTTGTGCCTTCTGTCACAAGGAGCATCCTCTAAAAGTCGATCCAAGAGTCTAATGATGGAAAAAGAGGTATTAAACTTGGAATGAAGCTCATAGGCGGAGTTTTATAACAGAGGCAAGGAGGGTAGTTGGATTAGGGTTTATAAATCGATATGAGGATTGTTCAAGGGATCTAAGCATTGGGCATGTATTAGGAGGCATTTGTGTAGAGTTTTCATCCAAAATCTCGTATAATGGAGTGATAGATCATCCAGGAAAAATGGGAAAAGATGGGTAGGGGGCACCTCTAGTCAGAGTTGACCCAAGGTCAACACAAGAGTGGCGCTGATTGTTCCAGGTAGGACCACATCATCCCACAATAAGTCAAAATTGGGAGAAAACAAAGAATAAATCGAGTTAAAATAGCTACGCATTTTATCAAATAAAACCCAAAATATGAAACGTTTCTTCTTTTATAAATTATTTTATTATGATTTTTAGTTATTTTTACAACCCTATATATTAGGTATAATAATTTACATATATATTTGTATATATATAATTTTTGTTATTACATTTTTATTTTGTTATTTTAATCTGTATAGCATATTTAAATATTTTATTTATTTAAAATATATTTTATACATATTTATATTTTTTTAATATTTTTATATTTTTGTTAATATACTTAAATAAATATGTCTATTATACAATCTATGTATAATATATTTGTATATTGGTATTTATTATTTTTTAATGTATATTTACATGTCTTTATTTATGTTTCTATTTTAAATATGTTTTATATAATATTTACAATTATTTAAAAATACATAAGAATAAAAATATAAAGAATAAATTATATGAATAAAATATATAGTACATAGTAAAATGGACCTCAAAAAGTCCTTTTTTGCATATGAACTCTATTTTTTTAATGAAACGTCCTTCATTAGATAGATAATTTAATTTTAAATATGCTAAAGGTGAATTTGGTGAATTTTAAATTTATATGGAGATGATATTGATATATAAAGTTTGGTTTGCAACTTTTTCATGTGCGTGTCCTAGTTGTACAATGCATTATTTTTATGTGACATTTTTTATAATTGTTATGTATTTTATGTACAAGTTTCATTTGATCATTGTAATATTTATGGTATATAAAATAAAGACTAAAATAAAGTAAAAATGGTTGTTTTGAAGACTATAAATGAGGATATCTATATACAATATATACTCTTATCTCCCCCTACTTTATTCCTTATCGACCCAGTCAATATTGACTTGGTTTCGGGGTATGGGATCATTCAGTATCTTTGATTCTTCATTTATTTTTTTCTTTTCTTTTATTTATTATTTTATTTTGTATTTAAATACAAGTATTGATGTATTATTTATGGGTAAGTCATGAACGTTAATTTGCACAAGTTAGCACCATTTACTTGTGTTTTGATAAGTATTTAAATACAAAATGGAAGAATAAAGGTAGATGAATGGCTACTCATCATCATCCTATACTTACCTTTGCTACTCCCTAGGAAACACTTATTAGAAGAATAAGTTACGAAAAAGAGAAAAATAAGATAAGTAGAATGATTATGATTTTGAAACTTGTCTTCACAAAATCAAAGTTTAGAGCTCAGTTAAGACCTTTGGATTGTTGGTTTGTTTGTAACCTTATTGGGATAGAATCTAAAACTTAACGGCCCTTAAGTTCCATAAGTATCTATTCATGTCACCTCAATAGCCAAGTTAGAGTAAGTCTATTCATATGCAAACCCTTGTGTCTATGAGTCTTGTACAATTAAAGTGCATGTAGCTCTTCTCATCAGAAATAACAAGGAATAGTCTCCCATAGCGAGACAACCCTAATCCCCAATCTAGCTACTCTTTCCTTAAGAATGGGGGTATTCCCTTCTAAGTTAAAGTACAACTGGCTCAAGAAGCGCATGTAGAGAGAAGAATGGACTGTGACCAGTGTAGTCACATATCCTATGGAGCTTGGCCAGTGTAGCCAAGTCTCCTGTTGCAAGCAACCTTGAGATTTGATTTTGAAGTATAGTGCATTTCTTATTTCATTCATACTCCGAAGGGTTTTAATTTTCTTTGACTTTTGCATGTCTATTATTTTTGGAGTTTTTAATTTTGTATTTTTTTACTATATACATCAACATTTACATAAGGAATTTTTCTCTTGAGTCAGTAGACTATCACCCTTTTGAAGCTTTATTGCAACCCACAATGTCTTGTCGTTAGACGTCCATGCTAATAGACTAGGTTGGGGGCACTGACCACTTATTGTGACTATGTATGTTTCCACACGTGTACTTCCTCAAGCTAACGAATTCTTCCCTCACCACCTCCTCAGAGTCGAGCTAGGTCATTATCAATAAGAGATGTGCTTGTGATTCGAAATACTCTACTTAGGCGTATCGAGATAACGTGTGAACGTAGTCTTGTGGACTCAAATAATTAAGTCTCATGACCTGAAAAGTCTTATTTCTCGTTCCTATAAGGTTCCAATGAAATTAAGTAGATTAATTTTCAAATTTTACTTAAACTTGTTCAAGTGTCAAAATCATTCAGAAAAATGAGTATACAATATAAGAAACTATTTTTGTGAAACTACTTTCTATTTTTGAACTTTTTATGGATTTTTAAAGAGTTTTAACACTTTTATGTAGCAATTTTGAAAAATCAAAAGAGTTAATAAATTAGGTGTATTTATAGGTTCATAATAATTTTATTTTATTAACAAAGTATTTGTACAACTTATGTTCATGTTTTTATATAAGCATATAAATAATCTGGTATAGCGATGTACATGTTTTATTTGAAGAATTTTATAAGGGAATTATTTACAAGATTCTCAAAATAATTTGAAAATATTTTTGCAAACATTTGTTAATTAATTTGAAAACTTATTTTCTACATAGTTTTACAAAGATTTTTTCAAAAATATTTTTGTAAACAATTTTTACAAATATTTACAAAAAGTTTATTTTTCAAATGGTTTGAAAATATTTCCAAATATTTTTTAAATATTTTTAAAAAGATTTTTAAAAAAAAATTACAACTATTTTTCAAAATCATTTTGGAAAATAGTTTCAAATAATTTCTACAAATAATTTGAAAATCTGTTATACATATTTATGTAAGTGTATTCTTTATAGTTTATTTATTGTGTACCCTTAACAATTAGAGTATATTAGCACTATTATTAAAAATATGAATGTATGGGTTATGTCTAACGTATATATACAATATATACGACCCGCTTATACTACTCAAACTATGTCCTCATAGTGGAAAGATCAATAAAGGAAGACATAACCTGAGCTAAGTACGGAAAATCATATACTACAATGACTCAAAAATAAAAAGTCGATCGTCCCCCCTATACTTAGGATCAACTATTCCTAAGTATAGCAGATTGTACATAAGGCAGGGATGATTGAGGATTAGAATGTACAAAATAATCAATGACTCTTCTTGTCCCCCTTATACTTAGGATAAAATATCCCTAAGTATAACAAAGAATATCAACAAGTTGAGAGACAAGCGAGAGAATAAATGGAGAATAACTTGTATACACACATCCCCCTATACTTAGACTGAAGTATATCCTAAGTATAGCGTAGATGAATGGGATGAATGAAATAACGTAATAATGAAAGAAGTGAAAAAGAAATGAAAAGAAGAAAATAAGAAAACATATATGTTTTTGAAACTCATGTGTCTAATCCTTATGCATCAGGGAGCTCATCTCGAAATACCACTTGTATTGAATCAACAATGGACAAGAATATATCATGATCTAAGTATGACTTCAGCAATTGTCCGTTGACCACAAATGGTTGTGCCTCAGATGACAATCCTGATATTGCAATGCTACCATTGTCACGCACGTTCCTTACTAAGAACAGTCTTGTCCACTTGTTCTTCAACTTGCCTGGCAATAATTTCAACTTTGCATCGAACAACCACACCTTCTGACCAGGCTCGATAGTCTTCTTGTGGATATGCTTGGCGTGCCATCTCTTGGCTTTCTCCTTGTACATAGTTTCTGAATTGTAGTAATCCATTCAAATCATCATTTTGTTCTTACCGGCTCTCTCTGAATCCAATTACATGATTACCCACAAAGATTTGTGAATGAGTTCTATGTGCAAGTGGCATGGCTTACCATATACCAAGTGATAGGGAGGCATACCCAAGGGTACTTCTACGTAGTATGATGAGTCCATAGAATTGAGTCGAGCAATTGTGATAAGTTCTTCCTATCAGGATGCACAAGTTTCTGTAAAAATCATCTTCATCTCCATATTTGAACATTCAGCTAAGTAATTAGTCTGTGGATGGTAAGGAATACAATGTGGTGTTCAATGTTGTATTCCATAGTGAGCTTCTTAACTTCTTTATTAATGAAATGGTTGTCCCCATCAGATATCACAATCTTCGGAATCCCAATATGCAAAATTATGTTATCTTTCAGAAAATGACATATGGTGCGACTGTCAGCAGCTCGATCATAAAAAGCATCCACCCAACGACTGAAATATTCTACGGTAAGCAAGATGTACTCAAAACCATGATTGTTCGGAAATGAGCCCATGAAGTCGATACCCCATGCATCAAAGATATCTAATACCTAAATGTACTTAAGAAGCATAGTATCCCTAGAGCCGATGGTGCTGTCCATTTTTTTAGAGTCAATACAACTTTTAACATATTCAGTTTTATCTTTAAAAAGAGTCGGCCACCAAAGGTCAATTTGAAGCACTTTTGTTACCGTTCTCTTTATAGAATGGTGTCCTCTGATAAATCCCTGCTAGATCATCATTATTCTCTCTTTTTAACCTCGAAAAATAAGAACCACATGAGAAATCTTCATTACTTCCGCATCTTTATCAAATAAATCAATCACCCATAATTAACACTAACACTAATTTTATCATATTTAATTACAAACACTTTTCTTTATTTTCTTTATTATTAAAAATCTCTAAAAATTAGATTAATTATTGTATATATATTTTTTGATTTCAAAAAGGAATTAAAAAGACAAAAAATATCGAAACCACAAAATTAAATGTTTTTAAACATTAAAAATGCTTGCAGAAAAATCTTCCTTGAAAAAATAACCTCTTTTGGATTTTTGACCAACATAAAACTTGTAGATCTCATCGAGATCTACAACTTTTCATATATTGATTTTTTGATTCAGCTTCTAATTATTCTTTTTTGATTTTTTTCCTTTATTCCCCAATTTTGAATTAATTTCATTGGGCCACGTGGTGCTCTCTTTGGTTGCCATATGGCACGCTCCTTTTGTGCCACGCACCGTTGTGCTATCGATCATCTGATGCAATCACCGTGATTGCATCTGGATTGCACGCCTCTATCCGCTTCCTAGCAGCTGGATCAGATCTCCTATTCTGATCCGAGCCGTCCTCCTGCACCCTAATCAGGGTCGTTGGATCGCGAGATCCAACGGCTCCGCCTCATCTCCTACCTCTAAAACACCTCATTCCCATCCATTACAACTCGTCACGCCCGTACGCCCTTTCTGTTTCGGTGCAGCCATCATAGCCCCACTCCGCGACCCAAACCACCCCTATGAAGCCCTTACCCCTGCCATCTTTGCGCACACTATTAAGAACTCAGCCACTGCCTCCACCTTCCTCTCCCGACCGTTACAAAATGCCACCTCACTAATAATGGCAGAGCTCCTCCTCCTATAAATCATCCCCCTCCGCCGCTGTCACCATCGTCCACCAATTCATGTGTTGAGCCCTAGCTATATCCCTCCTCCGGTGACAGGAGGGTTTGATCGACGACGATGGGTTCTTCTCCAGTTGTTGACCCTCAGCCATCCCAGTCGAGTAAAGATGGCTCCGCCACCGATGAGCAGCGATGCATGGTCTCCCTCATCATGTGATGACCCGAAACTCTCAAGGAGCCTCAACCCAGACCGCATCCTCCATAAATTTCCATTCCGATTAGGTAGCCTCTTCTCTTATCCTTTTTTCATTGTACTTCAATTTTCTCGCCGCACATGATGCCTTCCACCAATCCACGGAGCTCGACCTAGCCCTTCTTCCCCTCCCAGTGACAGGGGGAGGTGGAGTCGAAGAGGAGAGATTGGTCTGAAACCTCCATGTGTGATCCTTGGCCGCCATGGCCAAGCCACGGTGCTCAGCCACTGTTGAGCCGACTGGATTGGCTTCCCAGCATGTGAGATAATCGGAGATCCCCTAGGGATCTCAGCCCAAGCCTTCATCCATCTTCTTCATCCTCAATCCTCCAGGTACTCGTTCCTTATTTTCATTTTGTTTTCTCCAATTTAATCCATCTCACACACATGACTTCACCTTCGATTCACATTGCCCCCACTTTCGCCTCGCATCTCAGACCTTCGTGCCACTCCCAACGCACCTTCTTCCTCCTCAGAACCCCTCAGCGACTCACCCATTTTTCTCCATCCTCACGATAGAGGGACCCACCTGGACCTCCACCTTCTTCGCACCTCGGTACTCCATTCTGGTCATCTCACTTGCACACACGCATCAGCATGCTTCGGCTATGCTTACGTTGCAGGTACCTTCAAGGATTGGAGCTCCACCTTCTACTCCAGATCTCGAGCAGTAACGCCAATGACCTCGCATCTACTGATCAATCCCATACCTCCCGTGCCATCGCATTCGGTCAAGCTTCATTACGTGTTCTCCAGAAAGATTTCTGGAGCTTAAGCAATCGCGGAGGTGTACAACAGAGGAATTGGGAGCTCATCGGAGCCCCATCAAGTCCGCTGCAGGCGGCGGTGAGGCCAAGGAACTTGACGCACATATGTCATGCGATCATTATGATCGTACGATGTGCATGCTTCCACGTCGCTTGATACGGACCTCTAGGATCGGGTGACCCCAACCAAGTCACGAAGCACTAAGAGCAGCCTTGTTGCCCGAGCCACAGGTGCCAAACTCTGAGCCTGACCGCACGCATGCTCAGGACGTGTAGGATGGGCAAATTGTTGCTCTACCCTCCAACTTCTTCAAAAATACAAAAAGGTCCCCAAGCGTGTGCCTCATGTGCGCGCTCGGGGTAATTATATATAGCGGCCTTGTCGGTTGTGGGATATTGTAGAAACGCCCCTGTTCATAATGAAAATTTACAGTCGGCCACCTCTAATTTTTTGAAATTACATATAGATCCCTTAAGGGACTTATTTATGATTATTTATCTTTATTTTCACATATTTTTATTGCAGTTATGCCCATGCATTCTATTTAGCATATCTTGAACATACGAACTCTATTTTCCATGATTTCAATCTCATTTTTAAGCTTGTTTTATTCTCTTTCTAAAGGCATGGATAATTTCATGTTTTGACACTTTATTAAAAATGCTATATTTTTATGTGATCGGTATCTCTTGCTTCTTATTTTGAATGCCATTACTTGTCATTATTGCACAATTTATCTTTGAATTCAATGCTTATTTTATTGCTCATTAATACAATTAATTTAGGGCATATTTGTACATTTTTGCCTTGAATATTTATTTGCATCTTGTTAATTGTGTGCATGCATTGCATCTCTTTATAATCTGTATTAAAACCTTTGCATCATTTTGTCCCTGCAATATATATTTGCATATCATTATGTGCATCATAATTTTGTTTGTGCATATGAAGACCTAGAACCTAATGATTTTAATCACTCAAGAATTAATAGACAATTTTCAATAAATAGACGAAGAGGCTCGTGTCCCTATGTTCGATCTTGGTAGACTTGCCAAGTAAAATTTCTCTACGACATTTAAAGATTATAGTTTTTGATCGACCAAATTTCGTCTCCTATGCTACAACTTTAGATTATTAAAGAGGCGAATTTCACGCCAATCATCCTCCTGCTTCAAGGATGTGACATTTGAGGACACTGGTGAACTCCTCCTGAGGAATGCTCCCTCACAAAATAGATAAGGATCCTCCCACTGGTGGAAATGTATATTTTACAAGAATTTGTCAACTTTCAGCTTCGGCCAATCTTGTGGGATTCTCTTGGAGATAAGATAATTCACAGTATCACTTACCATGGAAGAAGGGTAACAAATATAATTTCCTCATTTGGGAAGTCTCTGCAATCGGGGTATTATGTTCTGCTTAGGAGTATTTGTCTATATGATTCTGGAAAGATAGTTTGCCATCACATTTTTTACTGCAAGCTTATATCAGAATTCCTAAGTCAAACTCTTAGAGTAGAAGCATCCATCGGATAAGACAAGGTTTGTCATCCTTCTTGTTATGTATTTACTTGATGGAAGAATGTTCTTTGTACACAATGACCTTGGATCCAAGGAAATGTGATATGAACTTTTTCAGCGCAAAACAACTACTAGCAGCTCTTTCTCTGTGACAATATAATTCTTTTGGCCTCATCTAATGTCCTGCTAGCATAGTGAATAACAGACGGTAATATATCCAATCATTTTCCCAACACAACTCCAATGGCATAGTCAGAAGTGCCTGTCATGATCTCAAATGAAAGAGACCAATCCAACAGCTGTAGGATAGGTGCACGAGTGATCAACTCCTTCATCTGATTGAAGGCTTGGAGGACTCTATCATCTGCAATAAAATCGATCTCCTTGTCGAGAAGCCCAATCAACAATCGGGCAATTTTGTAGAATCTTCTGTAGAATCCCACATGCCTAAAAATGACCTGACTTGCTTCAGATTTGTAGGTGGCTCAAGTAGGGATGAAAACGGATACGGATATATCCGAATATCCGCTTACTTTATTCGAAAAATTATCAGATACGGATATTCGTATCCGAATATTAATCGAATACGGATCGGATATGGATATAAGTTGTAAAAATTTTCCGAATACGGATACGGATATGGTAATAGCTTGAATATCCAGATTCGGATCCGGATATCCGAATACAATATTTAATATTATTTTATATATTAGTTAATATAATATAAGCTGCAACCTTATGCTATTAAATTAGTATTATACATTATATAATATAATGTATTAATGATATTAATAAATTTCTATTTCTTTGAGTATGAGATCCTATTCTCTTTTTGCTTTCGGTCAAGAATACATGTCACGTCGACACTCATTTTCTCATGATGCAACTTATTGTTATTTATTTGTTATTTTTAAAATCATTATGAACTTTGATAAAAAAAAATCAATTCATATTCGTATGTGGTTTTTATTCAATCCGTATTCGGATTTCATGTTTATTAGATCCATATTGGGATTTCACTTTTTATTCGATTCATATTTGGATTAGCTCTTTATTTGATCCGTATTCGGATCCGCTCTTTATTCGATCCGTATTCGGATTCGATAAATATCAGATTCGTATTCGTATCCGTATTTTTACGGATATGGTTTCCATAATGCATATCCGAATCATATCTGTATCCATATTTGTATTCGATATAGATGAAGCGAATATGGATATGGAAATAGGCATAACCGATCCATATCCGATCCGTTTTCATCCCTAGGCTCAAGTTAGGAAACCACATCCACCTTAGTGGAGTCAACCTTCATGCCCTGTTTGGAGATGCCATGGCCCAAAACGATTGAAATCATCCATGAATACCTCAAGAAAACTAATGACCACATACTACCAACATGTACCTTTGGAATGTAGCAGGTGTATTACACAATCCAAAGAGCATTCTTATGAAGGCATATGTCCTAAATGGGCATGTGAATGTAGTCTTCTCTTGGTTCTCAAGAGCAACTGCAACTTGATTATATCCAGAGTACCCATCCAAGAAACAGAAAAATTCCTTCGTGGCCAGTCATTTGATTATCTAGTCAATGAAGCATAGCGGAAAATGGTCTTTCTTGGTAGCAAGGCTCATGTATATGTAATCCACACAGACAGGCTAAGAAGTCAGTACTCTATTGGAATCTCCTCTCCCTTGTCATTCCTCACGATGGTAATCCCTGATTTCTTTAGGGACCACATGTAATTGGACTTACCCATTTCGAATCGGATATGGGATAAATGAATCTAACATCACATCATTTTGTGATTTCCTTCATAAAAACCTCCCAGAGGTTAGGGTTCAATCTACGCTGGAATTCTCTGGACAGCTTGCTGTCTTCTTCTAGATATAAAGAGACCCCCTTCAACTCCACTCTTGTGATGAGAGTTTGAGGGGAAAGGCAACCATTGGGATGTGATGCAAGCATACTGACGGATTTATCCCATGCAGATTCGTGATTTTCCAATTTATTGCCCTGCAGTTTCTTTCTAGAACCTCGTGTAGATAAGATTCACGATCTGCAGTCAGCTAAGAATTGATAATGATTAGGAACATGTTCAGTTCACCCATAAGGAAGGCGTATTTCATATTAGATGGTAATTGTTTGAGCTCTGATGCGGTCTGAGTCAGTTCAGTAGTAACCACTGCAACTGTAATCTGTTTCAGATCTTTCGACTGTATGATGTCCACCATGGTTACTTCTAGCTCTGAGTACAATGTTTCGTGAAGATCTTTAATGAATTCTTCTTTTTTGGACAAGGTTGGACGATCATCAAGTATTTCAACTGGTCCATCGTCAGTCAGTTTAACTGTGTTTCCAATCCTTCCTTAATGGAGAGAAATTCTTGGGTGTCAATTTCATCTAAGAATAAGTTTGTGATCTTGTCTAAAATATCTTAGTCCTTTGGTCCATGCGACACTAGCACACTCTGCTCATATACGACTTCTACAGTTTTCGGTTTCGGGACCGTATCAATCAGAACGTTGTCACTACATGAGCAAAAGGTGATCTCTCCAATGCCATAATTCACTACTACTTCGACTGTTCAAAGGAAAGGTCATCATAGGATAATAGGGGTGTGAAGCAGTGGTGTATAGGTGTCCATTTCTAGGATAATGAAATCCGCAACGGACGACATCCCTTGGATAGTAACAATCACATCCGCTAACACGCCCCTTGGCCTCTTACTAGGTCTATCTACGAGCTACAGAATCATCTTGATTAGCTTGAGCGATCCTAACCCAAACTCTGTGAATAGTGATGAAGGCAATAAATTGACGGATGATTCACTATCGAGTAATGTGCATTAAAATTCTTGATTGAATATCTCACATTCGTAAGAGGGGATCCCTTGTCTTTCTTTTTGTTTGGTAGATTGTTGATGGCATTAACTGTAGTCATGGTCAGGATATGTTTCTCTGCTCTCCCGTGTCTACTTTTGAGGGGTTGACGCTTTGTTGTATATGTCTCCTTAAGTCCTTTCTTCACACTAGGCATGTATTCCATGGCTTTTAAGAACATCATTTCAAGCATGACATTTTACATTATTTCCATAATTCTAGGATCAAACAAAGCATTTTTCAATTATTTTACGTTTTTTGATTTAACAGCACATGGAAACAAAATATGTACATAATTCAAAACAAAATCACTTCGATTTATTTCCACATCATTTTGTACAGATTGAAGAAAAAAGGGGTACAATCATCCATATCATGTGGACAACAAAAAAACTACAGGCTCAACTCCATCGGTTGGTACGGGATCACGGCTCGTGGTGGCATCCCCATGGCGGGGGTAGCATTGCCTTGATTGTTGCTTTCTTTTTGGACCTTTTTGTTTTCTTTATTTTTTGTTTTTGTATCAGGTGATGCTCCCCCATTCTGTTTTTCGGCACTTAATGCAAGCCTGACTGATGACTCACCCTTCGAAGCTTTGTTCTTCTGCTTCACAGTGGCAGTCGGCTGCAATGTCCTACTACTCCTGAGAGTCACGTAGTTAAATAAAAGAAATCATTTATACTTGGCTCAGGTGGGGCATTATGGGTTACCTGATCCTTGCAATGAAAGATGTTCAGATTGGCTTCGACATGTACTTAAATGACAATCTTTGTAGCAATCAAATTGTCTAGCTTCTGGCTCATCTCAGATAAATTCTTCATGAGCTGTGTCGGTAATCAAGTGTTGGATTTATCAACGATGCCTCAGATGGCTCAACAAAATGTAATCGCTGAGATTGATGGTATTGCCAAGGTGGTTGCTGGTAACCTTGATAGTTCGATTGATGAGGAGGACACTGTTGGTAATAAGGAGGAGGGTACTAGTTTTGGAAATTGGCAACTGGTTGTTGCCGATGGTACTGTTGCTGACAATCAGCCAGTTGCTGGTAGCTCTACCTCCATGTGTAACTGTGCTACGAAGGCTAGTGGTGAGGTTGGTTTTGCTAGAAATTTTCCCACCTTGTTGTGGGTGATATGGCCCGATAGACGTGTTCTGACCATGAGGTTGTCCCTGAGGATGGGTTGATGAATATCCATTTCATTACCTTTATTCTTCTATTTTGGCCTTTATTCCCTAACTAAATACAAGTATATAACATTAATTTGTACAAAATAATATTCATTACTTATTCTATAAATACTATATGAGACACTGTAATTAATGCCAAAATAAAAGAATAAAGGAAAAGAAATGAAATGAAATACCAGAGGTGTTGAATGACTCTAAACCCCGAGACCAAGTCAAGAATTGATTTGGTCGACAAGGAATAAAGCAATGGGAGATAAAGGTAAATATACAATAAAAACTCTAATCTTTTTATTTATCCCTCAATAACCCATTTTATTCTTTATTTTTTATACTTCAAATTAATAAACTTTGTGCATGAAAGTTGATGATAAAAATACATAGAAGAATACAAAATTTATTTCATATAAAAATAATACACATTGTACTTTTTATACACAAAATAAGTGAAGTAATTTTCTAATTTGAACTTTTTATAGAGTCTTTGAAAAAGATTTGCAATTTTTTATGCAATTTTTTAAAACATTTTACAAATTTTTATAAATGTTTGATTTTATAATTTTTAGAGCTTTTTGAAAACCAAAGAGTTGATGAAATAATTATGTACATATATTTACACTGGAGCGCATCTTATTTTTTACAAGAATTAGGTGAAAGATTTTACACAGGTATTTACAGTGAGTAGGTTGCTGATTATTTGCAGGTTCATGTACATAGTTTGTAAATACTTTTATTTGCTTGAATTATATACAAGGTTCTCAAAGTAATTCGAAAATATGTTGACAAACATTTTAAAAACTTTATTTTGAACACAATTTTGACAAATAATTTTTGCAAGTATTTACAAAATTTGAAAATCATTTCGCAAAGATTTTTCAATCAGGAGCATGGACCTCCAACAAAAGAATAAGGGGTCTGAGGGGTGTATCCTCGATCCAAGAATAAGGGGTCGGGGCGGAGAGCTCCGATGAATAGGTGAAAACCCCAAAAAAGCCATAGTTAACGATGTGAAATTAATGTTTAAATTTCATTGTAGTCGGGTAACTTCGAATAAAAAAACCGCTAATTAATTTGTCAAGTACAAGTAAGCGGTCAATTTACTTGTTTTACTTGGACAAGCCCAAGGTTGAACTTGGAGATACCATTGTCTCCTTAGGTTGATTTATTAGACGATATCAAGGTTAGATTTTTAGGGAATATTTTTTAGTATTTTTAAATGCAATTTAATAGATGGAATGCAAATTTGCAGATTTCGGGGGTTAAACTGCAACTTTCGATCAAATGAGCTCCAAAACCAATGAAACTTGACCAGGAGATGAATAATGATGAAATTAAGCTATTGTATTTTTTTTAGAATTTTCGATTGCAATGTGAATTAATTACGAATTAAATATGCAGACTAGGAGATTTTGAGAAAAATAATTTTAATAAATGCCAACATCAATATTTTATAGAGATAAAATTATCGTAGATAGATCTACATGAGAGGTATTTAGAACAATTTTTAATTCCTTAAAATACTAAGCGCATAATTAACTAAAAATAAATTACTAAAAACATCGTTTAATTAATTATGACCTTGATTTGCGTGAAAATTAGATGATTTTTGGGCACCATGTAAAATACCTAAATCTACCTACTGTGAGTTTTTGGGAATTTTTGGAGCAACAGATAATTTAATATCAATTAAAGAGCATGTAGTTGGTAAAATATGCTATTTTTCACAAAGATAATTATATTAAATAAATCGCAGCTTGCGAAAATATATTCAAATCCATAATGATAGAGCATGAGTTGTTCTATAATATGCAACTTTTAGAATTGAAAATTGACATCAAATGAAGGTTCAAATTAAAAACAAATGCATGGGTATAAATGTAATAAAGTTTTTAAATAAAGTAAAAAGAAATACGACCAAGGGGCCTAAGTGTGATTACCAAAACTTCAGGAGGGATGTTGCAGAATTCCCAAAGAGACACATGACGCGCACGTGCCTTGTTGGAACATGGACTTGCTGGTGATTGCGAAGGAGGGCCGGGGCGATGTTGCAAGTTCTCCAAGGGGCATGTGCAATGCACATGCCCTAGTTGAGGAGTGCTCCTTGCAAAATCTCTGATCTTGCAGGGGCTCGAGCGCTATTTACCCCCACCTTCGCATGAAATGCACAAGAGGTGGGGATGAGAACAAGGGGGAGTGTGGCCCATGGCAACGAGGCGATGGGGGCGGTGACGCGAGCCGAAAGGGGCGACCGCTAGAGGAGCACGACATGTCAGAGGAGCTTCAAGGATGGTGGAGCAAACAAACTATGGCAGCGTGCTTGGAGAGCGAGTGGTTTGCGCCTCCGACGAGGTGGTGCTGCTAAACACAAAGTGGCTTGCAGCCGGTAGGAAATGTTGCTTCTCCTGGAGTGGTGAAGAGTAGAGGAGCACGCTGCGGTAAGCAGATTTCAGGCCTTAAGCGACACACGCAAGAGGATCGAGGAGGAGGCGCACATGACACACACCCGACGTTGCAGGCACGATTGAGGCGAGGTGGCTATCGATGCTCGTAGCTGAAAGTTCCTGCAAGAAAAGACCATGCAAAGGGGGGGGAAGGTGGAAAGCCCAAGGGGATTTGAGGAGCTTCTTCGCTTGAGAATGAAGCTCAACATAGAGCTTGAGGACTTCATGGGAGATGGTACGACGACAGCGCACGATGCGATGGTGGTTATGAGATATGTGATAGCAGGGAAGGTGGTCGACGACGAAGGGCGTGGATCGGCCAGAGCATGATGCAGAGTGATGGCTGTGAGAGTGCAATGATGAGCGGTGGTCGGTTGGAGCCAGGGGCAGTTGATGTGTACGTGGAAGATGTAGAAGCGATGGTCAGTGAAGAAGTACAAGGGATCAGAGGAGGAAGGATAAAATAGAGGAATAAGAAGTAGAAGAAAAAGAAAAGAAAGAAAGGAGTTACCTAGAGAATGTTCACCAGGGGAGGAAGCTGGTCACTCCTCCAAACGTCACTCACCACCTCGGCGGGCGGTGGAGTTCAAGCAGTGACTTGTAGTGCTGCAACACAGAGCTGAGCTCCACGGTTCTCACCGGAGGAGAGAGGAGTCATCGCGTGATCGGAATGCAATGTGTTGTCACCTTATCAGATCCGAGGGATCTTCTTCTATCCTGGTTTGCGGCGGATGTCTGGATGTGGCATTGAGGATGACTTTTATAGGAGGATGAGTTGATACGAGGGTGGGGGGGTTCTTCCGGAAGTTGCAGGTACGGCATTGATGATGATAGAGCAGGAAGAGGTTGTTGGCTGCAGGACTGCGACGAGAGGAAGAAAACTTGGAAGTGGGGCGAAGCGCATGAGCGAGAGGTTGGGCTCTGTCCATGAGTCGAGGAGAGAGAGAGAGGTGATGGGAAGTTGTGGTGGTCGACGATCGCGCAAGCGGAGGTTGCACGATCGCCAAGCGGAGAAGATGGAGCGGGAAGCGTGGGGGGAATGAGGGAGGAGGGGAGGCGCCACATGGCTCGCGTAAGGTACGGCCACATTGCAACGAAAAATAAAAATTTAAAATAAATAAATAAATAAAATAAATAAGAAAATAAAAAGAAAAATATTTAAAATAAGAAGAGGTGATACGTGGCGGCTTTAGGAGCTGCAACGTGTAACTCCTAGAAAATTTAAAAAACTAAATATAAAGAAAAAAGAAATAACAAGAAGATTCAAATAAAAAAGCGGTCAACAAGAAAGTTGTTTATCTCAATGAAATCTACAACTTCTGTGAAGGAACCAAAATCAAAATAAATCATCTGTACAAAAAGTATTTTTGAGGGCATCCTATAGGTATAAAATACCACATTTTTGTTTTTTTGCAAATTTTATTGCCATTTTAAATTATATAAAAATCAAAATAAAATCAGATAAAATATGAAATAAATATTTAGAACTTAAAATATTTTTGGAATAATTAAGAAAATAAAAAGATAAAATAAAGGGGTAGTTTGGTCAATTTTAAAAGTTAGAATTTTTTGATATATTTTCTTTATTAGTGTAGTAATATATATACACTATAGAGTTGATTTTATTCAATTCCGAGTTAGATAAAAATAAATAAAAATAAGGAAAATATGTTAATATAGAAATGATATTTACATTAGAAATTTGACTTAGTGCAAATATGCATACTAAAATATAGATATTAATTACAAGTGCATGAACGATAACAATGCAAAATAAATGGAGATATGCAACTAATTACTCGGAAATGAAGTTCTATTTTCAAAATTTAGTGTGATGAATCATAGATTCATCAATAGGCGGTGGATGAAGCTCGATATAGCACGATTCTTTCAAAATCAGGGGGAAAGATGATGCGAAAGATGGAGAATGTGGTTAGGATCAAAATGGGGGTGATTGTGGGTCGAAACAGAGTCGGGTTCACGATGGATTAAGGTTGGAGCTTGAAGCTCCAATAAATAAAGAATTTAAAATTAAAGCTATCCTACTGATTAACTAACTAAAATATGATCTAATTTAACATACCGAAGGAAAATGTGAAATAAAAACCTAACTAAATCAACTATAACATGAAGAACATGGAGCAGGGGAAGGCTTCACTGGAGGAGCTCCGGTGAGACCTGGATCGTCGCTTCGAAGACTCTTTGTCCACACCAACACCTCAATGAGGTATCTGTTTTCACCAGGCATCTCTATCACGACGAGGATAGGGGTTACAGAGGAGCCAAGAGGATCAAAACTCAAAAAATTTGGGATTGTTTTTTATAGACATGGCTAGGTAGGTGGGAAGATCACATGATGGGGGGGGTGATGGCATGTATGTACAAGGGATTCAGAGTGATGGCGAGATGGAGGATCGTTTCCTGCACAAATTCGATCAAGCAAGCAAGCTTCCTTGAGCCAAGGAACATCTCCAAAAATTTAAAGAAGAGTGGAGGTTAGTTACCCTGAGAGAAGTCAGAGGGGCGAGTGGAGGAGGTATGTGCAGTTGATATAGGTCAACTCACGGTGGGACGTGATTGGGACACATAGGCTACATAAGGACAAAAGAAAAAATAAAAAGAAAAATAAAAGGAAATGAAATAACTACATATTTACTTAATAAAAAGTTAAAACAAAAAAGTTGTTTGTTTATTTATGAACTATTTCATTCTAATTTTTATTTATTTTTACAATATTATTTATTAGGTGCAAATTTGTATATGTATTTACATAGATAATTTTACCTATATTTGACCTATTTATTTTTATTTTGTACTTTATTATTATATGTACATATTTTATATATTTATATTATATTTAAATACATGTATACACATTTTTTATTATATTTCCTGTTTTTATCTTCTTAAATAAATATGTATATATTATAGGTACAGAATGCCTATATAATGTATTACATTATTTACTTTAATGTATTTTAATATTTTTATTTTGTGTTTATATTTTAAATCTTCAAATAATATTTACAAGAATATAAAAATATAATAAAGATAAAATATATAAAATAAATATAATGAATAAAATATGCATGTATATGAAACAATGGGACCCTAGAAAGCTAGCTTCCGCATCTTAACTCTGTTTTTATTGAAACATCTTAATTAGATAGATAATTTAATTTTGAGAATAATAAAAGTGAGTTTGGTCAATTTTGAGCTTGTATCTAGCAGATATTGGTCGGTAAAGTTCAGTTTGCATCTTTTTCGTCTGTGTGTCCCAGTCACACTGTGCATTATTTTTATGTGCAATTAATTTTATATTTTTATATATATTTTTATGTGCAAGATTCATGTAGAACGTAACTTTATTTGAGGCATGCAAAATGAATAATAAATTAGTGTAAAAATGGATATTGATTAGGGTTTCTATGTATTTTATGTTCAATTAATTGGCCCTATTTCCCCCTACTTTATTCCTTGTCGACCAAATCAATATTTACTTGGTCTCGGGGTTTAGGATCACTTGCTATTTTTCATTCTTTTTCTTTCCTTTTACTTTATTCTTTTATTTTGTTATCAAATATATGTATTTATACAATATTTATAAGTCAACTAATGAGTGTTATTTTGGGCAAATTAATGCTATTTAAGTGCATTTTGACTAGGTATTTAAGGCCAAAATGAAAGAAAGAATGTGATGAAATGAAGATCCATCATATGGACTCTGGCAAAGCAATAATCCTTCGGTACACCATGAGAATTCACATTCTCAGGTATACTAGACTGATCGGTGAACTCAGCCTCATTTTCATTTCCCAATTCCCATGGTTGAGAATTTTGATTCAAGTTCTCTTCAAAAGAAACAGTAGTAGCTTCAACTACTGTCATGGTTTTATTGATGAAGATCCTATAAGCTTTGATGCGTAAAGAGTATCATATGAAAATACCTTCTTCACTTTTCGGATCAAACTTGTCAAGATTATCCTTAATGTTAAGACCAAAATACTTACATTCGAGGATTCGTAAGTAAAATATCCTTGAAGAGCATTCATAATACAACTCAAAGGATGCCTTCTTTAATATTGGTTGAATTAAAGTTCTGTTCAAGGCATAATATGCAGTATTTATGGCTTCTACCCAAAAATAACGAGGCAGATCAGATTTAAATAGTATAGTACTTGCACATTCTTGAAGTATGTAATTCTTTCACTCTACTAAATCATTATGATATGTTATTCTTGTAGCTGAGAATTCATGCTTGATTCCAGTCTTTGAATAATATCTAGAGATATACTCATTTTCAAACTCACCATCATGATCACTTCTTAACTTAGCAATGATAGATCCTTGTTCATTTTGAATATGTTTAGATATCCTTTTGAACTCTGAGAAATCTAAATATTTGGTTGTAAGAAACAAAATCCGAGTGAAATGAGAGTAATCGTCAACTACGAAAAAGCTGTAACGACAACCACTTAAACATGCAGATTTTGTAGGTCCAAACAAGTCTAAATGTTGAAGTTCTAAAGGTCGTGAATTGCTGATGAACTTCTTAGGTTTGGAAGGGATTTTTATGTAATTTTTGTGACTCACGTGTTGTACACATGTTCTCCTTCTTGTAGGATAGCTTAAGAAGCCCTTTAACCATGTTAGGTTTGTTAAGCCTATGGATTTGTTTGAAGTGAATGTGACCTAACCATTTATGCCATAGTACATATTATTCTTGTGATGTGAAAAAGCATTCTAGAAATAAACCTTCATCGAAACTAATTGTGTATATATTTTAGAGCTTATTGCCTCTTATCAAAACATCTAGTGTGTCTTCTTTAACAATCTCAAAACAATTTTTAGAGAAAATAACTTAAAACCTTTGCTACAAATATGTGATGCACTCAAACAAATTGCGCCCTAGTCCTTTAACTAGATTAACATAATCAAAACTGGTAGTAGGGGTTCCAGTCATACCTTGGCCAATAAATATACTTGTATGGTTGTTGCCAAAAATGATTGTGCATCCATATTGATTTCTATGTGTGGAAAGAGATCTTTGTCTCTAGTCATGTGCTTGGAACATCCATTGTCCATGATCCGGTAATCTTTCCTTTGATTTGTTTTTGTGAAATATTTCTTTGTCATTTTTCTTTGAGGATAAGTTTTTTTCTTTGTTTTTGCAAAACACCAAATAGAGTTTTTTGGTACCCATATCTTTCGGGTCCTTACCTTGTTAGCTTGGTTCTGAGGATTTCTCCTTGGTTCTGATACCCACCTTTGAAACTTTCTGACTAAGCAAAACTTGAGCATGAATAGTAGTTTTAGAGGTGCTTGCTTCACAATTATTGTAACCTATATCATACTTGGTAGTGCTTTGGTAATTACCTCCTAAAGCTAATCTAGGTTTACTTTTCCTTTAGTAAACTTAGCAAGATCATTAACAAATGTACTAGTCTTTTTCTCTGTAGTGCAAAGATAGTATTTTCTAAGTTGTCTATATTTGATTTAAGAGATTTAATCCTAGTTTCATGCCACTTTTTAGAAGCACATAAAACTTCATGCAAATTCAACTATATGATCTGTGCATGCTTCTACATGTGAAACATGACTTTCTACTGTGGTGTGCCCATTTTTTTAGAACCTTATCTTCTATTTTGAGTTTAACAATAAGGTATGCAAGTGAGAAATAGGTTCTTTTAATTCATCAATAGAAGTTTTGGTAGAATTTACTTGATCATCATGAGCCATGAATCCAATAAAAGCTTCCTCATCATTGCAGGACTCTGAGTCGCTACCACAGTCGTTAGAGGAATATGAAGAATCATCCCAAGTTACATTGAGAGCTTTCTTCAAAGATTTCCCATGAAATTTCTTTGATAGGAAACTCTTCCTCTCTTCTTGAAGTTCGATCTTCTTGATTTCAGTACTATGACTCCTTTTGAGAAGTGGACCATCCTTCTTAAAGTGTCATTTTCTCTTGTAGTTGTAGCAAGTCAAATCATTGTCTTTCTTTTGTTCTTTGTTTCTAATGAATATTTTCAACTTCCTGGTTAGAGCATAGAGAAATCTTCATCTGAGTTGATGTTTGCATCTTTTTCACCATGGAGAGCAAGATTTTTTTCTCCTTTTTGTTTAGGAGTCAACTTCTTTAACATGTTCTCTTTCAACTTCACATGAAGAAAGTTTACCTATTAAGTCACCAATGGGCAAGGTATCTGCATAGATGGCTTCCTTGATGACTGTTGAAGTGACGCTTCACTTAGGGGTTAGGGATATGAGAATCTTCTTTACTTGATTGAACTCCTTGATTTAGACATTCAAGTTGAGTAGTCCACTGATCAGCCCTGAAAACCTGGTATACATGTCTCATATAGATTGACCAGATTCCATTTAAAAAATGCATTTTAGCATGTTATATTTTACATCAGGGATTACAAACAATGTATTTTTTACCATTCTTTATATTTTAATCTAAGTAAAAGATGGTAAATAGAAATTATATATATATATATATATATTTGATATTTATATCAGGTGATGTGACATAGACGATAAGGAATGAGACTCTAACATTCCTCATTTTAACAAAAATATTTTTAGCTTTTGGGCCATTAGATAAAGTATAGATGGTCAGATATTATTGGCTACAGCCATATAGTTGTTGTGACACCTCTATCACCGTAGGACCCGATACTTGACAATTTAATCTAGGTAATGCAATCCCACGTCTGAAGCACATAAAGAATGATAGAAGCATATCATAAAAAGATATTAGAAAGCCCAATATTCCTTTTCCATTAATATTTACAGATGCATTCACAAGTAACCATGCCCACGAAATGTATTCATACATGTACTATTGAAATGTCCATACATAGACAATATACATCTCTTCAAAGTACAAGTAAAGATAGTAGAAACTACAAAAGTTTACATACCCAGAAGTAACAACACCCACATTAGAAGAAAAACCAACAAGCCACTCACCATTGTGGCTGCACCTGAGGACCTGCCTTATTCACAAAACTAGATGCTTATGAGCAGAGTTGCCCATTACGGTGCTAAAATAGATAACCAATAAGAACCATTAGACGCTAGAAAGTGCACAAAAGCCGATAACTATGTAAACCTAAACCACACTGAAACTGATTGGAAAACACAGATCCTACATCCTTATCCTTGTGACACCAGCATCATGGATAATTTGTGGTCTTAGTCCATGTGAAACTTCACACTGTGACTCTAAGGCCCTGAATCCTTATGGTTGGGGTGCCTCCGTAGGCATGCAATGTATTACAACATCCTAACTAAGCTCCCAAGACATTCATTAGTTGCCTCGATTCAATCATGAAATCACATACTTTACCGAGTGCCAAGTCAATCCCCATACTTTGTCGTATGATAAGTCAAACCCCATATTTTACCGTGTGCCAACCCTCACCACTAGTCTGTAATCGATCCTTGAAATTCTAGTCTTGAAACCATCATAAACTTTCTCCTTCAGATAGACCACAACTCCGGAACTTCCCACTTAGTGCTTCCACCCGAAATACCAACCAATGTGACCTACATCAACTAGTACACGGGTGTCAACTCTAAGTGAAATAATCAAAACATAAACAACTAATCATAACTACTTGGCATTGCATAACGGAAAATCGAGACTGTAAAATGGGCAAAAGGGCACATCGCCAAATAGCATGTCCAACAACTAACGACCTGCCAGGATCACGGTCATCTAAAGGTCTAGCCAAGGTCCCAAGGGTGCATGCCCCTCCATTAGTGACGTTAATCCAAGCTATGTCCATGACATTGAAAGTCAGACATTATGGCATGAAATCAGAACTATAGTGGGAAGCTCGATTGGTGGTCCTAAAAGATGAAACTCAAATCTGAAGGTGCACACGAGATGCTATGAATTCTTATCCTCACCAAGCCTCACCGAATCCATTGGCATCTTTTAATTCCAATTTAAGTTGTACATGACACATTTCACTTGATTTTCAGTTTATTGATATCATCCAGTCATTTAATATATATTAATGTTCTATAAGGTCTATCATTTTCATGATCAAATTCCATAAATTTTTAAGGTCCAGTTGGGTCCATAGTCCTAAAATGATTAATCATCTAACTTTAATGATCGATCATAAAGCCAATCATGATCTATCTTTTTGGGTCAAATGATCGATCAACGGTATGATTGGTCAGGCATGATCGATCAACTAAACAATATAACCGATCACACCTGGGATGATAGTCAGAACCGCTCCGACGATGTCTCACGACTCACTCGGATTGTCGATTCAACCACACCATCGTGTTCTTGCTATCATCTACATCAAGAATATATACATGGATAATGCATGCAAGCTATGGATTGGCTTGGAAATCCGAAAATATGATGCGATAAGTTACCAGTTGCACCTAAAACCACAATAGTATAAAAATATCACGAATTCAGAAACAAATGGAGGGTTAAAAAGGCGTCTTGGGGTTGTGACACTCCCTTGTCCGGAATGATGGTTATTGATGTTTCACGTGAATTCATGCCCATCACATGACTCCCCACGCTGAGATATCGAAAGGACACCCTCAGATCTTCGATCGTCTGCCAAGAATATATCTGGTAATGGAGTTCCGATGAAGGGCGTGGAGCTTGAACGAGGCTAAGGGATTTGGTTAGCAAGATCACCTTTGGACGCACCCCTTTATATAGTCTTGAGGCTAATCATATCTGGGTTTGGATCTGGGTCAAAAAGCTATAAACGTTGGTATTTTTCCCGAATTGTCCTCATTCGAACTCCGATTTTGATGTGTCTTGGGATCGTTGTAAAGGTATCGAAGAGTACTAAAATATAAGCCGTCACACAGATCATGATGAGAAAGGGAAGGTAGGTCTGGTGACATTCCCTCATGGGGGTTCTGGTATAAGGGTCAAGCCGAAGAACAGTCAGGTTGACGGGGAGGCGGTAGGAAGGTCGGGAAGGTAATATGGTCTAGTGCTGGGGAAGAGCTCCGAGATCTTCGTAATACAGATTCAATTGTAATACTTCTCATAATACATGTTTTTTCTAACTATATAAAATGGCAAAGAGAATATCTATCTCATTTGGACATTATATCAGACCTGAAACTTAAAATGAGTGATTTCATATAGTTAGAGGTCTTACAGTTGTAGGCACGATACAAACATATTTTTCCTCACATGTGCATACACATTTACATGCACACACGCATACATATTGATGGATCTCATATTCATCTACGTTAATTACTTATATTGAACTCATTTCCTCAACAAACACACCTAGAATAAGTGTAAAAGTATATCTTTATGTTTCAGCATTGCATGAATAAAACTCGTTAACTAACACTAATTATTACCGCAATTAAACAAAAATCACAAAACCAGAAACAAAATAAAGGAAGTATGAAAGATGGATTTGCACAAACTAATATGAATAAGAAATAAATGGGTCGCGAATCCATTTATTCTATCCAACTCCCTTGACCCGAGTTGCATGACCAGGTCAAAAAATAAAGAAACAAAATCTGAAAAAAATCCAGAAAAATAGAAGAACACATGTATATATTCACATGTATACAGATCTCATTTATCCTCAATGATTTTTAATATAATCATGTTAACTCCAATTAGCATGAAATTAGTCGTGAAGGGAGGGCGCGGGGAAAGACCTGGTCAAAGAGTCGTTGACTGAGGTCAACCACGGACCAGTAAAGTGAAAAAGGGAAGGGTATGGACCGATGTTGGACATATACGTGTTTCATTATGCATCATTGAAAGAACCACTTATCAAGAGGACAAAAATAAAAAATAATAAAAATAGACAAAATTCAAACTAAATAAAACACTCTCAAATAAAGAAGTTGATGAAAATTGTAGATCTTACGCAGATTTATATATACACACATACATACATATATATAATTATGGATTTTTAAAGGTTAGTAGTTCTGTATTTTTCCTTTCTTTTCCTTTAATAATAGATTTTTATTGTTGCCACCCTCCCCCCCCCTCAATACTATAATATCAGTTATGCCCCTCCCGTTTTTGCAATCAGGTGTCATCTTGCTATATTTTCACTTGTAACCTTCATTTAGTTTTGTCGTTAGTGATATAAACTAAAACATGATTCATACAAACAAAAGTATGATTTAGTAAAATTTTCTTATAGTTGACCCCTACCATTTTCAAAAAATACACTTTTACCCTTCTTTATTCTTTCCTATTACAATTGAACTCTTGAGATAGCGTCTGTTTAGGAAGGGAATGGATGGAAACTAACTCAAGGGACACGACTATTAATTGCCCAATAAGGTAGGGGTATAATTGTTATTGCAAAAAGGAGGAGCATAACTGATATTGCAGAATTTAAGAGGTACCTATAAAAAACCCTTATTAATATATAAATTTTATATTCTAATCCAAGAATACTATATTAAGTACACATTTTCTTTCTAAATGACTATGGAGAAGTAAAGATAAGATAGAAAAAGATGATATATGGAGATGAACATATGCGATTCTTTTTTGTCATTTTCAGTGTTTTTCTTATCTCTGTGGATTTTAATTTATTTGTAGCTAGTTTTGTCAGAAAATAAAAGAACAAAGGCAAAAATAAATAATGCAAAACGATGAAATTATATACATGGAATGATGAGACTCTGAAGGTATAGTTGCACTATGTACAATAATAACCTAGACGACAAATTTTATATATGAACTCTAATTCATCTGAAGTTAATTTTTTATAATTATATGAGAGTATAACATTCAAAAGGTGAATAGAGGTTCATATGTGTATGCATGAGAGAAATTTAAATTGGCATACAACTAACTATGGTTTAGATTAATTCCCTACGATAAATGTAAGGTATTTTTCTTCATTTACGTTAGTTATATGAAAAGAAAAGAATTCGCTCCTCAGTTGTATCCCTCGTCCATGCTATCTTGTAGAGTCGACTTGAGTCAACTATGGCATCTCTTAGTCTGATTAAAACCTTAACCCGATCATATTCTAGATCCTTTTTTTGTTTCTTCTTCACTCTTTATTTGTCGCTATTAAGATTGTAACCTCCAGCTCCGAGGAGACGCTCTTGGGTAACATACCTCAAGCTCCTTTATTGAGCAACGATGAGCTCCATAGGAACACCCGATGAGATCTGAAGAGGTATTAATAAAAATCACTAAGTTCACCATCTTTAACTTAGTTAAATTGTATGCAATTTATTGTCATTGGAACTGATGAAAATCGTTTCAAGGAAAAGCTTACATTTATACTCCTAAAATGATGCAGTGGCAAGTCAGGAGCGTCAAACTCAAGGATGAGAAGTAATTTCTAGAATTATTTAGATCAAACTTTGTGTGCGATGCACAATGCTAATGTCTATATTTGTGTAGTGATGATGATGACGACGACGAGAATCCAAACGTGAGCTATTGTGTTTTTTTAACTTTATAACTAATATGAATTAATGCAAAATGAAACATTGAAGGTTTCCTCGATTGTAAAATTTGAATTTTAAAAAATCAAATAAGTAATCACAAAGATTTGTCAATTGGCACCAGATATAACTAATTCAAAGATGCAATCAAGGGATTTTTATTTTTGATTAATATTGCAATGAGGTACCCATTAAAAATCAACTGTCCAATTCACAAAAATCATTTACTTAAAGTAAGTGAATCAATGAATTTCAATTAAATTAGATAAATAACATACTTCATTTGTTTCTCTTCTCAATGAACAATTTTACACGATTTTATAATGTCATAATGAATAAGTATCAAATTTAGACTAAATAGATCAAATATCTCCTTCAAAATTGCATAGATAATTCAAATAATACTTGAGAAGTGTTTTACAATATGCCAAATGGAATATGTTGAAGAGAGATTTAAACCGAGACACAATCAATGAAATCGGAGCTACGATTCTCAACTTATTCACAAAACACTTCATGGCATAATTGCCGGAAAATAAATAGTTTTAATTATCAAATTAGTCCAGAATAAATTAGTTTGTAATTTTGTAAAAGCAACCGGGCTTTTATGCATTTCATGGTGGGCCTTCTTTGTAGTTCTGGAAATCTCATGAAGCAAATCGCAACCACTCCATTATGATCGAGCAATTCACCTGTAAAGGACCACCAAAACTCGTATTTCATGTGAATCGTTCAATCTTGATCGAGCGGAGAAGATCCACTTCCAAAAAAAACATGTGTGAAAAGATACGAGCATAAGATGCCAGAGAGGGTGAAGTAAACCGGTCATTATCTTAGGGAAATTGTAGGTGTCCTATATATATGACTTTTGATTTTGCTCCTGATAGTTAGACTATAGTATAATCTTGATACTTAACTTCACTAATTACATGTGTTTTATTACTCTTGCATTCATTACATGGTCAATAACTTCAATAATATGTAGAAGAGTTAGTTAATGAAGAGGCTCGTGATTAGAGTAGGGTAGCTAATTGAATCGGATCATTCGAATCTGATTAGGATTCGTTCGATAAAAGTTCGAAAAAAGTTCGATTCGGAATCAAATGAACTAAATTTGAATTTAACTTGTGGATTCGATTCCCAAATGAATTGAATCTGAATTAACATGATTTCGTTCGATAATAATTCGATTCGATATTTATATGCATATATATGCGTATATATATCCATGTATTTTTACATACATAGTACATACATATACATGCATGTAATACATGCATATTTATATACATACATGTAACAACCACTCTGGGTCGAATATGATCTTTTTTAATATTCTTGTGTAAGCAATTATAGCATAATTACATCAAAAGATTGACATGCATTTATTCAAATTCATTTGTAAGTAAATAGATGCAGAAAAGATATATGAATATGTACTACACAATCTACTACGTTTAACTTACATTGAAAGATTTAGCATTTGTATTATATCACTAAGCATACCATGTGCAAGCAAACTAAAGATACTCTCAAACCAACTTAATATAGTGATTAAATGGTTAATATTAAACTTATAATCATTTTAGGCTCCATTGATATGATTTATCATGTGCATCGTTCACCGCTATGACTTCCATACTCCTACGCTACACAGACGTGACTTGTCAATGCATATGCAACATTGGGCTCCCTAATGAGACCCAATCCCTTTCATTTACTCTTTATAACCAAGTTCAAGTGGTTTGACTACAAAATATGTTGAGTTAGAGAGTGGGTCCTTCAAGCATCGGTTATACAAAACAACTAAGTCCATGTCTTTACTTCTTATTTTAGCTTAGTAACAATAACTTAGGTATGAGTTACTTTGCATAAGTACAATAATCAATATTAGCATGTTATTCAAAAATTTTAAGACATTAAGAGGATACAAAGCACTTTTAAGCTATACCCAATATATTATGTACATATGTACGTATGGCGGTCTTTCTCCTATCACATGAAAATGATGGTTTTGCTTCTTCGAGTTCCTCCTTAACATTTGTCGTGATTCGGAATTTATCTAGATATATCTTCTTTACCTTTTTGATGTTTTGATTTTTCCTTGCATGGCAATCCATGATGATTATCATTGTCAATGTGACATTTTATCATTAAATGAGTAATATATAAGTTCTTCTCGTCATAACGTAAGTTGTTCCTTTGTACATCAAAAATCTGTATATTTAATTTTCATGGCTTAGTTTTTTGATATTGAAGATCTTCATGCTTAATGAAGAGGTTTTATATTGCTACATTATTTTTTGATATTCTCATTATTTTAAATAATATTATTAATTTGTATCAACTTTCTATATAAGTTTGATCTTGTATTGCTTTAACATGTAATGATAATTATAATGTGCCTTTTTATTCAATGATATTCTACCTATTTGGCAGGCTCATATAATTATATTGTATTTATACATTTATTCATCATAGAAAAAGAATATATTTAGATTGTAAAAGACACATAATAATTGTAAAAATCTGGTACTTTTATCCACTGTATTGTATTGGTTTGATATCTTCCTTGATTTTATAGGTTTTTCAACTTAGTAATATACTTTCAAAATTAGAATTATACAATAAAATATTCATATTATATTATTCTTCATATATTATTATTTATATAAGCTTTAAAACATAAATTAACATTTCAAATTCAAAATAAAATGAATCGAATTTGAATATTCGAAACTCAAAATGAATTGAATCTGAATTTAAGTTAGTATATTCATTTGAAATTCGATTCAAGTTCGGATTCGAAACTTCTATAATGAATTGAATCAGAATCCTTGTGGATTCGAGGTACTCGTTCGATTAGCACCCCTAGATTAGGGATGTTATAGTTTATTCAAAAACTAAATGGAATGCATACATGGGAAAATTTGAAGAGAATGAAGTCTTTGTCTAAAGAAATGCATTGAGAAATGACGAATGCATGGAACCTTTCGAGGAGATAATGCCTTTTCAAATCTCTCAAAAATGAAATATGTTCCAAACATATATGCTATGGTTCCTCACTCCGACAGGGTACAAATATCTAAATTTCACCCATTTTGATACCTTTTCAAACTAATTGGAGACACGGGGTACGAGAATTCAACGAAGTAATTAGATACCCACAATCATAAGGAACACTTTGGTGTTGCATTTGATGATGGGCATCAATTTGGATATTCACCTACTCTTTTTTGAGTTACAATGTTTATTTTGAAAGATGCTAGGAGCGAACCAAACACATCCTTGGTTTTGAAGATATATTACAATTACATTAGCTATTTTAATTGACAACCATAAATAAATGAGAGTGTCTCACAAAATACTCTCTTGATGCGTTAAAATGTCCGATAGAGAGAAGTATTGATCATCAAGTCACTACTATTAGATATGATCCTCTTCGCATGCCCTATTCATTTGGAGAATAAGGCATGGAATAATGAGTCAATTCCTCGCCCGAATGTGGTTTTCAAGAGTACGACTATTCTCATCCACATCTCATTATTTCACCGTATTCCACCCTTATTCCTATCTTTATTCCACTTTACCTACCCCTACTTCACCTTATTCTCCCTATTCCTATCTTTCCATCAGAACAAAGAATAGATCCTTATTCTCGTTATTCCTCATCATTATTCCTGCTTATTCAAGAACTAAACGCCCCCTTATACAAGGTCCTTGGATGATGAATTTAAATTGAAGGGTGGTAGGAAACCATACTATTTTGTAAGTGATCTTTCCCACGCCCATAAAAAGCAATAAGTTTACATAATATCATGCTTATATGAATGCATAGTTTTATCATATTAAAATAGTTACATTAAGTAGTACACATAGCCTTAGTATTCATGTTACGACAATTTTGAATTTAGAAACGTTTATTTGGATGAAACAACTAGAGTTTGAACATCTAAAACTTACTCCAAATTTAAGATGGATAAGAAATAATGAAAAATAAAAATAAAAATAAAATGTATCTATAAAATGACTTGATGGATTTTATAGTGCATTCTCAATGTGGATTTTGTCATGAATAATGTCAAAATGCTAGAAAGATATATAATAATATCGATAATATGAATTATGCTACAGATAAGTGTGGAATACATGGAAATTAATGTCATAACAGTAGAAAATGCCCCTTTAGACTCACCAGAGAGGCATTACTTGCATTTTAAATAAGTTATAATTTTAGATATTTACTTTTTAGCTTTGATTTATTTCTATATATACATTAACATATGGTTTCTTCAATTAATTTTTATCAAGCAAATATCGATTCATGACATACATGCATGAGTTTTTTTATGTATGGGATTATATTGATAATTTCACACAACCCATCATCTAACTTTAACATCAGAGCTGCAATATAAATAAGCCATCGAGATTGCTACACCTTGTACTCCAAAGCATTATCTTGTAATAAGAAAAATAGTTTATCATGTCAGAAATCGGATGCAGGCATATTGCCGAACCACTACAAATCTTTGTTTTTTTTATAATTGTACGTATTTATGTCTCTCGTATGATGTTTGCTTGTGTCTTGTTCAGATTCATTCCCAACAATGCCAAATTTACTTAAATCACTAGCTTTTTACTTTAAATTTATTTTGTTGATTCCAGATGGATGTATTTTCATTACATATGATCCTCGAAATAGCAACCTAACTTATCATTTATAAAACAAAAGTTTATGAACTTTACCAAAATCCTATTTCACAAGGAAAGAGAAAGGACTGAAATATATCCAACAACAACCACTTCACTTCCCCTTATTTTATAAACTTTTTTTTATGAACCCATCTATTATTTATTTAGATGAATCTTGATCAACTCAACCATTTTTCATTGTACATGTTACAAGAAAAAACTTGATTTTGAAGCGCTTATATCACATTGTATTGAAACACATGCTTTTCGTTGTTAGGTGACCTTTGATGACTAATAATATTCTTCAAGCTCTTCGCATTTGATGCCACATATTTTTCTTTAAATTTTGAATAATTTGTTGCTATACTACTAACACAAGGGCTAACATGAATACGAGATTTAAGGTGGAGGAGATTAATGGAGATATAGTGATAATAACGAGGTGAAGAAATTCGAATGATAGAACATTGATACAGATGATGTATATTAGTACGCATGATCCGTGCTATGGAAGGGAAGAAGTGGTGGATACCGATTAGGGATGAAAACGGTCGGATACGGATACGAATATATGTATAATCATATCCTTATCTATTTTAAAATACGAATTCGAATGCGGATACGAATATTGAGGAAGTGAAAAATGTGTTACCGTATCCTTAAAAACAAATACGAATGTACGAATTGCATACGAATAATAACAGAAATAATTTACTAATATACATGCTTTGGATGGTTTAAACATAAAATAGATATACCAGATATTGTAGTTTCATAAAAATTATATCAACAATGGTGAATGTAATCATAAAATATTGTTACGCACATTTATAAATAAATATATTACTATACTTATATTCAAAAATGAATACACGAATATGAATGCAAAACTTAACGAATATCAAAGTGATATCCATATCCACATCCATTTTAAAACGATACGAATACAAATGTTAAAATATATATAAAATGAATACTATAACGGATCGGATACAAATATATTCACATTCGTTTTCATCCCTAATATCGATAAGGAGAATAGGAAGGCGTGGGGAATAATGTATTTTATAATTTGTTACTATGTTTGCTCATCCGTTAATCCAAAGGTAATCTGCTTACATATATTATAACACATGTTTGAATCAGGATTACTCTACTTACACTTCAAAGTTTTTGGATTGGAATTAATGACGCCGGTCCTACTTTTCTGAACCATAATAGCTTCAATCACTTTCAAATAAAATTTAATAATAAAAATATTTTCAAATAATTACCTTTTCAATCATCCCAATATCTACTATTGACAAACAAAAATACCCACCTCACTGATCTATACGAGCCCTACTCAATTTAACCCTATTACTATACGAGCCCAAAGATTAATAATTTTTGAAAAGATTAGTACTTTTGAACTTACACATGCATTTACCATTTTCCTAATTACATTTGCGCTTTTATGTAAATTACAATTTGGGTCCCCATTTATGGGTCAGATCCTAGAATGGGTCTCGATCTTTAAATTGTAACGATTCGGGTCCCAGGACCATTAGGAAATGGAAATTTTGGGGTTCATGACGAATATGCCCTTGTTAGGAAGGGAATAGGGGTTGAGTTCCAACTTTTAAACAAGGACATACTCGTCATTAGACTAAAAAGTTCCTTACATTAATGGCTCTGAGACCCGAATCGTTGCAATTTAAAGATCGGACCCATTCTGAGACCGGACCCATAAATAAAGATCCAAATTGTAATTTACCCTTTTACTAATTCCATTAGCATAACACATGTAAGAAGGGTAATCACATGGGAATTTGGTAAGAAATTAAAGACACATGTGTAATTGTAAAAAAGTATAGTTGTTACCGGTGTAAACTCGAAAGGGAACATATGTGAAAACTCAAAAGCATATGCTAAAAGTATATGAGCCCTATGTCGAAATTGCTCAACTTTTTATTAGCTAATAGGGTAAAATACAATTTGGATCTCCATATATGGATCCAATTCCAAAATGGGTCCCGATCTTTAAGGATTCGTTTGGTTGCATGGTTGGATTGGGTTGGGTACTATTCACAGGGGTACTCCCTCCTCACAGTTTACTATTCACCCAGCCTTGTGAATAATACCCAACCCTGCAACCAAACAAACACTAAATTGTAAAGATTCGAGCCCGAGGACCATTTAGGAAATGAGAATTTTAGGGTTCATGACGAATATACCCTTATTAGGACGGGAATGGGATTTGGGTTCCAACTTTTAAACAAGGGCATACTTGTCATTAGCTCTAAAAAATTCCTTACATTAATGACCCTGGAATCCGAATCGTTACAATTTAAAGATCGAGACCCATTATTATGGTATCGGATCTATCCAATTTATAATTTACCCTAGCTAATAAGAAACTTTCCCGCAAATCCGCCCTGCCTTTCCCAAAGAAACTGCGAGGGCCACATCGTAACTTTCCCACACGCCCGCAGAACAAATTTGAAATGTCCGGTGGAGACTCGGAGTGGGAAAAGGAAGAGAGCGAAGGGCAATATCATATCGCCGACGCCCAACAATTTGGAGAGAGAGGTAGAGCGAGAGAGAGAAGAAGGGTCGAGAGACGCGAAGGAATCAAATTACTGTTCCTTCTCGCCTTCCTCCTTCCTCCTCCTCGCTCGATCCATTCTAGGGTTTCGGATTTGCATCTCCCACTCCAATCCTCACGACGATGAGCGCCGCCGCCGCTCCCCCGTCACGGCGGAACCATTCCACATCCAGACGCGTCAAGAAGCCCAGCTCGATTGAGAACGGCTCCAACGGCACCGCCTCCAAGCCTTCGTCCCCCAATCAGCAGCCGTATGTCGGTGGATTGATTGAAGCTTCCATCTTTTGGGGCAAATTTGGTGATTTGGTGTGAATTTTTAATTCAGATCGAATGTTGGGGAGAGGACCGTGAAGAAGCTGAGGCTTTCGAAGGCGCTAACAATATCGGAGGGGACCGCAGTGTCCGACGCATGCCGGAGGATGGCGCACCGGAGAGTGGACGCCGTGCTGCTTACGGATGCGAATGGACTGTTGTCGGGGATAGTTACGGATAAGGTTAGGATTGAAAATTGTATTTTTCATTAATTGCCTGCGATTTTGATTTGTGTGGTGTTTCTTTAATGGATGGATAGGATATTGCCGTGAGGGTGATAGCGGATGGGTTGAGACCGGAACAGACGCTCATATCGAAGATCATGACTAGAAATCCGGTGTTTGTCACGTCGGACACGCTGGCAATCGAGGCACTGCAGAAGATGATCCAAGGTTCACATTACTTTTCACTTTTGAAATTATGCATTGTCTTGGGGAATCACAGCAGCGATAAGCTAAGTGGCTCCATTTCTCGCGGAGAATTGATTATTTTTTGTTGACTGGAAGTTGCTCTGTCTTTTGGGTAGATTATGAACCTAGATTTTAGATTGTTGACTGGAAGTTACTCATCACACGGGAATGTAAATTTTTGTGGAATTTTAAAAAGTCACAAACTGTTATTCATGGTTCCTTTCTCCTTGGTCAAAATTCAACCTAATAATCTTGGTCAAATTATGTGTTCAGTTCTGATGTTTCGGTATTTATAATTTTTTTGGAATGCTACAATCATCAAAAAAATTGAATAGGATTTCGGAGAGGGGAAGGAAGGGAAGAGTGCACGTCCATGTGTTAAAATGGGTTATCCCCATCGTGTAACCAACTAGCTATCCCACCAGTTCATATAGAAAAAATAAAGGTATTTTGACTTGAAATTCGGTTGATTAACATGAACAGTATGATAAATTAGTGTTTTAATTTCATTTAAATTAGTCATTGCTAACATACCTATGTTGGAGGTAAATTTTAACAATATTTAGACCGTTTAGAAATTGCAGTCTTGATGGAGGTGTTGGGGTCTTGTATTTATTTGAGTTTTGAATGAGAATGTTTTGACATCTATTGATTTGAAACTCCAAAGTTTCCCTTAAAATTAATACCACATTTTCCTAAATATACAAATTTGAATGCATGCAAAAGGGTTATTTATGATTAATATTATTAAAAATATTATAATGGTTTTATAACAAATGATATGGCGAACACTTTCGTTTCTTTTTTTGGAGCTCTTTTGTGGTGGCATGGTTCAAGTGCCAATGTTGATTTTCTGCCAAGTCAAGAAGAGACATGTAGATAAAATTCCAAAATATTATGGAAATAACTCAAAAATAATCTAAAGGTACAAAGCTTCTAATTATTACAAAATGCATAAAATAACTTAAAGCTATTATCCTTTGGTGCCTAGGAAAATGTAAACTTACAAATAGTAAATGAATTTTTACACCATGGGCCCTAAAAACTTTATAAATTACATTCTTGACCATGCAGTCTTTGTGATTATCACTTAATCCTTGTAAACTTGCTCCGTTTAACGCCATGACCCTTCTGTTGATCCAACTCTTCTTGAGTTAAGTTGCTTGTGTTAAAGTCGAGTTAATCAAACAACAAAACCCAATGGTGTTGACTAAATTTCAAATGCGATCCGGACCATTTATTGAATTATGTGTCGCAAATTTCAAATGCGATATGGACCATTTATTGAGGAAGGACTCATGTTCTTCCACTTTTTCTTGAGATGGACAACGACTTTAGGTCATGCTCATTCTTGCGAGATGCTCAATGGAGTTATGTTACTCTGATCAGTATAGTTGTTGCTCATACTATTTTTGCGTAAGGAGATGAAAGAGGATTCTTGTGTGGCTTTTGATGAAATAGGGTTTTTGCTCTCTCTCTCTCTCAAAAAAAAAAAAGAAATAGGGTTTTTGCTCGTATTGTTCTTGGTGGTCTTACTGAGCTCACATGATTTAAAGATGCGATGTAATCGACCAACTCATCACACATGGAAACATCAAACCTAATCCCGATTTCAAAATCAGAACAATTAGAAAAAAAGGCAAAGGGATTTGAAATTGGAGGAGGAGAGACAAATACCCATCGAGTGATGATGTCGTGAGCGCTGGTTTAGTTTTTTAGGAGGTAGTAAAAGCCTACGATGGCGACATGACCTCGTTGTCCTCTTCGCAATGTTAGCTTCGGATTGTCGAATAGATGCTGGAATTGGTTACTAACATCGGAGCTCGGGCGAGGTATAGCGGCACTTCGGCGAGGGACTGTGGCTAAGTGATAAGTAGGGGTTGTGGCCAGTGTTGCAATAGTCGGCCGACTATCTCGAATAGTCGGTCCGACTATGCGGTGCGGGGGGGTAGCCGACTGAACAGACCTCTAGTCGGCCAATAGTCGGCCCGACTGAATAGTCAACCGACTATTCGGCCGACTGGCCCGACTATTAGGCCGACTGGAGTTTGACATTTGATTTTTTTATTATTTTTATTTTTTATTTTCAATTTTTATGGGTTATATTTTGCCATGGTATCACCACAAATGTCAAATTCTATATATCTATTATGTTGATTGGTACTTTTATCTTGGATTCATGTTAACTAATGACCATATATGTTTAAAAATATAAGAATATATGTAATATAAGTAAATTTTATATTAAAAAATACAAAACCGAATAATTCCGAATAGTCGCCCGAATACCGATTATTCTCTATTCAGTGACCCCTTCGACTGAATACCGAATACCGTCTTCTGCAACACTGGTTGTGGCTAAGTGATAAGTGGTTCAACCAACTTGGGCGTGATATAAGCTCTAGCATGGTTAGGATTCGAACCCAAAAACAACAAACCAATCTTTTAACGTGTATAACTTTCTCATACGATGTTCGATTTTAATGTTCTTGGGCTCATCGAAAAAGTCTCGACAAGTGAGGCAATATAGAGTGCTTATTTGTCTGATTTAAATACTAGATCAGGTCAAGAAAGGATATTTAGTGAAATCTGTTACTTATGGGTCTTACATTGTAATCTCAGGTAAGGCTCGTCCTTGAGACTTAAGTATGATCGTCAAGCCAACCCTAACCTCATGATACAACCTTTCATTTAACACATAAGATGATATGTAGTTCACTAGATTACAGACATGAGGACCGCATCACCCCAGAAAGAGTAGGGAGCACGACTCTGGATAAGAAAGGTCATGGTTACATCAAGAAGAAGATGGTGTTTGCATTCAACCACACCGTTTGTTGAGAAGTATACACACAAGATGTCTGATGTATAATGACAAGGGACCTGAAGAACTGAGAAAGATGAATGGTACTAAACTCTAAGGCTGTCAGAGCGAACATACTTAATAATAACAGAAAAATATTCTTTATTTCATTAACAAAAGTTCGAAGGACAAACCCAACCTCGGACTTGTTTTTCAAAAGAAAAACCCAAGAAAGTCTAAAATAATTATTGACAACTACAGGATATAATATATGCCCATGATGTTGAGGGACACGATCGAGAACTCAAATATCAAAATGAACCTATTGAAATAAGGTATTGTTACTACGACTTTGACCATCAGGAAAACTAGAGCGGTGATGCTTTCCAAGCTGGCAAGCCTTGCATTGGAATGAAGATCGAGATGAAATCTACAGGAGGACTCTACACAGCCTTTGTAGAGTAAGATGACCACACAGAAGATGTCGTATTTATAGAGACATACTCAGTGGGAAGAAAAGAAGCCCAAACATAAAGAAACTTGACTAATCTATAGAGACTGTTGCTTACCACAACATCCAATCAACCTGCCCTTGAGTATATCATGAAACACAAGAGAAGGTGAGTCAAATATGGCACGACAATGTAATTCTTAGTGATCTAGCTAATAGATAATAAATTCATAGAAAAAATCAGGTGCTTGAAGAACATTTTACTGACGCATAGATGGTGTCAAACAAATCTCCCCTTGTCATGTAATAGACCCCCTCTGCAATAACAATGGATCTTCTTTGAGGTATTGATCTGTAATCTGTATGATGTGAACTGAGCTCTATCTCCGCAGAGATGATGATATGCACAAGAATCCATAATCCACTCTAACTTGTCTGTCCTGTGACAACTAGTAAGGGCACATGATATACCGATACACCAGTAATCTCCTGCTGTGGCAACAACGTCAGAAGGACTCGAATGAGCACAAGTAGAGGAAGCATCAAGAGTCATAATCTCCTTCAGATGAGAGACAAGGTCATCAAGATTCTAATCGACAGAAATGGCAGGAGACTCAACTTGGTCGGCAACATGAGCAGAAGTGGGGTAACCCGACTTTAGGTAGTGGGGTAACCCGACTTTAGGTAGAAGGTATCGCCGTAGTTGCCAGAACGGTGACAACATGGTCATTGTTGACATGGGTGTTCGCCTCATCGGCCATGGATACCGCACCATCTAAAGTGAGCCAAACCTCCCTAGTGCAAGTTACGATCATCGTAATGGTTTGAGATGCACAAGAATCCATAATCCACTCTAACATGTCTTCCTCGTGACAACTAGTAAGGGGCATATGATATACTAAGATACCGATAGTCTTTGGTTGTGGCAACAATGTCAGAAGGGCTCGAATGAGCACTAGTAGAGGAAGCAACAAGAGTCATAATCTCCCTCAGACGATAGACAAGGTCATCAAAATTCTAATCAACAGAAATGGCAGGAGACTCAACTTGGTCGGCAGCACGAGCAGAAGTGGGGTAACTGGGCTTTAGGTAGAAGGTATCGTTGTAGTGGCCAGAACGGTGACAACAAGTGCATTGTTAACGTGGGTGTTCGCCTCATCGGCTACGGATATCACGTCATCTAAAGTGAGCCAGACTTCCCCTGTACAAGTTGCGATCATCGCAACGGTTTGGGTAGTGGTTGCAGATTGCATCATGGTCCTGCTCAATCTGTTGTAGGCCTTCTCCATAGGAGATATAGATGCACCCATAAGAAGTTGGGTGTGTGCGACATTGTATTGTGAGTTAAGTGCCGCCAGAAACATGACAACCATAGTGGCGTTCATGTATGCCTATTGCTGCTCTATGTAAGCTTTCATAGGCATGTTGTGAAGCTTCTCAAACATGTCCTTGAGACATAAGTGGAAGACATGAGGAGGACGACCATCCTGCTTGGATGTAAAAATATTGTACTGAAACTGCAGGATCTTTGTTTCATTCCTCGTTTGAGAGTAAGTGGCTGCGACAATGTCCTACATTGCCTTGGTAGCGTGTCTACGAAGGATATAATTGGCCACATTGCCTTGGTAGCGTGTCTACGAAGGATATAATTGGCTATCTCTGTATTTAGAGTCCCAGATAGCTATATGCGTGTATACGCGTCATCTTGTTTCCTTGAATCATTCACCCCAGTTTTATCAGTTGGCTCTGCATGCGTTGCACTGCATAGTAATCATAAACTGCATGGATCATAACTCATAGTTGGTGCCATCCATCTTGACGATGGACATCGAGCCTTTGAAGGCATAGAACGAAGTTAAATCTGCCTTGTTCTCCGACATGATGAAGAAGCCTGGAAAAGACGTAACATAACTAGCGTTGTAAACAAATATGAAGGTGTCTACACAATCATAAGGGGGCATGTTGTGTGTGCAGATTCATGCCACAACCGTTTTCATCAACCTCGGTGGTGTCCTCAAATAGATGGGGTGATTTAGAGATCTAAAATCACCCCAATAACGTCAAAATCTGATCATTTAGGGTTTTAACATAACAGTGTCGCGTGGAGATGCAAGACCACGAGAGGCGGCTAGGGGAGTTGTAGGGCATTTGGGCGATGGGTGGCCTAGGGGTTGGTGAGACCTACACCATTGGACTAAATCATGCGAGATGCAACTGCTAGGCTACATCAGCAATAATCGAGCACGACTGGATCCGATAGGGCACCACTACCTTGCTGCTGGGGTGGTAGCAACAACACAGGGGCCTCGGGGCATGCGTAGACTGGCAAAACGGAGAAGATTGATAATTGATGGGTTGCGTGCATCAGAGAGGGTCCAATGAATGGGGTGGGACATACGGGTCTCAGTCTTTGGTCTAGGACTGTCTCTTTAGTACCATGTGGAGAGAAAATAATGACTTGATTATAAAAGGGGGCTATAGGGCTCTCTTCTATAGAGGCGAGAAAGCTCATAGGACAAATTACATAATAGAAATAAAAAAATAGAAAATGCATAGGAAATAGGAAAATACATAGATGACTCTCAACAATTATGTGAGGCTACACACTTGGTGTATCTCTATCCCGCTGCTCCAGTGTGCATACATTACCATCCTCTTCATCGACAAGGGGAAGGAGAAAGCATTATGAATGACTATTACGTTGGAGATCTTTGGTGAATTGCCAGGCTTCAAGCTGAATAGGAGTATGTCATCAGTGATCCCTTTGATCTCTCAAAGGCAGATGCAATGGCTTGTGGTGAGGAGCTGGGTACATCCTTTAGGTCCCTCCTTTTTCACTATCTGGGTCTCCTCTCCTGTGGGGGACTTCAAATAACAGATTGGTTGCCTATCATAGAGAATATGAAGAGGAAGCTATCCAGGTCTCCCTTTCTCATGTAAGAGATTTCGAATAATAGATTGGTTGCCAACTATAATAGAGAAGATGGAGAAAAAGCTTGCACGTTGGAAAGCTTCGCTGCTCTCTCGTGGGGTTTGCTTCTTGTCAAGTCCTTTCTTGAAGGAGATGCCGTCGTCTTGAGATGATTATGTGGAAGTTCTTTTGGGGTAAGTGGGGCTAGGATGCTCCATGGATTCACCTTATTAATTGGGATATGGTGACACAATCAAAGGAGCATGGTGGATTTGGAGTTTCTAGGCTGGAGGTCATGAACAAGGCCTTGCTCATGAAGTGAATTGCCAGGCTCTGGGGGTATGATGAAGATATTTGGTGTAGACACATACGTCGTATTCCCAGTATTCACGTGCAGTCTTAGTTAGTACCTTGCCCCTTATTTTATTCTTTGACATTCTGGAAAAGCATTTGTGCCTTATTGCCTCAGTTCTCCAAGCTTTTTCACCCAGTTCTAGGTGATTTTTGACTGGACAATTAGGTAGACGGTGGGACGTTGGCCTTACATTTCTCGCGCCGGTTTGCAATTTCCGCTAATCCAGATGCTTCAGTGGTGGACTGTTGGGTGGATGGAACTTGGTTACTTGCTTTCTAATATGATATTTTTGATCAACATATAGTGGATGTTATATTCTTCCTATGTACACTTAATTCAATGGGTGGTTCAACTGGTGGAAGGAAGATCACTGGACTTGGAGAGATGGCAATTTTTTAGTACGTTGGGCCCATGAGGCCATAGATTCACCCCCAATCTGATGGATGAGATCCTAATTCGCGATTTCAGACTCATTTGGGATCTAAAAATTCTCAATCACATTAGAATATTCCTGTGGTTGATGCGTCATGGACCCATCTTAAGTAGAGACCGGTGGTCGAGGATATTTGACGGCGATAATGTTATGCATCTGATGTGTGATTGCATCTAGGAAACTACTAACTACCTTTTTTTGGGCACCCACCTATACAATGGATGCCCTTTTTCTTTAAAAAAACTACCTTTTTTCGAATGCGATAAGATGTTAGAAGTTTGGCCGGTTTTAAGAATTGGTTGGCTGAATTCGTAATTGCAGGCAATGTTGTAAAAGTCACCCGACTAGCCCGACTAGTAAGTTCGACTAGTCTAGTCAGTGGGATGGCCGACCGAGTACCGACTAATTCCAACTAGGACCACTAGTCAATCAATTTTTACTTGGAGATACCATATTTTCTTCCTTTTTTTTAAAGCAAACTTATTCTATTATGCTTAATGTTTTTTTTGAATTCAATTACTTCTTTTGATTCATTATGATAATAAAAAATATATAAATCTATGTAAATATATTATAATATATGTATAAAAATGATTTAAAGTCGATTAAAGCCCGACTAAATTCGATTAATCGCCCGACTACCGATTAATCCTTAGTCAGTGACCCGATCGACCGAGTACCGACTACCAATTTTTGCAACCTTGATTACAGGGGCTTCTGGGAGACAGTATACACTAAAAAATTCAGGGCCAATACGAAACTACTACGTCTAATTGTGGTGGTTTAGGCAATCCGACTTTCTAGAAACAATGTTATTTTTAACTCAGATCATTTGCATATTGAAAGTGTAATCTTCTATGCAAGGACTCTCCAGGGTTGCAGATAGCGGTAGAAGGTACTCGGTCGGCAGTGCCACTGACTAAAGATTAATCGACAGTCGGACGATTAATCAGATTTAGTCGACCATTAGTCAGTGTTGATTTTTTAATTATTTTAAATATATAAATCATTTATATATATTCTTATATATTAACACAAATTTGTATATTTTCTATATTATCATAATGAAACAAAAGAACTGGCTTTAGATATAACATTAAGCACAATAGTATAAGTTTGTTTTAAAAAAAGGCAAAAAAAATAAAATAAAAAGCATGATGTAAAAGTCACCCGATTAGTCGTCCCACTAGTAAACCCTATTAGTCGAATTGACCGACTAGTGGTTGACTAGGCCTAGTCGAGTCGACTACCCCCTCAACTCGACTAGTCAGGGTGGATACCTTAGTGTGTTTCTCCATTTTTTCCTCAAAAAGAATAATGCTTGTGTAGACAAGTTTCATCGCTCTTTTTCACCATTTTGTCTTTCTTGTGTATGCTTACAAGTTTTGTCGCTCTTTTTCACCGTTTGTCTTTCTTGTGTATGCTTCTTTCGTCATGGTGGATGAGAAGAACGATGCTAACCACCTCTTAGTGCCATCAAGAGCATTAAACCCATTGTAAAAATGGAAAGGATCTACCAATGCCCTAAATGTCGGTTTCGGTCACCATTTCGGTATCGACCAAAACAGAATTTCAGTGGAATTTCGGTGGAATTTCGATAGAAATTTCGGTCATTTCGGTCATTTTTTGTACCAGGACCCCTATATTTCAGTCATTTCGGTCGATTTCGATTTCGACTGGATATCGATATTCGATAGAAACTCGACCGAATTTCGCTGAAATTTAAAATGAGGCCATGAGATCTACTATGAGTGTGGACGACGCGACTCATAAGCATCATAAAAAACCATGCAACAAGGAGTACATCTTGATGAAAGGATAGTTGTCTGACAAAATTGAAGCCAATGCACGTGGAAACATGATAATGCATGTGCTCAAGTTTGTCTATCAACCGCTTTGATGATTGAGAATGCCGGTGAGATCCTACTGCAGTCCAATGCTATACAGGATATTCTTGTGACTACATATTTTCAGAAAAGAACGAGATAAAGATTCTTCACCTTTAACATGATATCTACATAAGCACGTAGAATGGTCGCCTTCTTTACTCGTACTATTCCAATCTGAGGGGCATGTTCGAGAAGCTTCACAATTTTCTCTCACCTAATGCTACCGTTGTCCGTTGATCATGAATTTACTTATGGGAATAATACGACAATTGTCTTTCTTGCTGGTCTTGATATGACTTACAATTCAACATGCAATTATCTTCTATCTGGTGATACTACCCCTCATATAGAGGAGGCCGACAACCGTTTGAGTAGTATCTCTTTGCCATATTCACTTACATCTTAGACCTCCTTTACCATGGTATCTTCACAAGGCAGAGGAAGAAGGGTATGTAGTCGAGGAGGGGGTCACCTTGACCTCTGTTGGGAAAAATAAGAGTTGTGTATATTCCTTGAGCCCTAGGCTCTCTTATATAGGGAGAGGCCTATGAGTAAATTACATACGGTAGATAAAACGAAAGGGAAATAAATAAAAGATACAATAACATAAAATAAACTTCTACACTCCCCCTCAAGATGGAGCATAGATATCTATCATGCTCATCTTGGATAAGCACTTCTGGAAGGGGCCCCGGAGCAAAACTTTGGTAAGAATGTCTGCCGTTTGGTCTCCTGAACTGACATGGGTTGTAGAAATGAAGCCTTTCTGGATCATATCACGGATATTATGGCAATCAACCTCAATGTGCTTTGTCCTCTCGTGAATTGCAGGGTTATTGGCAATGAATAATGCAACATGATTCTCGCACTTTAGCGACATTGGAAGAGGAACATCTATATGTAGATCTGTCAGGACTGCGCGAACCCACATCACTTCTGCACATGCTTGGGCCATATCTCTATACTCCGATTCAACACTGGATCTCGCAACCACGGTTTGCTTCTTACTTTTCCATGAGACAAGTGACTCCCCAATAAAATATAGCGAAGCCTGATGTAGACTTCCTGTTCTTTGGACACCTTGCGTAGTCTGCATCTGCACATGCTGAGATAGTAATAGCACCCTCCTTTCTAAACAACAGCTCTGCACCTGGAGATGAATTCAGATACCTTAGTATCATATGTATAGCATCCATATGTACCTGACAAGGTTGTTCCATGAATTGGCTTACTTTATTGACTGCAAATGAAATATCTGGTCTGGTAATAGTAACATAAAGAAACCTCCCTACCAGTTCTCTGTATCTCCTCCTGTCAACCTCCTCAGTATCATCATCATACATCTTCATGATTGGATCCATGGGTGTAGAAGCAGGTCGACATCCAAGCATACCTGTGTCACTTAGCAAGTCAGTGACATATTTTCTCTGAGTCATCGCAAGTTCTTGTTGATTTCTAGCAAACTCCAATCCCAGAAAATATCTAAGTACTCCTAGATTCTTGGTGATAAATTCACGACCCAAGAATTCTTTCGCTCATTTCAGTCCCTGCATATCATCTCCTATAATAAGTATATCGTCAACATGCACCATAATGATAGTCGTACCTATGGAAGTTCTTTGTACAAAGAGAGAATGATCTGCATTCGACCTTTTGAACTCTTGCATCTCTAACAAATCTGAGAGCTTATGGAGCCAAGCTCTCGGACTCTACTTAAGGCCATAGATTGCCTTATGAAATCTGCACACCTGTAAACACTCCCCCTCAGCAGTAAACCTAGGTGGGTGCTGCATGTAAACTTCTTCCTGAAGATCATCATATAAAAATACATTCTTGACATCCAATTGAAACATGGGCCCTCGAATCACGGCAATAGATAAAGAATCCGTAAGGTAGAATGACGAGCAACATGAGAAAAAGTGTCAAGATAATCTACCCTGTACGTCTGAGTAAAGCCCTGACCAACCATTCGAGCCTTGTACCTATCAATACTACCATCTGCATTGTGCTTCACCGTAAAAACCCACTTGCAACTTACAATAGATGCCCCAGTAGGAGTTGGATCAAGGCTCCAAGTACCTCTTGACTGACGGGCGGTCATCTTTTCCTCCATAGTCAGACGGCATGTACTATCAGTTAATGCCTCCTGGTAAGTCCGTGGAATGTTCACAACATATAAAGCAAAAGCAAACCTCCTGAAGTCTCCTGTCAGGCGCTCAAAGGTAACATGAGAAGCAATCGGATATGAAGCACATGAACGCTTTTGCTTTCTCAAAGCAATAGGCATATCAAGTTTGCATCTGCTATACCACCATCCGTGTCATCCCCTACCCGCTCCTGCTGAGAAATACCATCAGTCCCATCATTAGAATTAATGTTATCAGAATTAACCGGGGGCATGCTTGATGATTGACCATGATTATGAGCAGGGGCTGGCCATCGACTGTAGTGGTGTGGTAGAGGAGGAACAAAAGAAATGGGAGGTGGAAGTGGCAGTAGAGGAGATAAAACTGGTTGTGAAGGAGATGGTGGTGGAGGTTATTGTGGTGGAGATGGTGGTGGAGGTATTGGAGCTTGTGGTGGTGCATACATGGGTGGAGGAGGAATATAGATTTCATCTATTGTGTTTGATGGTACCAACCCGTCGCCTGTAGGAGAGAAAAAAATGACTGACCCAAAAAACGTGACATCTGCACTGACATAATACTTCCAACGTAACGGATCATAGCAATGATACCCCTTTTGAGTATTGGAATACCTGGCAAAACACATTTGATAGCCCTAGGAGAGAGCTTGTCAATCCCCGGAGACAATTGGTTAACGAACGTAATGGATCCAAAGACACGTGGAGTAAAGGGAGAACAACTCCTTATCATGAAAGACAAGGGAGAAAGGTATCTTCTCCCCTAACATTGACGAGGGCATGCTGTTAATGAGGTAACATGCAATGAGAACCACATCGCCCCAGAACGAGTGCGGAGCACAACTCTAGATAAGAAGCGTACGAGTGACATCAACAAGGTGACAATGCTTTCTTTCCGCGACACCATTTTGTTGGGATGTGTAAGCACAAGACTTTCGACGAAGAATGCCATGGGATAAAAGAAATTGAGATAGTATATGGGTACAGAATTCAAGGGCATTATCAGTTCGCATAATTTTGACAGAAACGGAGAAAACATTATGTACTTCATTAATAAAATTCATAATAGTGTTGCCCGCTTCTGATTTATTCTTTAACGGGAAAATCCAAGACAAACGACTAAAATCATCCATAGCAACTAAATAGAACATGTGTCCATGATGATCGGGAACACGACTTTGACCCTAAATATAAATATGGAAAAACTCAAATGGAGAGCTACTTCTCCGACTCTGATGACTAGGGAAGACAGACCGATGATGCTTCCCTAACTGACAAGCTTCATAGTTGAACGACGAGCGGGGAAAGATTTGAGGAATGACTTGACGCAGTTTCTGAAATGGAAGATGACAGAAGCGTTGATGCCATAGATGAGGAGAGATAGGTCCGGTAGAATGGGATGATGCTCCCGCATAAGGTGTTTGGACCAATCGATACATCCCGCCTTGCTCACGACCATGCCTAATCACGTTGCCCGTGAGAATGTCTTGAAACACAAGAGATGATGGGTCAAATATCGCTCTACAATGTAAATCCTTAGTAATCTGGCTAATTGACAATAAATTCATTGAGAAATTTGGAGCATGAAGCACATTCTGCAACTGCATAGAAGGTGTTAAGGCAATCTGTCCCTGTCCTGTGATGGGAGAATGAGTCCCATCTGTTATGACCACTGTCCTTTCTGGTGATACTTACTTGTAGGATGTGAGTTGATGTCTGCCTCCACACAAATGATGTGTGGCACATGAATCTACAATCCATTCTGAGGTACCCGAACCCTGGTAGAAAGTAGAAGTATGAGCACTACTTGAGGAACTAGCTTTTGCAGTAGCATCAACGCCCAAGCTGCTCTCTGAAACAGGTGGAGGAGTATTGGCTGGAGGCATGATATCTCGCAATCGAGACACAAGTTCATCATATCGTGGATCTACTGCGGGTGTAGCACCATAATGCTGAATTTGTTCTGCTGCACAGACAGATGCTGGGAAACCATGCTTGGAGTAGCATGTATGTTATGTATGACCAGTCCGATGACAGTAAGTACACTGTGATCCATGACCACGACCACCCCTATCACGTGGTCCTCGTCCACGAAACTGAGATAGGTTGCCTCTTCCGCGAGAGGCCGCCATAGCAGAAGAATTTGGCACAGTAGCAGGACTTGAGATGTTGATTCTGCTCAATCTCCGAAAAGCCTCCTCCATGGGAGGAATGGTAGCATCTGCTAGAATATGAGAAGAAGCAGCCTCATACTGTGAGTCAAGAGAGGCTAGAAAGACTCCCACCATCGTGACATTCCGATATGTCTTCAACTGCTTTGGAGTAGCTGTGAGAGGCATGAAGCTATGAAGCCTCTCAAACATTCCCCGCAATGCAGTGTAGTGAGCATGCATGGGTCGACCATTTTGCTTTATCGTGAAGATGTCATGCTGAAGCTGTAGGATTTTTGTCTCATTCTTGGCTTGTGAATATGTGGCAATAAAAAATATCCCACATGGCTTTGGTAGTAGGTTGGTGCAAGACATCGTTAGCAATGCTTGGAATCAAAGTCCCAGTCAACCAGACATGAGCATATGTGTCATCAGCCTCCAATGAGGCATACAACCCTGTCTTCTTCGTTGGCTCGTCCTCGATAAGAATATATTTCTTACCCATCGATTTCATTAGGCTCATGAACTGCATGACCCATAACTCGTAGTTGGACCCATCCATCTTCACAATAGGTACAAGACCTTTGATGGCGCCTGTGGTGGGGATTTCTACCTTGCTTTCTGACATGGTGATTGGAGACAACTAGGGTTGTAGACAAGATAAACTTTGTTCTACACTGACATGACATGGTTTGGTTGCATATGTAGACTTTACACAACCAAACCCATTAACCAGGAAGTGCGGGCGACGAGCCCCTTAGAGAGGAAACGACCGAACCCTAGGGGAGCAGATCCCTAGGGACGGCAACAACACGCGGGGAAGGGGCCCTAGGGCACGACTAGCCTAGGAGAGGTGCACGAAGGGACCCTAGGGCACGGAAGATGGAGCATGGGGAGACCGAGGCGGCGTGGGTGGGGGGGTGCGAACGGCGGGTTAAAGGTGGAAGGGCTAGGATGAGGGTTCGGTACGAGAGCTCCGGTCTAGGACCACCGCTCTGATACCATGTTGGGAAAAATAAGAGTTGTGTATATTCCTTGAGCCCTAGGCTCTCTTATATAGGGAGAGGTATATGAGCAAATTACATACGGTAGACAAAACGAAAGGGAAATAGATAAAAGATACAATAACATAAAATAAACTTCTACAACCTCAATGCACCTATTGCAACTGTCTTGGGCACATTGTGGACACATGCTATTGATGCATAGTTGTCCTGTTTCAGCCTATATGGTTGAGCATTCAAAGTCAGCAACAACATTGTCTGACTAGAGGTGCGAGAATATTGCTTCCCAACTGAGGGATATTACACGACCTCTTATTCTACCTGGTTCCTCTAGACAACCTCTATCAACACCTCAGGTATATGTCATGCTCTTACCACTTGTCGCAACATTGACTTTTTAGAGTGGGTGAACGATTTCGGAGATTCTCATTATCTTTGTTATAATAGAGAATAGTTCACTTCATGGAGCTTGATTCCTCGTGGTCGCTCAACCATCATTGCAGATGTGAGCCACTCTCCTATCATAGGGCATGGGGAGATCCATTTGATGCTTTATATGCATCTACAAAATGCTTTACGTGCTTCAGAATTCTCTATGAATTTATTATCTACGAGCCAACGCACCAAGGAATCTCAATGGTCTTGCCATATTTAATCCATCTCCTCTTTTGATTCAGGATATACATACATGCAAGGTGATTGGGTATGGCCATGAGCAAGGGGGGCTTTACATATTAGTCCAGTCTCTTTATCCAGGAAAATTTTCATCTCTACTAGATCAGTCTCCTTCTGCATATGTCACCGTGTTTGGTCATCTACCTCTCCAGAAATATGCAGAGTCCTACGTTAGATCTCTCCCCAATCTAGCTCTAGTGCGAGGCCTGCCAGCTTGGGAAGCACCGTCATGCTAGCTTCCCAAGTCGTTATGGATGTACTAGTAGTTGTTCGTTTGTGTTGTTGTTTTGACGTGTGGGGTCTCATTCATGTTCTTGACCATATGGGGACCATTTTTATTTTGTTGTAATATATAATTTTCCTCATTTGTCTTGGGTTTTCCCTATGAAGCATAAATCCGAGGTTAGAGATATTATGGAAAACTTTATCATTGAAATGAAGAATCTTACCTTTGTAACCAATAAGTATGCACGATCGGACAATAATCTTGGGTTCTACATTGGCTATTTATGTCGGGTTTTCACGTTGTAGGGGATTACATTAAGCCTTGTATGCTTGTACCTCTCAACAAAATGGTGTTGTTAAGAGGAAGCATATACACCTTTTGGATGTCACTAGGAGTCTCCTAATACAGAGTCACACTCTTTACCCTTACAGGGGAGACATTATTCTTACTGCACGGTATCTAATTAATCACATGCCATCTTTGATTTTTGAGGAACCAAATCCTTTTTCGATTGCATTTTCTGAAGAGGATTGTTCTATAACTCCTTGTGTGTCTGGTAGTGGGGCTTTTGTTCATTACTTGACTCCATTCTAATACAACTTATCTCTTCGATCTATCAAGTGCATTTTTATGAGATACTATGACTCAAAAAGGGTATAATTGTTTTGACCCGATTAGAAGGAGGTATCATGCTAGCACACACATCTCATTTTTGGATTTGTTATGTTTTTCTCTTACTAGAGATGTTATGATATTGTATGAGTTAGAATATAGTGGCTACCTTAGATCTCCTACTTATGTTTCGCCTCCTACCACCCAAGCTGAAACCTTATCCCATGTGTACTCTTAGAGATCGGAAGTAGCTGTTTTGGAACTCCCTGCTTCTGTGACATCCCCATCCATCATTGCTTTTCTTCTGTTTACTCATTCATCCCTTACATCACTACTATACTTAGGATATGTTCCATTCAAAGTATAGGGGGATGATTGATTCGAGTGTTCATTCTTTGATCCCTTACTTGTCTCCCAACTTGTTGATAATTCTTTTCTATACTTAGGCTGTTTTTACCCTAAGTATAAGGGGAGACGAATCGAGTCGTTGATTTCGTACATTCTATCCTCGATCATCTCTGCTTAGTGTACAGTTTGTTATACTTAAGATTAGTTAATCCTAAGTATAGGGGGAGGATCGACTTCACATTCTTTGTGTTATTGTAGACTTTTTTATACTTAGCACGAGTTATGTCTTCCTTTCTACTCTTTGATCACTATGAGGACATAGTTCGAGCTAAGTATAGGGGGATCATAAATATGCATATATAGGTTAGCTATAACTCGTACTTTCATATTTTTAATAAATATGGCTAATACATTGGGTAAGGCCGTAAGGGTATATAATAAATAATACACTCTTGTAAAATCTACACCCAATCTTTGTAAATATGCACCCACTCTCGTGTAAATATATGTACATACCTAATTCACTAACCCTTGTAAAAAAATCGCTAAAATTTTCAAAAAATTCAAAACCTATAAAAATTTGCAAAACTTTCAAAAATCCCATAAAAGTTCAAAATTAGAAAATGTCTTCACAAAAATTATTTGTTGCATTGCATATGCATTTTCCTAAATGATTTTGACATTTGAATAATTCCAAGTAAAGTTTGAAGATTGGAGCTTGGTATATACCTTAATTCACTTAATTTCAGAGGAACCTATCCAAGATTGGAATTGGAGATGCTTCAGGTCGCCTAGAATTAATTCTTTAGGTTCTATGAGACTATGTTCATGCCTTTGAGGCTCTCACCCTATCTATTGCTTTTAGGAAGGATTAACACATGTATATCGGATACCCTCTCTCCGATTGTCTCCTCGGGCATCTCTCAGATGCATACAAGAATTTTGTGGTGGGATTATCTGATGTTACTATTCTATGCACACATCAAGAGGCATTGCAAGATTGACTGGGTATGAAAGAAGAGATGGTTGTGTTGCAGTCTAAAGGCACTTGGATCTTAGTCACTGTCCTTATGCATCCGTATTTGGGTGCAAGTGGGTGTTTGTAGTGAAGCATTAAGCATATGATAGCGTGGACTGCTACAAGTCTGATGGAAAAAGGGTTCATGTAGACATATAGGGTTCGTTTGGTTGCAGGGTTGGGCAGGGTTGGGTTGGGTTGGGTGGGCTGGGTGAATAGTAAACTGTGAGGAGGAGGTACCCCTGTGAATAGTACACAACCCAACCCAACCCTGCTCAACCCTGCAACCAAACGAACCCATAGGGTGGATTACCAGGACACTTCATGTGGCATGTCTACTCTTTGGATCTGTCTCTCTGTTGCTATAACCAGAAGTGGCTTTTGTTTTAACTCGATGTCAAGAACACATTCATCTATGGAGATTTGTAGGTGGAAGTATACACACCACAACCGCATGGGTAATACTGTTGAGGGGGATTGTCTAAAGACATGAATGCTGTATAAGGCTATTTACAACATTAGGCAGATATCGGAAGCGTGGTTCCAAGAGCTATGAGATATGATATAGAAATAGGGTTTCACTAGATCTACTACCCGATCATTCACTATTCACACACATGGCATCCGAAGTATTGTTATTATTCTAGTGTATGTGGATGATATTATCATTATTGGATATGACATACATGGCATTGTTGAAGCAAAACAATACCTTAGGAAGTAGTTCATCACCAAGGACGTTGGGGAGCTTCACTACTTCCTTGGTCTTGAGTTTTTCAGAAACCACAAAGGGCTTGTGATGAGGCGAAGGTCATTACGACTTATCTAAGTTCAGAAATCAAGAGGATAGATTACAGTCTCGCAACTGGCCCGATGGACTCCAGTATGAAACTCTATGATGGTGGCACAGAGGAAGTTGACAAAAGGAGGTACATAGAGTTAGTTGGGAAGCTCCTTTATGTGAAGATCACTATATCGGGTATCTCCTTTGCTGTGGGAAAGGTCAACCAATTCATGGAGCAGCCGCGACAAACCAACATGGATTCAATCACATTGATTTTTAGGTACCCGAAGTCCTCACCGGCTACAAGATTGCTCTTCAGAAAGGGGACGTCCCTTGCTATATTAACTTGCATTGATGTGATTATGCTGGATTTCAAAAGGATAGAAATGCCACCACTTGTTTTTGTTGTTTTCATTTGCAAAGCTCTGGTTTTTTTTTTGAAGCCAACATTTCGGGGGAGGCACGGCGCAGTGCTCGCCCCAAACATTTTATTAAGAAAGCAAAGAAATAAAAGAGAGAGAGATACAATGGGATAGAAGGACGGTAGAAAAGAGGAATGGGATCGAGTAGATCCCACAGAAACCCAAAAAAAACGAAAACACGAACTACATCAACGACCAGTCAATGGAAAGCATAGCTGCATGAGCCAGAATATTCTCCTTGTAGAATCTTTGTCCCCCTGAAAATCGCCGAATTACGCCCCAGCCAAATCGCCCAAATGCACACGAAAGGACCAACGAGTTCCCCGCGCGCCCTATCTTTATTCGTCCTCAGAGAGTCCCAGAAGGCCACCGAAGTGGAAGTTTTGATCCACGGAATTCGGGCCTCCACCCAGATGGCAGTAGCGGCGGGGCACCGGAAGAAAAGGTGCTCTAAGGTCTCCACACCGCCGCCACAAAGAGCACAATCCGTCGAAGCGAACCCCGCGAAAAGCCTGATGCACACCGATCGCGAGTTAAGTTTCTTCCGCGACGGAACAACCAAAGAAAAAAATGCGACCCTCTCCGGAAGCTTCATACGCCACAGAAAGTTGAGATCCCTGCACATGAGGTCCTGTTGCGACAGAGATTGCGGAGAGATAGCCCTGAACGCCCGCCTCGTGGAGAAGACGCCATCACGCCATACCCAGTGATCCCGACCACCCGAAGGCCCGGGCGAATCCTTAAGTAGCTCCAGGAGAGCAAGAAGGTCGTCGAAATGCTGATCAGAGAGATTGCTAGCGAAGGATGGGAACCACCCATCCCCCGACCAAGAGGAGGCTACCGTCGCCCGAGAGTCACGCGCCAAGGCACAGAGGCACAGGAGGGTAGCACCGAGAGGGGCAACACCAGCCCAATTGTCCAGCCAGAACATGAAGGAGTTACCATCCCCAAGAACAAGATTGAAGAGATGAAAATAGCGCCGACTAACAGATAAAATCCCACGCCAGAAAGGGGTTCGAGAACGGCGATCATCGAAATCCCGCAACATCTCCACCCCAATAGACAGCAAATCGCGCAGAATGGAAGGGAAGAAACTGTTGGAACTTCCTCAAAGCCTATTGATCCACTTGATAAGTAACGCGTCATTGACACGATCAAGACGCCGAATGCGAAGGCCGCCATCGCACTTCCTCTTAGTCACCTCCGCCCAGTCCACCAGGTGAGGACCACGCGAGGAGGGACCCCTTCTCCCCCAAAGGAAGCTTCGCATCAAACCCTTAAGACGCTTCCGAACCCCCACCGGCATAATCCAATTTGATAGAAAGTAAAACAGATGTTGCCATGTTGATCAAACCCTCAAGATGCAAAGCTCTGGTTACAAGAAGAAAAACAGATGTTGCCATATCAAGTGTAGGATTATATCTCAGGTCAGCAATGAGATGATGTATGCCAAGTCATTCTTGACTAACCTAATTATGGACGTGCTTCTCACTATGCAGTTCATATGTGACAACCATGTAGCCTTGTTGTTCATTTCCAATAATCCGTCCTTCGATAAACAGATAAAGCACATTGGGGTCGAGTGTCATTACATCAGAGATATGTCATCCAAAAAGGCCTCATATTTTCTTCTCATGTTAGTTCAATAGAATAGATGACAGACATCCTCATTAAAGCACTTCCCAATGTACCATTCCAGAAGTGTACATACAAGCTAAGCTTGATTGACATCTATGCTCTAGCTTGAGGGGGGTTATAATAGTATTATTGTATCGCAACCTTTCATTTCCTGTGCAATGTCTAAGTTTATTTTTTTTCTTAGTGGAGCTTAGCATGGTAATCATTTTGATATGCTTGTTGCTGTATTTGTATCTCTCCTAGGTTGTCTTGCTTGTTCTGTCAAGCATGGTACTGGTGCATATTGGTTGGTTGAGTCTAAGTCTTTACTCATCTTTGTGGAGAGAAAGGTCTCACATATGATTGTGTTCGGTAGACTTGGGCCATGCAATATAGGTAGCCTATGGTAGACTATCCCCAGTTGAAATGAAGATGGACCCTCAATCCAAGTATCACACTTGTTGATGCTCTTTTTATTCTGATTTTGTCGTCAGCATGTTGTCTCATAATCATATTTGTAGGACTCAATTGGAGAGCTATTTTTTATGATGCCTCGTTTATTTTTTAGACATCTTGACTAGGAGCACGATTGGTGCATGTTATGAAGATGGGATGTCTACCATCTGGTTCAGACTTTGGTTGATGTTGCATGTTCCAAGATTTAATTTTATCATTCTTCAAGTGTTGTTTGGCCGATAGTTAGGCTACTTCTTTTCAAAGAAGCTTTCTCAAGTTCTTCTGCAACACCCTCCCACTTTTCAGCTAGGTCTGTCAATTGGGGAGGCATCACCAAAGCTTTTTCCCGTTTCTGGTGCCTAAACGAGGAAGACAATCGATTTTTATGTCTAATACCCTAGTGATGATTCTGTCAACGTGCATGAAGGCACACCCAGTTTCCAAAGGATTACGCAAACCTATGGGGTGGATTCTTTTGAGACTCTCCTATGACTCGTTTTAGCTCTATTATGGTGATCTTTACTTTTGGTCGTGAAAGAACTTAGCACTCTATCACGCAAGAACTTAGCACTCTAGCACGCTTTTTTTGGGAGTGCCACTCAATTAGCTTAACATGTGAATGCATTCCTTTATAGCAATCTTGTGAAGGAAGTTTGTATGATACAACCTCTTGGAGACAATGATGAGGGGGTGCACATGCAAGCGAAAGAAAGCCATCTATGGATTGAAGTGGACTTGATGAGCTTGGTTTGACAAATTAGCAATGATTTTGCCTAGATTGGCTTCTTCATATCTATTCTCGATCGCTCTATCTTCATCCAGAAGAGAGAGGGGAAGTGTAATTTTGACTTTGTTGATGATATGATTATGAGTTGATCGTCGAGGAGATTAAGGACTTATGGAAATTATTTATCACAGAAGTTCTTGATCAACTTTGAAATTCCGTAGTGTTGATTTTGCCAGAAATTCCAAGAGTATGTTTCTTTTTTAGAGAAAATATGCCCTTAAGATTCTAAAAATGCAGATGTCTTGGGATCTGGGCGTTCAAGTATTCATGTTGGTTCTTTAGTCTGCTCTCTGACAATCGACGAACCCCTAATATGAGAAACCATATGATAAATGTGTTTCACAGGTATTCCCTTGTAGTTTAAATCGATAATTGAAATAATGAAAATTCACCCTTCAATTTTGTGCTCAAGGGCTTTGATGGCATATGATCGAGATCAAAAATTTACATAAACTCTTTGTTTTGGATCAATGAAAAAACCCACAAGTGCAAATAATGCAACAAACTAGATGTATCTGTTTATCCTTCTTGAGCAGAAAGTTAACATAAGTCACTAAGACATCAAATTAATTCAAGATCAGACAGCTTTAGCTGAATTTTACGGCCAATAGCTCAATAACCTGTCACTTTTAAATTAATATTACACATCCCATGGTCATGAAAGCTACAACATCTTCTTAGCTCTAGATAAATTTTCCATGCACATTGCCTTAGTTTTTATGAAGGCTGGGATGTCATCTCATCTGGCAGTTTTTATATCGTGCAGGAAAATTCAGGCATCTTCCCGTTGTTGAAAATGGTGAAGTAATAGCCATATTGGACATCACTAAATGCCTTTATGATGCTATATCAAGAATGGAGAAGGCTGCTGAACAGGGTAGTGCCATTGCAGCTGCTGTTGAAGGGGTTGAGCGTCAGTGGGGAAATAACCTTTCCGGTATGCTTGGAGTAAAAGGGTCTTGTACTTGTGCATTCTGCAGAGCTTCAATTTTACACGCACACACATATATATGTATATATGTATATGTATACGTTGCTGTAACTATTTGTAACGAAAAAGCTGTCCAGTTGTTAATCTAAGCTTGAAAATTCATCGTTGAGAAAGTAACTTGAGAAGCCCACACTATGCCACTTGAACACCATGGTATCATACTGTATACCATCATCTTTACTCATAATGACAATGCAAACAATATGTGTCTTATACTTTTATAAAAAAGTTTAAATCCACACACTGATCCATGTCCGGCTTCTTATTTGACTTGCTATAATGATGCCCCGTACCCCGTTTCCATTTTTTTACATCCCTCAACCAAAAATAATGTATAATGAATAAATTTCTTCTATGTGAAAAGGAGGCTGATAATCTCTAGACTTACCTCGCTTGTAGTCCACTCGTTTTTTTAGAAATTTTATTTGACATATTATTTTAAATTTTTTATATTGATTTTCAAGTGCATCATTATATTGCCTAATCTGAAATAATATTGAGTATGGAGTATATATGTCAACTCTCTAACTATATCTTGCAAAATTTTCGAGTCTTGTGATTGCCTTTAAGCTGGAGGTCTTGTTTTTCATATATGTGTGTGTGTCGTTTGAGGCCTTGGATCTCTTCTTTGCTTTGACAAAGACTAATAACTAATTGGGGAAACCCAAGTTGGGGGGAGTGGGGTAGCACTAATAACTAATTGGGGAAACCCAAGTTGGGGGGGGGGAGTGGGGGTAGCTTGTGCTGTTTATGCAAGTAAGTTTCCTCGTTAAAAGCATTGCATATTTGTAAGTAATTGGTCTTGTGGGTTGATGTTCATATTTGTGATCGACATGGTTGCACATGATAAAATTTTTTGTTTTAATTGCAATACCCACTAATATCCATTCATGTATCTTGTGAGTGATACATGGGTGTATATTTTTAGAATTAACTATATAGGGAATAGCTGCAACAACGACAAAAAGGGCATGCATCAAGCTGTCATTGGAGGAGATGAAACAGAGGTGTAGCACCATTCATCAGAGAAGCAAGAAAGTGAATGGGTGGAGTAGAGCAGACGACAGAGGTGTAGCACCATGCAGGAAGGGGTTCTTGTAGGGGGTTGGATGCACTTAATGCCCAATGCCTTCATTGTGGTGTGCTTCCAGTCTGTTAAGGAGACATCGATGTGATGCTTGCATGGTGATTGGGGTATGGAGGCTAAAGTCAAGGGTGATAGTATGTGGAAGTGGGGATTGCCAAAAGGAGTAGTCGAGGTGGAGGGTTGTGCGTTGGACAGTTAGTTGTTTGCATAGGTGCTAGATTTTGTAGTTAGCGCACTGCGATGTATGGGGTTTGTGACCTCGGTGTTGGGCTCTTGTTTTGTTGGTTATGTAATATCCCATGGTGACATGATGATATGCGCTCATCGCCCCTTGCTACGAGAATTTGATCGCTTGTTGAAAATGAGGAAGTTAGTAGGGACCTTCTCTGGAGGCATCCACTTTTAAGGGATGATGTAGTACTTGAACGATAATGTCGGTGGTTGTTAAGGTATTGCTACTCCATTGTTGTACTTGATGACAATTGCCTTGATGTTGGATCCAGTAGGTTCAATGGTTGAGATCCTTGCGGTTGGGTTGCTAAAGGGGATGTAATCATGTTCTTTTTTATAAGATATTGGGTTACTGTCAATGTTGCAACATTCGATCGAATGGATTGGATATTAGCTGAATATTCTTATTTTGTAGGGTGACCGAATAGAATATTGCTATTCAGTTAATATTCGGTGCAACCCAAATATTCCTGAATATTCAACCGGAATATTCGGGCAAAGACCGAATATTCGATCGACTATTGCAACATGTTGTTGATTTTTTTTTATTTTTTTTCAATTTTTAAAGGTTCCTTGTTTATGTTGGTATCTTTACAAATGTTAAAGCTCCCTATATGTAACTTGTTTCCTCTGGTCTTCATCTGCTCTGAAGAGGGGGTTGGCTCTGGTTGACTGGGCTACGGTTTCCAACCCGCTCAAGGAGGGGGGACTTTGGGGTAGTGTGCCTTGCAGATATGAACAGGGCTTTGTTAGCAAAGTGGATTCTAAAGATCTGGGGGTCGGGGTACGACCTACTCCCCAGGATGATCCGTTCTATCTATGGTGTTACTTCGGTACTGGAGGCTAGGGCGGACTGCGTAACATCGCCTACGGTATTTTGGAGAGGAATTTGTTCAACTCTGTCTGTCGTGGGGCGGTTTCTGAGCCCGCAGCTTGGGGACGGTCGTGGTTTCCGATTTTGGATTGCTAATTGGTCTAGTCTTGGTAGGATGAGTGAGCGCTTTCCGCGGCTTTATGCGTTGGCTTCCAACAGGGAGGCATCGGTGGTAGAGATATGGTCGGATGGCATGTGGACACCGAATTTTACTTCATCTCTTTCTGAGATGCGAATTGATGAGTTCTTGAGTCTCTCAACCATTTTGGGAAATATCGATGGTCCTGGTGCGGGGAGAGATCATTGGCGATAGAGGGATGGAACGTTCTCGGTCAAGAAGGCTTACAGGGTCCTCGTGGGGTAGCAACCGGCGGATGACACATGGATGAGGAGTGACTATTCGAGAGTGTGGAAATGGAAGATACCATCGAGGATGAAGATCTTTTTCTGGCTGCTTAGGAGGGAGCGGATCTTAACAACGGCCAGGAGGGCAAGAATCTTCCTTAATGCTTACAGGGTCCTCGTGGGGCAGCAACCGACGGATGACACAGGGATGAGAAGTGACTGTTCGAGAGTGTGGAAATGGAAGATTCCATCGAGGATGAAGATCTTTTTCTGGCTGCTTAGGAGGGAGCGGATCTTAACGACGGCCAAGAGGGCGAGAATCTTCCTTAATGCTGAGGTTGGGTGCATGCGATGCGGGTCAGAGTTGGAAGACATTAATCATTTGTTTTTTAGTTGCCCCGGCTCTATTGAGGTGTGGCAAAGGGGAGGTTGTATGGGGTTAATATGGGAAGACAAGTCATCTTTTTGGAGCTCAATTGGAGGAGGGTGGTCGGGCTCCGAGGAAGGGAGAATTAAAATTTGTGCAATTGTGTGGGCGTTGTGGTTGGCTAGAAATGATGTAATTTTTAGGGGAGGGAAGTTTTATGTTGAGAATGTCTTGGGGCACACCACTGTCCTCTGTTAATTGTGGCGGATGTATTTTTTTTCATTTTTTATTGGGATTTTTACCTGGCAGACCCTATAATCTTTTTCAATTACCTCTACGACCTTTGAAACATCATAATTCCTCCTCCGACCTTGTAAACTTGCTCCGTTTTACCCAATAAACCCTGCCGTCAATTTTAACTATATTTGAGTCAGTTACTTGGGTTAGTCTTGAGTTAACCCAACCCATTTACCATCGAATGGTTAAGATTACCCAAAGTTAAAAAAATAAGAAAAAAGATCCGCGATGGGATCCATCAACGGGAGAAGCAGGTGCCTCCGTCCGCCGGGGGGTGTTGCAGGTCGCAGCATCAACTGATCGATGTATCGTTTCCGAATACTGCTTCGCATCAACTGATCGCACCTCCGAATTCTACTTCGCGTGAAATTTACTTTAGATTTTTCGTTAGTGGATACATGAATTGGTTAGGAATCTCCAGATGCTCATGGGTTCAGATTCTGTGGAAATGGAACTCCATCTCCCAATGTTTCTTAAAATTTATTCTCAATCCGATGATGATGTTGAAGCTTCGTGCGTTGCTATCCTCCAAATGTGATAGTGTTCGTGAATCTCTGATGCGGACCAACAGATCTCCCGGTGCACTATGCTCGGATGCTTAATGGCTTTCAGTCAACGGAATACGGGATCTCGTATCTACATGCGAATGCGCTCTCGATCCTGACGGTCCTGCTCGTCTATGCCTTCAATGCTACCCAATCTCCAGACGACTGGGATGGATATGTTTGCAATGGTACTGCGATATGCGAGTACTGATCTCCTGTTAATATCCTGCAGCTACGACATATGACTCGTGGTCGAGCCTCGGTCTGCACTTAGACTCAGGGAATGGTGAATGGAAAGCTTTGATGATGATATTGGAATGCAACACCGTTTTACAATCACTCGGCTTGACCGGAGTGGTCCATGTGTGTAGGTAGAACAATAGTGGGAGAACAGAGATGTGATTATGGGATTTTAGGTGTTGAACGTGGATCAAACAAAGAATAGGGATGATCGTGATGATCGGAGGAACTCAATGAAATCGAATTTAGACAGAAATTATCAGAGAGAAATGGATGGATTGAGAAGAGATTCAGAGGAGAAGAACACGGAATTTGAGAGGATAAGATAGAGAAAGAGGATAGACTAAGAGGAAGCCTAACCTGGAGATGACGCGGATGTAAATGCGGAAGGAAATTGCCTGGGGTTGGAGCTTGACGAAGCTCCTAGGGGGGGGGGAGGGCACGTAGCCGGTGGTGGGGGGCCTGGTGCAGGGGCATCATCGGCCGGAGGGGGGGGGGGTTCAAGGGCAGCATCGCCGGGGGGTTGCAGGTAGCAGCATCGCCGGGGGGCGGGAGGGGGATGCAGGTAGCCGCAGCGGCAGCGGGTCGCTGGTGATGACGACGAGGGCGACCTTGCGAACGGCCCGGACGCTGATGAGGCCTGGGCGCGACGGACCTTGGCGGCAGCACCGGGGGGGGGGGGGTTGCATCGGTCGGTGGGGGGAGTGTGTGGTGGGGGGGGCAGGGTGTAGTGGCACTAAATTAAATGTAAATTTCATAAATAAAATGGGTATAATCTAAAAGAACATAACGGAATCGGGTTAATTTTAACGGGTAAATGAACGGGGGTTAACCATAGGGTCTGTAGGGTAAGGGTTAGCGAGTTTACAGGGTCGGGGGAGGAAATAGGATGTTTCGGAGGTCGTAGAGGTAATTCGAAAAGATTATGGGGTCTGCCGGGTAAAAATCTCTTTTTTATTTATATAATTTTTTGGATAGATCTCTACCGTTCTCTCAAAAAAAATTATGTAACTTGTTAATTAGTACTTTTATCTTGGACTTTTATTGATTGATGACCATATATGTATAATTTAAGAATATATATTAGACATAATTTTAATATTTAAAATAGTTAAAAAATACATAACCGAATAATTCTGAATATTCTCCCGAATACTGAATATTCTTTATTGAATGATCCCTCCGACTGAATACCGAACACCAACGTCTGCAACACTAGGGGTTGTCCCTTCATACTTATATGGTTTGCAAAGTGGGCAAGAGCTCCTTTATGGTCGAGGTATTAGAGCTCAACAACGCTGAAGCAATGGCAAGACATGGTCTTCGTGTCTGGGCATGGCTTTGTTGGAGGACTCGTTTCTTTGGCTATCAGGCAATGTTGCGGAGATACATCCTTAGGGGAGCAAAATAGGCATAATATCCGTAATATTGATTCTGTTTTTTATGTGGAAATGGATGTTGATGTGCAGATGTAGGCTTGTTGAATTCCTGTGAAGGGTGGTTCTTGGTGCTTGCGATTTTGAAGTGTCGTGGGTTGTATAGAGGAATTCTCCCAACTTGAGCAGCCTCATGTAGTGTGTTCTTGGACTTGTTTGGATGAATGTGAAGGGGAAATCATGTTTAACTTGATCGATTTGTTGAAAATAAAGAAATTAAATTACGGAGTCAAAACAAGAAGAACAACTTTAATTTAGATTGAACCATACTCCCTAAGGATTGTGATGAAAACACGGGAGAAAGCGTCTAGGGTTATGTCTTCTATTATGTTTCTCAAGAGATTACAGGGGGTATGAGACTCTTTATATCTAGCCCCATCAACACCGCACAATCCCATCAATAGGTAATATATGACTAAACATGATTAATGTAATTTGATATGAGAGAGATCTAATTATCTTTCTAGATACACATTTTAACATTTTTCTTTTAGCTGGAGCTAGTGCTTGTTACAAAAGAAAATAGCCAATTCATCTTTTACTCGATACATTTTTAAATGAGATGGGAGGAGACTCGTGCAATATTCATTGCTAGGAGGAGACCCGTGCATAGGACGTCGAACTAGGAGGAGGCATGTGCCTGGAGCGGATGCTTGGTAAAGATGGTTGGTGGGATGTAGTTGGGCTGGAGGGTAGATCTTCATGCGTTAAACTAGCTGGCAGTAGAAGTCAGGGATGATCTCAAGCAATAGTAGAAGTTCATATGAAGTTGATGCCAAATATCAGAAGTAGAGGGGTTGTCTCCCATATGGAGAATCTCGAGACTGGGCCTCTCATATATGGAAACTTTGAGAAAAGCTCTCTCCCGCACGGAAGCTTTCATTGCTTGCCTCTTTGATTGGATCCACATCGCCATCTTGCTATTGTACTCTATCGATTATGTGCAATCGATAATGTGCAACCAACCAGAGATCTTGGAGGAGCACTGCTCTTGTGAAGGTCGAAAAGGTGCGAGTAGAGATGTCGGTGCCTGTTGGTCGCTAGCACAACAACCCTCACGTGAGAGATCGATACGAGGATGGCATCGTAGTGCGAGGAGAGCCTACGCAAGGAGGGGCTGACACCACAAGGAGGGGTCGTGCAAGGAAATGATGGTAGCTGAGGGACCGCATGGGGGGATGAGGTTGGTTACCTGCTAGGGCTTCAACCTCCAAGATCAATGAATATCACAAAACACTTTAATAAAATTTGATCTCCAAAAAAAATCTTGAGAAAATATTGAAATGATCACAAATCTCGTAAAAGATTGTGAGTAGTATAATTGGATCTTGGAGATATCCAATTACATATTTATATATGCACTCTAACAGGACTATTACGAAGATGGCAAGGGTGATTGGAATTGGACCCATCATTGCAGGTCCAGGAGCCCTTGATGTTGTGATCCAGGCTCAATGTTAGGATTTTTCCTGCAATCGTGGTGGTATGCTTCATTTTCGAAGTGACATAGAGACCGCAAGGGGGTTTGTTTGAAGGGGGCTCACAGCTACATACAAGGAAGAAGAAGCAACTGGCTTCAAGGACAATGCAGTTGGTTGATTTTGACCTACACGAGGAATAGGTGTTGACCGACATGAGGGTGATTTCAGTGGCTGATCATTGAGTAGTGTAGATATTGGAAGGCTACATCAACTTATGTTAGTGGTGTGTCCCTAAGCATGAGGAACACCTTTATTACATTCCTATCTAATAACTACGGGTGTTGTATCCATTAGAGTATTAACCCACACCTCTCCTTTTCTAGGATTCTACCCTAATTGATATTGATAAGTTGTAGTACCTCTTCGGTTTTTTTAATTAAAGTTTTTATCTGTTTGCCTTAGCCCTCACTGCAATGCAATGGGTCACGGTTATAATGTTACAGCATAAGTTTTGATGGCAATGGTGTGAGTTGAAGAGCGACTTTATGTGAGTCATGTTAGGGAACGAGTCCTAGCAGCAACATGCATGCCTTTTGCGGTTTCAGGAAATCTTCAAAGCGGAGGATGATGAAAAACACATCAATGGCTCTAGGAGTGGTCGCACCACCGACAAAGGGGAAGACGATATTTTTTTATTGTCAATAACTATTGAGATACTAGTTATCTTTCTTATTGTTTTCATATTATCTATTTCTTTTGTCTTCTTGTAAATTGCCCAATAGGTTTCTTTCTCTCCTATATAAGAGAATCCTAGAGCCTCTTAAAATTGCAATTCATTCTTTTGTTTCTACATGGTATCGGAGTTACGGTCCTAGATCGGAGTTCCCGTATCTCACTCAAGCCCTAACCCTACCTATCGGCCTCTCTTCTTTTCTCACATGCCACTACGCCGTTGCCAGCCTCTACCCTTCCCTCGTCGACCATAGTGTGGGCCCCCTCCCTCCTCGTCGACCCTTGTCAGCCCCAGCCCAGTGCCACCGGGCCTAGCAGCCCCGTGTATAGGCCCCCAGGCCATCGTTCCTTTCCGAGTGCCACTAAGGGACTACTGCAAATCCCTGCAGCCTCCTGTGTGCCGCCTTGTGCATCCTCGCGCCTCTACGCTTCTCTGTGCACTTTTGCGATTTGAACTACAGTACAAAATGGTTTGATTTTGACCGGGAAACGTGATTTCATACCTATAAATCGTGTTTTCGAGCCCTAACGCACAACCAAGATTGACGAGGATGGTTGTATGAGTCTACGTATACAACCAATCCTTCGTATGATCGTGTAGACTTGTTCATATCGGTCTACTCCCCAGTTGAGTTCCGTTGTTCAACCATTTTATCATCATGTTAGAGAACAAGAATGATATATTTTCTTCGTCTGGTGCCTTCAAGGGCTCGGTTCCCATCGCAAAAATGGATGGGACCAACTATGAGTTGCGATCTATGCAGTTTCTCACCCTTATGCAGTGCAACAACAAGGAACACATCTTGACAGATCCATAGCCAACATATAAGACTGGGGTCAATGCTTCATAAAAGCAAGATGATGCGTATGCGCATGTTTGTTTTTGTGGGACCCTCACCACAGAGATAACCAATGATATTCTGAATCAACCCATCATCAAGATGATGTGGGACACTTTGGCATTCACTTATGCTCAAGCGAAGAATGAAGCCAAGCAGTGTTCGGAAATGCGGTCCATGCGGCCGCATATTCGGTCACTTGACCAAAGCACATATGCCATATGCGATAATATGCGGTCAAAACGCATATGCAGCTGCATATGCGCCCGCATATCTGATAGGATTCATGTTCCATGACATGTTGATGACACATTAACTCGATTTTTCCCAAACAACTCTTATATTATCATCTATATTGATGCATCTTCTCATTATTCTTCTTTTTGTTGTATTCGGGCATATAATTTAGTATATTTTTTCTCATATCCATTTTTTCTCATTGTTCCCAACACTTATAATGAATTGTTTACTATTTATTTGAATTCCAATTCTTCAAATAAAACATGAAATAATTAACTAATAGTCTGACACTTTACACTTATGTGCTTCTAATAAGTTTTATATGCAAATACAATTTTCCCCTATATTTTGTTTCAACATATTTTGTCCCTTGGAGATGCATATATGCGTATAATTTTGGGTGATGATTTGTATACCTATGGTTATTCTTTAACTTTTGTTATCTACAGGATCTATACATACATTAAAAGTTTTCTTAGAATTCGTGCGTTCCCTGTTGAATCTAAATTTGTATATGTATATATATATGTATGTGTTATTCAAAATACATACTAAGAAATAATCAGTTTATAATATCATGCTTATATATCTTCTTGATTATATTATTTTATTTGATTTTTTTGATTTTGGATCTTAGATCATCAACTTTTTTATGTAAGCACATTTTATTGTTTATTTTATAATATTTTAAATTAAAATATTATAAACCGCATATACTTCCGTATCCATCTCCGCATCTCCGCTTACTCGTTTTAGACCGCATGACCGAACGAGTACCGCATACCGCATTTCTGAACCTTGAAGCCAAGATCTTCAACTATAGTTTGATATCTACAAGGCCAAGCAGGATGACCATTGTTTGCACGCATACTATTCTTCGCTCCGTTGCATGTTTGAGAAGTTTCATAGCTACATGCTTATTATGACATCTACGGAGCAACAAAAGGCATATATGAACTCCATGATGGTTGGAGTTATCATGGCCGAAGTTGATACAGGGTATGATGCTGCGTGTACACAGTTTCTCACCGTAGCTACCATACCTCCCATGGAGGAGGCCTATAACCGTCTCAACCAGATTATCATACCTTCTTCAACCACTCCTCCGCCCTCTTCAACGATGGTTGCTTCTCACGGCAGAGAAGGGACGACCCAGTTCAGAGGACACACCCCTCGTAGTAGAGGTGGTGGATGTCAGCGTGGACCTTGCACCTACTATCGTTGGTCAGGACATACAGAGGATACATGCTACCAGAAGTATAAATATATTGCTTCTGGTCGCGTGGCTGAATAGATTGAGCCTTCATAAACTCTAGCTTCTCAGGTCGATCCTCGCTTGGATGATATAATCTCTCGTATTCGAGGGATCATGACTCATGTTGCAGGCACCACTACTACAGATACCGCAGCTGCAACCAGAGCCTCTTCGAGCTCCTCATGTATCGCTTACGCTTTTACTGGTAGTAGTGGTACATATATGACAGAGTGGATTATGGATTCTGGTGTTTCCTCATCTGTGTGGAGACAGAGCGCAACTGAGGTCCGACAGGACCATACCTCATGGTAGATGTGTTGTCATTGCTAATGGAGACCACTTACTCATTACAGGGGGAGGTGCATTTGACGCCGTCCACGGACCTTCATAATGTTTTATATGCTCTCGACTTTCATATGAATTTACTTTCCATTAGTCATATTACTAAGGATCTGCATTGTCATGACATATTTGATCCTTCATCTCTTGTGTTTCATAACCTACTCACGGGCAGGGTGATTGGATGTGACCGTGAGCAGCGAGGGCTCTATTGACTTGTTCAACCTCCTCATGTTGGTGTTTCTACTATACCTACTGGAACAGTCTCACCATATCTGTGGCACCTTCATTTTGGCCACCTTCCTCCATAGAAGTCGTGTCATGTTCTCTTTCAGATTTCCATGAGTTTCTCCTTCCAGTATGAGGCATGTCGTCTTGGGGAAGCGTCATTGTTACTCCTTTCCATCCCGTCAGAGTCGGAGCAGTTCTCAGCAATTTGAGCTCCTTCATTTAGATTTTTGAAGCTCGAGTCATGTCCCTAATCACCAGGAACATCATTTTTATTTGGTCATTGTCGATGATTTTTCTAGACTTTCCTGGGTTTTTATTGAAGAATAAGTATGTGGTTGGATCTGTTATCACATCTTTTATTAATGAGATAAAGACTATTTTTCTGCCAATGTCAAATATCTTTATTCTGGTAATGCCTTAGAGTTTCACAACTTGCAACTTTTTTAACTTTCTTAGATCTCTTGGCATTGTTCACCGGACCTCATATGCTTATACATCCCAGCAAAATGGTATTGCCGAGTGCAAACACTGCCATTTACTTGATCTAACCAGAACCTTGTTGATACAGAGTCGTGCTTCTCATGCTTACATGAGTGATGTAGTCCTCATTGCATACTATCTAGTGAACTGCATGCCCTCATCTGTGTTGGGAGAGAAGATTCCTTTCTCGATTGAATTTCTCGAGAAGGATTTTTTCTCCATTACATCTCATGTATTCGGCTCAATTGCATTTGTTCATGATTTCTCTCCAAGTCATGACAAGCTCTCTCGCAGAGTTCAAGTGTATTTTTGTCGGCTACTCTTGTACCCGAAAGGTGTCGCTCAGGTGGAAATACTTTGTCAGTGCCGACGTTACTTCCTTTGAGTCTGTTATGTATATTTCTCTTGCAGGTGACAGACGAACCCTATCTGACTCTTACGTTGAGATCTACATGCCTACTCCTCCTACTATCATACCACCACCTCCCTCTACTCCTGCTCTACCACCACCTCCCTCTACTCTTGCTCTACCAGCACCTCCACAACCATCGCCTACACCTACTCCTGCTTCTACACCTGCTTATGTGGTTCCACCTCCTACTGTGATTCAGTTTTTGCCACGTGTGTTTATTCGCAGGTCTCGCTCTATCCTACTACTCACAGGTCTTGCCCATCATCCAACACACTTCAGGTATGTAATGAGCATATTGTTTTTACTGATGGCACTGCCGAGTTGTTTGTACAACATGATTCCATACAGGATAAGCAGGAGCCCTCTCAAGAGAGGAACTTACATGTTCGGGACTTGGCAGATAATCTTGATGTGTTGATTGCTCTGCGAAAGTTGAGACGTGCATGCGCTACTTATCCCCTTGCAACCTAGGTTTCCTTGAACAGACTGTCAGAGGATTTTAGGAGGTTTACCTTGGCACTATCAACCGTGGAGATACCACAGACATATTATGAGGCTCTTCAGGATAGTCAGTGGCGGTTAGCCATGGAGGAGGAGATGCTCGCGCCATAGTTGCGTGGTATTTGCCATTTAGAGTCTTGTTTCGGCTCCAGTTAGCACATCCATTGTGGGGTCAAGTGTGTGTTCACTGGGAAACATCGTGCGTGTGGCAGTGTGGATCGCTATATGGCGAGACTTGTGGCAATTGGCCATTTACCAGCTTGTTGTGAAGAATACCTTCCTCTATGATGATCTACAAGAGGTCTACATGCAACAACCACATGTGTTTGCTGCTGAGGGGGAGCCTCAGAAGATTTGCTGGCTACATAAGGCTATCTATGGCCTTAAACAGAATCCAAGAGTATGGTTGCGGAAGCTCTCGGACTTGATAGGGAAACAAGGGTTTGTGCCATCGACTACCGATTACTCTTTGTTTGTGTACAGGACCCAGAGAGGTACTTTTGTCGTTCTTGTTTACGTTGATGATATTATTGTTACAGGGGATGACGAGCAGGGCATTCAGGTTGCCAAGGACTTTCTTGGTCAGCAGTTTGTGACCAAGGACCTTGGTAATTTATGTTACTTCCTTGGATTGGAGTTTGCCAGGAACCAATGAGGTCTTGTGATGACCTAAAGGAAATACGTTACCGGTATTCTTTCAGAGATTGGCATGACAGATTGTAGACCTGCCTTTACTCATATGGACCCGAGCATGAAGCTCTATGATGATGACACTGAGAACGTTGACAAGAGGAGGTACATGGAGCTTGTTGGCAAGCTCCTATATGTGGCTATTACTAGGGCCGACATATACTTTGCAGTGAGCAAAGTGAGTCAGCAGTGTTCAGGAAAGCGGCTGAGTATACCGCATACTCGGCCACGGAAGCCCTAGCGCTCCGAGTGTGACTAGATCGGGCTATAAGCGGGCCTGGCCGCATACTCGGCCGAGTATGCCGTATAGGCGGCTGCTTATGCGCACGTTTTTCAAATAAAACTTTTTTAAAAACCTAACCTAATACCCCTGGACCCTAATAGTACCCGACCCCCCCGGTCCCCCACGTATACCCTCAAACACACTTTCGAACCCCCGGTCCCCCTCGCATACCCCCGACGAGCCCTAGATATTGCGCCTCCGGCAAGTCCTTGGCTCACGAGCCCGCTCCAGTCGAGCACCTCCACTGTCCTTGGCTTCGCTCACGAGCCCGCTCCAGCCAAGCACCTCCAACCGAGCCTTTGCCGATTGCTCACGAGCCTCGCCGCCCGTTCCGCTCGCAATCCTCGTCGCCACCATTTCCTGTAAATTACATTATTGTTCATTAGAAATTGCTTTACAACATCTCTAGTCTTTTATTGAGATGCTTTATTTTTTGACATCATTTTGAATGCCCTTATTTTGAGAGCATATTTGTATTTATTGGAAACACTTGGAGGAAGGCATGTTGCCATATGCTCTTTCAATTGATCCTTTTTCTCATTTGATCTAAATTACTTTATCCTAATAGTTTTGTTTCTAGTACCTTCAATTCCTTATTATTATACTCAAGAGATATAATATTTAGAGGATATTAACATAATATTAAATATTTATTTATAGTTTTAATAATAAAAAATACCAAACCGCATAAAATCGCATACTCCCCGCATACTCTCCCGCATACCGCATACTCTCTATGCAGTGACCCCTCTGACTGAATACTGCATACTGCCTTTCTGAACATTGTGAGTCAGTTTATGGAGCAGCCTAGACATGCACATATAGATGTAGTCCATATGATTCTGAGGTATCTGAAGACATCATCAGACATGGGACTTTTTTTCAGCAGAGGTACATCTTTTTCAGTTATAGCATGTGCAGATGCAGATTATGTTGGGTGTGCAAAGGATAGGAAGTCTACTTCAGGCTTCGTTATGTTCATAGGGAATTCCCTAATTTCATGGAAGAGCAGGAAGCAGATCGTGCTTGCTAGATCAAGTGTTGAGTCAGAATATAGGGCCATTGCATAGGTTAACACAGAGATGGTGTGGATCAGATCTATTCTTACTGACCTGACTATAGAGGTGCCTCTTCCCATGCACATCTAATGTGACAACCAGGTTGCTTTTTTCATTGCAAACAACCCAACCTTCCATGAGAGGATCAAGCACATAGAGGTGGATTGTCACTACACTCGTGATATGATACAGATGGGTCTTATCACCACTACACATCTCAGCTCTAGAGACCAGACAACAGATGTTCTTACTAAGGCCCTAGCCAGAGGGCCTTGACCTGACTATGGAGGGGGAGTGTTGAGATATTAGTTATCTTTCTTATTGTTTTCATATTATCTATTTCTTTTGTGTTATTCTTGTAAATTACCTAAAGGGTTTCTCTCCTGTAAGAGATAACCCTATGGCCTCTCAATAATGCAATTCATTCTTTCTTTTCTACAATAACAATGAATTTGTTTCTTTAATATCTTTTTAAAAGATAAAAAATGAACATGTATATTGATACATCTTTTACTGGGATATATAAGTTAAGTCATATTTTATGTTCGTAATTTTCACTCTAGACGGTTATCTTCGAATTTATCTTGAAGTTTCTTCTTACGTGCAGCTCATTACAGTTTGATTGAAACGCTCCGGGACAGGATGTTCAAACCTTCATTGTCAACTATCATATCCGGGAACACCAAGTACGATTAAACTTTTTATTATTGTCATGCCCTTGAATCTTCGCCTTGGAATAAAAAGAATTGATATTGGTACAATCTAATCCATTATGACAAAGAAACCCCGAACCTGTCGTATCCTTCCTTTTGGTTTGCAACATAACCACGTGTCGTATCCTTCCTTTTGGTTTGCAACATAACCACGCTACATATTGTTGATATGATGTGCTTAATTTATTCAAGTGTAAACACTTTGGTCTTTGATTTTGGTGTTTTTTATCCAGGGTTGCCGTTGTATTGCCATCGGATCCAGTATACCTTGCAACTAAAAAAATGCGTGACAATCAAGTTAATTCAGTTGTTATTGCAAATGGAGGCAAACCTCAAGGAATTCTTACGTAAGCATATTTTGTATACGTGCAATTGTGAAAAGCATCTTTTGTATTCTTATGATTTAACCAAATAAAATGCTGAAATTACTTTATCTATGGTCTCTTGGTAATGTAATTTTTACAGCTCAAAAGACGTGCTTATGCGGGTAGTTGCTCACAATCTTTCCCCAGAATTGACCTTTGTAGAAAAGGTGACATTTCTTTTCTACTTGTATAAGCATATATTCTACATTCTTTTTTCCATTTTCCTCCCGTATCAACCTTTGGATAGTTGTGTTCCCATTTTCCCACAAAGGTCATGACTGCAAGTCCGGAATGTGCAACGCCAGATACAACAATTCTTGATGCGCTGCATATTTTGCATGACGGGAAATTTTTGCATCTACCGGTTGTCAACCATGGTATGTTGTCGTTGCTTTCTGCTTAAGATTGATGCATTTCTTGTAGTTTTTAATAGTGTTCGTCTTTCTACAGATGGGTGCATAGTTGCATGTTTAGATGTTCTGCAACTTACACATGCTGCACTTTCCATGGTAAGGAGTACAACTGAGAGCGTCCTATCCAATTTGCTCAGTTATTAATAATTACTGACCAAGAATGAAGGCTAGATCTTAGTTGTCCTATCGAATTTGCTCACCAGGAATGAAGGACAGATCTGAGTTGTTGATCGTTATCTTTGAAAACCATATATTTCCTTATAATCTGTATTTGCTTCTTTTTTTAATCAAATCTGTATATTCAGTAGTTTTGGAATAACGTTTGCATAATAACAAAGTATTTTCTCCATATAATGTCATCTGCTCAGTATTGTAGAAGTCGGTATTCGGTCGGAGGGATCATTGAATAAAGAATAACTGTATTCGGGCTACCATTCGAGTTAATTCGATTTTGTATTTTTTATTAATTTAAATATACAAATTATTTCCAATATATATAGGGGAAAATGGGGCTGCCTCAGGGGGAGCTAACTTGGTTCTCCCACCCCATTTCCCCCATTTTTTTCATTTTTTTTTGAAAAATGACTTCGTGGAAATTCATCACTATATGCCTATATTATGTCATTCAAGTTTCATGGAAATAAAGACTCCTATGACCTCCACCTAGACAGTCCTTTTTTAACGGTTGCAGAATTGTTGAAATCGACTCTGTCTGGATGGAGGTCGTAGGAGTCTTTGTTTTGCACAAAATTTGAATGACATAATATAGGGATATATTGATGATAATCCATGGACACATTTTTCAAAAAAATGAGACGGGAAGAACTAAGTTAGTTCCCTCTAAGGGGCAATCTCATTTTACCCATATATATTCTTATTTTTTTATACATATATGATCATCAAACATGGATCCAAGATAAAAGTACCAATCAACAAGATATATATAAAGAATTTGACAATTGTGGTGATATCATGATAACAAGTAGCCCTTAAGGATTGAAAATAAAAAATAAAAAAAATAACAATCACACACCAGTCAGCCTAATAGTCGGCCGAATAGTCAGACTGACTATTCGGTCAGGGCGGCTAAAGGTCTGTTCAGTCGGGGACACCCACACCTCATAGTCAGACTGACTATTCGATATAGTCAACCGACTATTGCAACACTGCATTCAAGCTTGCAAAAGTCGGCCGACTAGGCCGACTAGTCGGTCCGACTAGTCGAGTCGGGGGGGTAGCCGACTCGACTAGGCCTAGTCGGCCCTTAGTCGGTCCACCCGACTAGTCTGGCCGACTAGTCGGCCTAGTCGGCCGACTAATCAGCCGACTTTTACAACAACCTTCTTTGTTTTTTTTGTTTTTCACCTTTTTTTAAAGCAAACATATTCTAATATGCTTAATGTTATATTTAAAGTCAATTATTTCTTTTGTTTCATCATGATGTCATATAAAATGTACAAATATATGTATATACATACGAATATATGTATAAAAAACTGATTTATATATTTAAAATAATTAAAAATTCAAAACCGACTATTGACCGACTAATTCCGACTAGTCGCCCGACTGCCAACTAATCCTTAGTAGGTGACCCCGCCGACTGAATACTGACTACCGCTTTCTGCAACCTTGACTGCATTGGGTAATGACTTGGTACATATTAATGATTTTGAAACTTATATATGCATGAACAATGGAGGTAATGATTTGGTATATATTAATGATGTTGAAATTTATACATGGTGAACAAAGGAACCTCTTATGTCAAGCATTTACAAATTTGATACTTAATGAGGCACTTATTAATCGAGGCACTTATTGATATCTTGAAGATGAGGGAGCAAGAAGGGGATGAAGGCTTGTTAGGGAGCATTTACAAATTTGACACTTAATCTAGGCACTTATTGATATCTTAAAGATGAGGGAGCAAGATGGGGATGAAGGTTGGTTGGGGGTGAGAGCGGGTATCGGGGAAGGTGTGATCAAGTCTAGCCGCCACAAAGTTTCAGGCTTCCAGATTTGTTTGCGCATGTTATCTTAGGGGTCATTTAGTGATGATTTCTTTGTTTTTGTGTCTAAGTGTTAATTGAGAGGAGGTAGAGGGGTCCTAGGGGAGGCACCAGCAAGTTGCAACATGGTTTGCTTCTGATGTGATAGGCTCTGTTTGGTGTAGGCTTCTTTGTTGTTTGTATCAAGCTTAATTGTGGGTAGGTTATGTAACATTTGCATTTCAATCGCATTACTCATCTTACTTTTAATACCATCACTAATATCACTAGTGCCCCTGGAACCGTATAGTTAGTTTTACTGTTGCAAGATGTATGCTTCATTGGGCAATTCACCCCCCCCCTCTGTTTCCTTGGAGGTTGGATTTCACGACATTGTGGAGTTAGGATCCAGCAAGGTCATGAAGGTTATTTGTCATGGAGTTGTGGTGGTGCAAGCACTTGGGGGCCATGGGACTGCTCTCCACAACTCGTGGCTTGAATCAACCCTTGTTAGTAATGTTGGGGGGGGGGTGCCTTTGTTGCTGATTGTGAGAGAGGCCTTGTGGTTGCTCAGGGCCTGTGATTACTCTGATATCGATGGTTTTACACATTTACATAGTGAACTTGATCTCTAGCAACAAGTTAATATCAATTTTATTCTGACTCACTTAAGCAAAGAGGGTATTTTAAGTTCATAACTAGGGTAGGATTTAACTCGGCCATGATCAGTCCTAAACTCGGGTAAATTAAGGAGGATTGCATTAGGTAGTAGACATCCTGCGTAAAATAGTCAGAGACAGCTTCTTAAATAGTATTTTTTTTTAAAAATACTATTTAAGAAGTTGCCTCAAGATAGCCGAATCTTTTCAACATGGATTTAAGCAAATATTTAGATTTTGTTGGGGCGTTCCCTACTTGTGACGCGTTGCATCGCCCGAATGCAATGTAAAATTGGCAAGGGCCGCTACATCGCTTCTCGGATGTAGTTCAAAATTGCAAGGGTTCTCGCATTAGGAACACATGCGAGTAAATAAGCTAGTTCTTGCATCGTCGCTCGGATGCATCCAAAATATGCAAGGATTCTCGCATGATGGATGCATGCGAGTAAAGAAGTTAGTCCAAAAGAGGTTGCAAAGGAAGTTGCAGATAAGTAGTTGGAATATTGGCACTTTGACTGGTAAATTGATGGAGATCGTAGATACGATGGAAAAAAGGAAGATTCAGATATTATGTCTTCAAGAGACAAAATAGGTTGGAGAGAAAGCAAGGGAGATCGAGAAGACATGCTTTAAACTTTGCATTCGGGTAAAGATAAGGGTAGAAACGATGTTGGAGTGGTTGTTCATATGGATTTAAGGAATTGTGTGGTTGAGGTGCAAAGATTCGAGGATCACATTATTTTGCTTAAATTGGTGCTTGAAGAAGAAATTCTCAATATCATTTCAGCTGATGCACCGCAAATTGGTGTAGATGAAAGGATTAAACAAGCTTTTGGGGAGGACCTGGATAAGATTTTGCAAGAAATCCCACAAAGAGAGATGATTTGCTTGGTTGGAGATCTTATGGACATGTGGGAACGGATGCATCATGATATGCTAGTGTTCATGGAGGCTATGGCTTCAGGATAGAAATGAAGAGGGAAAAGTCCTCTGGTTTTTGTAACGGCTTATGATCTTTTCGTAGAAAACACTCTCTTCAAGAAGAGGGATGGGCATTTAGTTACTTATAAGAGTGGCCCGACTAGAAAACATATATATTTCTTTGCATTGAGGAAAAGAGATCGGTTGTGTTGCTAAGACTGCAAAATAATCCTAGAGAAAGTTTGGCAACCCAACATTGATTGTTAGTCATGGATGTGCAAATAAAAGGGCTGGTAAAGAAAATGAGGGTTTCCAAGATCACTAGATTCAACTGAAGCAATCAAGCTTTCGGGAGAAGGTTTTAGAAGAATTATCGTGGGATTGTAGCGGAAGTGCAAACGGGATGTGGGAGGCCGTGGCATCTTGTATCGAAAGGTGGCCATACAGATGCTAGACAAGTTAAAAAGAGGAGCTCTAAGCTTGGTAATGGAGTGGAGGGGTGCAAGAGAAGCTCAAAATTAAAAGAGCATGCTTTAAAGCCATGTCTAAGAATAGATTAGAGGGAACTGTCACAAACTACAAAATAACGAAGAAGTAAGCAAAGAAGGTTGTAAGCAACAAGGCTGTAAGCGAAGCTAAGTTAAAAGCTTATGACGTTTGTATAAAAATCTCGACTCCAAGGAGGACCAAAAGGGTATATTCAGGTTGTCCAAAGCAAGAGAAAGAAAGACCAAAGATCTTTCTCAAGTGAGATGCATTAAGGATGAGGAAGGTCACGTGCTTGTTACTCAGAAGGATATATAGACTAGATGGAAGCAGTATTTCCATAAGCTTTTCATTGGGGAAGGAAATAGAGATATCACTTTGGGTGATCTAGCTAGTAGTGAAAGTTACTTGAATTGTGCAAGCTACAAACGAATACAAAAAAAGGAAGTAGAGGAGGCTTTGAAGGTTATGAGACCTGGAAAATGTGTAGGACCGGATGACATTCCTATAGAAGTATGGAGAGTTTTAGGTGAGCGTGATTTGACTTGGCCTACAAATTTATTCAATGTTATTTGGCGAAGCAAGAAAATGCTTGAAGATTGGAGGAGAAGTACCGTGGTGCCTCTTTATAAGCACAAAGGAGACATTCAAAATTGTTCAAATTACATAGGTATCACGCTGATGAGTCACTCTATGAAAATTTGGGAATGTGTGATCGAAAGAAGGTTGAGGCAAGTTTCCAAAGTAAAAGAAAATCAATTCGGATTCATGCCAGGTCGATCAACTATTGAAGTCATCCATTTGCTGAGAACAATGGAGATTTATAGAGCTAAAAGGAAGAACCTCCATATGATTTTTATTGATTTGGAGAAGGCTTATGGTTCTGTCCCACATGAGATATTGTGGAGAGTTTTGGAGAAGAGACAAGTACCTGTCCTTCACATTAACCTCATAAAGGATATGCATGATAGGGCTTTATCTTGTGTAAGGATCCAATCTGGGAAGACGGATTATTTTGACATCAACATTGGTTTACGTCAATGTTCAACTTTGAGTCCATTTCTTTTGAATTTGATTATGGATGAGTTGACAAGTCACATTCAAGACGAGATACTTTGGTGTATGTTATTTGTTGATGATATTGTGTTGATTGATGAGACTATAAATGGAGTAAATGAGAAGCTTGAGATATAAAGACATGCATTGGTGACTAAGGGTTCGTTTGGTTGCAGGGTTGGGTTGGGTTGGGGCACTATTTAGAGGGGTACCCCTTCCTCACAGTTTACTATTCACCCAGCCCAACCCTGCAACCAAACGAACCCTAAAGGATTTCGTATAAGTAGGGCTAAAACTGAATATATGGAGTGCACTTTTAATGGAAGCAATGTGAAGATTGGTGACGATAACATTCGGAAGAGAGATTCTTTTAGATACACGGATCTATTTTGCAACATGATGAGGAAATTGATGGAGATGTTACAAATAGAATAAATGTTGGTGGGCTATAGTGGAGAGGAGCCTCTGACGTTCTCATTGATAAGAAAAAGTCTCTAAAAATCAAAAGAAAGTTTTATAAAGCAATCGTAAGACCTACTATGTTCTATGGATCTGAATGTTGGCCTGTGAACCATAGACATGTGTAGAGAATGGCAGTAGCATAAATGAAAATGCTAAGGCGGATGTGTGGACAAACACGTAAAAATTGGATTCAGAATTATGCAATCAAAAGGAAAGTTGGTGTAGCTCCGATCGAGGATAAGATGCGAGAAAATCACTTAAGGTGGTTTGACCATTTGCAAAGGAGGCCAGCTGATGCACCTGTTAGGAGATGCGAGTTTTGGGATGTTGAGCCGGCTAAGAGAGGACGAGGACATCCCATGGTGTTGGAATGAGACTATACGAAGGGATCTTAGTTTTTTTGATATAAATCCGAGATTGACCCAAGATAGATCTGAATGGAGGCACAGAATTCATGTAGCCAATCCTACTTAATTGGGGAAAATGCTTTGTTGTTGTATAACTAGGGTGGGGATTTCCGGAATAGGATATAAGGACACAAAACACTGTAATGTTTTGGTAATGTTGGAATTTTGACTCTACATCAATGGTTGTCTAAAGACAAATAAGTACTAATCAAAGAATTGAAAGGATAGCTGCAGAAGATTCAGAGGCTGAGAGAGATGCTTAAAGTTTACAAAAAGGATTTGCGCATGTTACAAAATGAGAAGCGTGTAGAAGTGGAAGCAGAAATAGCACATCCAGATAGGTTGGAAGATGTGCGGGATCTTAATGCGGGAGAATTAATGACCAAATATGAGAAGCAAAAGGTGGTGACAATCGGAGACATAAAAAAAGAGGTACAATGACGATAAAAATCGAGGTATTAATGGGTTAGAGAAGGAGATACAAACATGCGGTTCTTTCATGCTGTGGCAAGTGGGATAAAAAGAAGAAATGTATCTCATGATCTAGTAGTGGGAGGGGTGAGGGGGAGAATAGAAGGTATGACAAGATAGGGGAGGCGGTGGTGAATCATTTCTGGGAGTTCAGTAGGAGGTTCGTGTCTTCTGGAGCCTGATGGATTAGAAGGGGAGTACGTTTGTTACAACAAGGGCAGATGGAGGTGCTTACAACGGATTTCACTAGAGAAGAGATGCACATGGTGGTCTTTAATATCAAGTTATCAACGCTGACGGTTGTCCAGGTTTGGACGGTCTGTCTATATACTTCTACAGAGAGTTTCAGGATGTGGTTGAAAAAGATGTAATGGATTGGGTTACAAAATTCAGGGGGGAGAACTGAGGCATTGAGAGGCTGAATAGATCGTCGATCTTCTTAATCCCCAAGAAAGAAGCCGCGGAGCGTGTAGAGGATTTTTGGCCCATAGCATTATCCAATGCAGTGTATCTTATTGTAGCCAAGGTCTTGGCTAATCGACTCAAAGAAGTGCTTGATGAGCTTATCTTGCATGTCCAGACATCATTCATCCTTGGACGTCAGTTGTTTGACAGAGTGGTTTTGGCATCAGAAATCGTCACAGACTGGAAAATGAGAGGGAGTTCAGGGTTCTCATGGAAGGTAGGTTTCACAAAGGCATATGATTGCCTGAATTGGAGTTTTATGTGGACATCCTTGGCTAGAAGGGATTTTCTTGATATGTATATCGATTGGATGAAGAGGTCCTTCATGATGTCGTCTTGCTATGTACTGGTGAATGGGATACCAAAAGGGGATTTTTTTCAGACGCAAAGGGCGGTGAAACAAGGTTGCCCCTTGGCACTGTTACTATTCGTTCTGGCTGCATATGCATTGGCGGTTATGACAGAATTGGCAGAAGGTGGTTTCTTTCAGGGTTATTCAAAGTAAGGATATCTCGAGCCGATTCTTCAATATGTTGATGATACGATATTCTTCATCGAAGGAGGGGTTGAAGAATCCAAGACGGTTAGAGCAGTGTTGGATATTTTTGGGAAGTTGTCAGGTTTGAGGGTAAATGAAGCAAAATCTGTCTTTGACCCATTTAACCATTTTTCGAGGAGATACTGATTTGTGAGGCATTATTGAGAACTGCGTGAAGAAGATTGCCTCTTAACTATCTAGGATTGCCTTTGGTGTGCGGGAGATTAAGGCAAGGGGACTGATTACTTGTGGTTGAGAAGTTGGAAAGGAAACTGGCTGGGTGGAAGGTGGCATGCTTATCAAGGGGAGGGAGGCTGGTGTTGGTAAAGGGAGTCCTGTTGACGATCATGTTTTTTGTATACCAGACTGGTGTCACATGGAATTCATAGGCGATTGGAAGGTATGATGTGGTGTTTTTTTGGCTTCTACTGCAGATGGGGAGGGCATGACATTGGTAGATTGGAGGATGATGACAAGGTTAACCACGGAGGGCGGGTTCAATGTGTTGCGAATTGAAGACATGAACAAGGCGTTGCTGACGAAGTGAGTGATGAGGATCTGGGGAGATGGGATAGATCTGCTTTTGCGATTGATGATATCCATTTACTCTGTTTCTCTTTGTTTGTACGTTAATGTGGGAGTTTTGTCATAGTCGACAATGCTATGGAGGGGTATTTGCACTGTAATGCAGCATCGATGCGACCATTTCTAGGAAATGGGAGGGGGATCAGATTCTAGCAGGACAACTGGACGGAAGGAGCTTTCTGTGATTTATATTCCATGTTTTCCGCGTTGGCTACGAGGAGGGGGCAAGTGTGACAGATATGTGGTCATAAGGATCTTGGTCGTCTGAGTTCGTAACAGAGTCGTCTGGTCAGAAGTTAGAAGAGTTTGCTTCGCTATCAGGCATGTTAGCAAGAGTGGAGGAGCCATCAGAGGGCAGAGATGCTTGGAGCTGGAGTGATGGGGGTTTTCGGTGAAAAATGCATATAAGATTGTTCTTGGTCTGATTACTTTGATGCATGAAGACACTGACCGAGGTTGTGTTAGAATCTGGGCGTGGAAATTACCTACGAGAGAAAATCTTTCTTTGGCTGATGAGAAGAGAACGAATCATGACGAGCATAAGAAGAGTCAGGATCTTTCCCGGTTGTGAGGAGACTTGCGCAAGATGTAAGGAAGCAGTGGAGGATATTGAGCATCTTTTCTTCATATGCCACACGTCTAGGGAGACGTGAGAGCGAGCTGAGCTGTCAGGACTGAGGTCGGATTGGTTTGAGTCGTTATGGGCTTCCATTTGCTCAGATTGGTCAGGTTCAGTTGAAGGGGGGTTGGTTTATAGTCCGTGTGATTGTTTTTGGGCCATTTGGCTGGGGAGAAATGGTGCTATCTTCAAGGGGAAAATGTTCTATACAGAAAATGTACTTAAGCATGCTAGAACTCTTGTTAAGAATTGATGTTTGTAATTTTGTACATGACTTTATTAAATATATTCTTTGAATGGATATCTATTATTCATCCCATTTCCCTAACACCAGTCAGTTGGCTCAGGCTCTTGGAGGCGCACCTCTGCAGTCGCCTCTGAACCTTCTCAGAGAATAATGTGGTTTACCATCTCACAAGGTCAGATTCCTTCCTGTAGAAATCTAGAAAAGCCTCGGTTGCCACTGCCATCTTGGAATGTCCTCAATGGATTAACACATTCTCAACTGTGACTCAAAGAAGGACGTTGTGCCTCAAAACAAGCATCCAAGGCACCAAAAGGGAGGACACTGCTTGCCAGAACGTAAAGCCAGTAATCATTCATGCCTCAGTAAATTCAGTTATTGGAAGTAAAAGTTACATGTGGCATGCCATACTGGAATAACATGCATAAGTGAATTATATGATGAGGTTAGACTCACTTAGTCCTTGGCAGGTCCTACAATCTTGATCTGCCTCTCGGTTTGGGAATTTTGGAGAGAAAGAAGTCCTTGTTTTTGCCTGCTTGTTTTTGTTCCTCCTTCCTGAATAATTTCACTTGGGAGATTCTCCTCTTACAGTCCTTACCAGAAGAACTAGATGCTGCTTTTTCCTATTTCTCTACAAGGTAGTTTTAGTATAGGCTTGAGGTAGGTTGTAAACAAATGGACCTTTTCAATAATGAGGTTTCGCTATCATTGTTTTGTGTTATTTTTGATACCAACCCATCTTGCAAGCTTATATCCACTTTATATATTACTGATGTTCTAATGTAGGTCGATGGGGGACCTGGAACTGTCAATGATATGACGGGCACAATGATGCAGAAGTTCTGGGATTCTGCTCTTGCCCTGGATCCTGCAGATGAGGATCTTGAAACTCACAGGTATTGTTGCAATTATAGCCCTGCAGTAGTTTTTGTGTGGTTAAAATTATTATTGTAAGATGTAATGATTTTTTAAAATACCGATATCTTCTATCTATGTACCCAGCGAAATATCTGCGTTGATGACATCAGAGGGTGCAGAAACTGGGAAATCTTTGTATCCACCTCTGGGTCTTGCGAATTCTTTTTCGTTCAAGTTCCAGGACAAAAAGGGACGAATGCACAGATTAAGCTGTGGTAAGATTATTCTACTGGCATCTCCATGTTGAAGTTGTCTTTTTGTTATCTTTATTTTATGTATGTACAACTCACCATTTTTTTCCCTAGGGCAGGACCAGAGAGCCTAGGAGAGCTTATTAATGCTGTTACCGAAAGGATCGGTGCCGGGATTGACCGAGATAATATTCAGTTACTTGTAAGTCTCTGTTATCCCTTCTAGTGAGGAGCAAATTTAATGATATATAAATCTCATTTGCTGGCCACATCCATGTAGTATGAAGATGATGAAGGTGACAGAGTCATGTTGGTAACTGATAGCGATCTTGTTGGAGCTATAAACCAAGCACGGATATCTGGTTCAAAGGTAATTATATCAATGGCTTGATAGGATGTTTATGCGTGCTTTCTGTGTTCGAAAATTGCGTCTGGTTTACCCATATCAATGTATTCAGTCTTAGTGATTTTGTTGTTTCTTGCTCCACCCATTTGGTGTCAATGTATGTAGATTCAGAGTATTTCTTGAGAAATGAGGCTGCTGTTGTTTGGTGGTTTTAAACTTTCTTTTACGGGCAACGGAACCATTCCTGCTCTTAAAAAACAAGAAATTGGGCTACTATCCATTTTTTAAAATATGGAATTAAACTTTTTCAATTAAGCGGCAATTCCTGTATTCTTTATATTTTCCCCATGGCCTCTACAAACTTACCCGTCTTTATGTCATGACCCTTGTCAGCAATTTAACTCTTCTTGAGTTAAGCTCTTGAGTTAATCAAATCACGGGAAAAAATAAACGGTGGATTTCCCCCCTTCCTCATTCTTCTCCCCCTTTTTTCTCTTCATCTTCCTCTCCCTTCCTGGTCAAGCATCACCACCATTGCCTCCGCGATGCTCCGCCGCACGCGAATCCTGGCTACCACTCCACCTCATATGATTCAACTCTGATCTGCCACCGCCCCCTGTGGCCTTGTACCACTATATGATACTCAAAATGTGAACAATGCCTAATACTTGGATTCTCTGGAGTCAGTCTCGCTCCTGGAAAACCACAATCTAGACAGCATGTCTCTGGGGTACACGAGGGTATGCGTGAGAGACAATGTCCTGCAGTCCCTCACTTCCATCTCCGGCAAACCAGCTGTTGACGCTGGCATGGAGTGTTAGCATCTGCTGAAACTTGAAACTGGAGTTGAAATTGTGAGGGGGTCTCTTTGAATCGAGGCTGAAGTTTGGTCACAACCCAATCTATTTGGATCAAGCTCTAAGGAAGAGCTTCTGAAGAAAATTAACTATGGGATTCCCTGAGTGGATGGACGATGGAGCTCATTAATGGTTGCGGAGGGTGGAAGCGAAGCCAGAGATAGAAGAAAGATGAAATCTGACAAAAAAGTGCTTAAGAGGAGGTTTTGTTGTGCGATGATAAGTACTTTATAATTATTTGCTTTGTTTAGTATTCTAAGTGAAGCTAGCGTAATCTCTTGGTATGAGTTCTTGGGTAGTCTTTTCCATTTTCTCTCGTCTGGGATGTTGTACAGATTTGAGGATCAATAGCTTTATGATGCTAATGAACTAGAGAGAGTCGGCTTTCAGCCTTGCACAAACCTTAGATTTGATAAGTTTTTGATGGAATCTGTTGATTTTAACAATGGACGGGAGCTACCATGGGTTCGCGGAGAAGCCCGGGTATCATAGGTCACTCACTGCCTTGTGGTGTAGGATTATAAGTTTGCAGGGGTCGTGGGATAAATATGTTACATAATTGGCAAAGTTTATAACGTTCATGATGTAAAAAACATTTTTTAATTATTATAGATAATATTTAGAAAAGAGGTATTTTTCCCATGCTATTTGGATTCTAGGACGTCAAACTAGTATTTAATGTTCTACAGTCGAGTTAAGAAAAAGATAAAGTCCTGCTTGGAAAATCTATTTATGTTGCAATATATAGATATTTATTCAAAGCCATTCCACGGGTAGTGTATGCTGGAGGTGACGAACTCTGTTCTCACTTCTCATGCTGATTTCTCCGCACAAATGTTACTAGGTTTTCAATGGGATTTCTTTGTCGTTCTCTCCGATCATTTTTGAACATGTTTATGCAGGTTCTGAGGCTGCATATAGAAAACCTCAGAAAAGAAGGGGAAGTAATGCGTTCTTCGTCTAATTTAACAGCAACTCAACAGAGCAGGTTGACGACGTTACACACGGGCGTTATTGCAGGGGCTGTCTTACTATCCAGCATCAGTGTGATGGTCTACCTTAAAAGATCCACCTTATGATTTATTCAAGGATCTGAAACAAGGAACTGCCTGGTTACTGACATGTACAGCTCCAATTCTTTCTTGCATGACAGCCAAGCCAATGAAGCCATTGATTGGCGAAGGAAACCTACAGATGTATGAATACCACAGGTAGTTTTTGAGGAATGTGGCAATACCCGCGGATAAGGGAGGCGGAGGATGAGTTGCAAACCTAATCGTTATATTTTGCGCTGCACTATTCCAGTTTCCTCTAATGTATTTCATTTATGCCTGGTGAGCAATTCTTTTGCTAAAAGCATTAAAGATGACATTTTTCATTGATTTTTGTGTTCGAGCGAAGTTCCGTGTGGAGCTATCTGAGTAATGTGGGTTTTGCTTTGAGATGGCATAAATCATTTTTACGCGTTACTCAACTAATTTTTATTTAAATTTCACCCTTTTAAATACCTTTTCAAATCACCAGCAATCTAAACTGTGTACTTATATTTCATGGTGCATGGTTCAGGTATATCATGAATACAACACCGTTGATAATGAAGTAAAAAAGTTGGATTTGAATTGGGATTTTTACATTGGCAGCTAACTTTTGTGATTGTGTGCTTTGCTAAACTGTCCTATTTACTCAGTTAACCTTCCATTTGTAACAGAACTGTTGAAATATAAAATGCGGAAGCGAATCAAAGCAAGAATAAGATAAATGAAGACTTTGATTTTACGTGGAACCCTACTCCATGAGAAGCGGAATGAAACCACGGGAGAACCGCCTCAAAGGTTGATTTTGCATTCATCTTTCTCAAAGGTTACAATGGGTGTGGGTAGGGTGGAGCATTGGGCCGGGCCGGCCCTGACCCGACCCTGGCCCGACCCGCAAAAGCCTGAGCCCGGCCCGAACCCGACATACAAATGGGCCGGGTCCGGGTCCTCATTTTTCAAAAATATTATACTTGGGCCGGGTCGGGCCCGAACCCGAAGTACAAGTGGGCCGGGCCCGGGCCCTCATATTTCAAAATATCGTATTAGAACTAGATAAGGGGATACAGATTTATAGTCATAATACATCCAATATTTCCTTCATACATCAATAGTAATATTATATTGTAACAATACATCCAATATTCATGTGTTATGGACGAATTATGTCCATAACAATAAATTGGAATCAAAATGCAACTTTATGGAATCAAAATAAGTGCGGATTGAGCCCGGCCCGAGCCCGAGCCCGACCCGAACCCGAGCCCGAACACGTGGGCCTTGGGCCGGGCCCGGGTCCTCAATTTCCTGAAAAAGCGGGCCTCGACCCGGCCCAAGGCCCACGGAAAATTGATGGGCTCGGGCCGGGCTTTCCCGGGTTGGGCCGGGTCGAGCCCAATGCTCCACCCTAGGTGTGGGGCTCTTTATACAGCCTCACCAATGTGACCAAAAGTCACTACTTCAAGATGTGGTACTAAACATAGTCCACCAAGACCATTCTTCAACAAGAACAAAATTAAAAAAAATGGTATTTGGATCTCATCGCAAATCCCCGTCAACTACATTCTTTCTTTTCTCAACCCCTTGTCGAATTCGACCGAGCATTTATCTAAATCTCAATAAGTACATTGATTAATATCAACTGCGGAGGGAGCTTCAGCTCAATCATGGTTAATCCAGAGAAATTACAAGTGCCAAGTATGCTTAGTTTGTTCAACAATTTTGATATGGTTGACTTGTGATTTAAATTTTTAGATGAATCATGTCAGAGTAAATAGAATAAATTCGTTGAAAAAAATGATTAAATAATATATATAACCGAACAATCATCAGTGGCCTCGAAATGGAGCAACCACTTTTAATCAATTAGTCGCGAACCGATGATGCGCCACAATCCAACCCGTTGCTCAAATTTGGTTGCACCGAGATGGGCATCGGACTGGTCGGATCAAGTCTGAGTTTGTCCGATCCAAATCTAATTAAGTATATAGCATAATGAGTCGGATCTAGGTCCATTTTGATTTCAAATTCTAGGCTTAAGCTCAAATCCGGCCCAAACAACATGGGTTGGGTTCAGGTCGAGCCGACCTAATTTGACACATGTACACCAATATCATATATTCCATTCTTGCATTCGTCTAATTGTTTCTTATGTATGTGTGCATGTTTAATACTTTAAGTACAACTAATTATTGATTCTGACATTAGTTGTACGTTGGAAATAAAATTATGGTAAACGAACATGGCGACGTAAACCATTATTCAATTCACCATTATATATTTTAGTGTAGATGCGGGGACTACAGTTGTACATACTCAAAAACTTGAGGACACAGATTCCATTCTTGCATAGTAATGTAATAATATTGCATACTAATGTAACAATGTCCTCAATCAATGCAATGGATATGATTATTAATGGGTCTAGGTATTTATTCTTCGCTCGAAATAAGGATATGAAAGTTAGAACATAGTATTTGGAGCAAACATGAATATACTGTATATCGTATAAGTCGGGCTATCAAACTTGCAGTTGGCCCGATAATCAATTCGAGCTCATTTTAAGGCCTACGGCCTGCCCCACTAATTTTCGGGGTTGGGTTTGGGTCGGGATTTGGGCCGGATTGAGCCGGCCCAGCCCCAGTGCCCAACCCTATACACCTATCAGCTGCTGAAACAATCAAGAAGTCGTCGCAAGGTACCAATTGTGCCTACGATCGAGCAATCGTTTCGGTAGGCGATTAGTTGCTCGAAAATAGAAACTGCTAATAGTTGACTATTTGCTCGCACGCATACACCATCCAACTATTCAAAGAGTCGCAGTCATTCCAAACAAAATAGCAAAATCGGATTCGGACAAGCGAGAGAAAAGACACCAGAATCGAGAACAACAAAACAGAAAAGAGAACTAAATTCCATTAATTTCGGGAAATTGGCACTCGAGGCATGCATTGTTGGTTGAGCCGCTTCATAATCACTAGAACAAAATTTAGGAAAAAGAATGATAGTAGATTTCTAAAAGATCAACAACCATAAAACGATTGTCGCAACATGATCAGATAGGAGACTATCTTGCCTAGTTATGTCACCGAACACCAAAATCCTCACCATTCTGACTCCAAGAGCATGAAGATCAAGGCAACTTCCATAGATAGGCTGTATAAATGCTTTCCTACACGATGAAAATGTACAAAACTATAAAAGAAGCTCCCGGGAATTGTTTTAATTCTTGTTCTACTTAAATCCATCGAGTACTCTATCATCCAGAGAATGACTGAGAGCCGACGCAGGCGACATGTAGTGCAATGGAGATTCTGAAGGATATTGAGAATCCTCAAAGCGCATCATGGAAGCGTGACGATCATATCATATGCAATCGGGGCAACTAATCACACTAGTCCCTAGATGCGGCGGAAATTAAAATTTTTAATTCAAGTGATGAAACCACATGATCACGAGAATATTTCTCGGACCGTTTCATCAAACCACAAAGCATAAGAAATACCTCTTGAAGCGTGGTTGTAATCACGAGATCTCTAAAGTAAGAGATCCTCCTGTCTTAAGTCCAATTCACGAAGAATGCACTTGCGGGCGCGATGATGAGACGTGTCCCTCCCGCAATCCTCGATGAAGATCCAAGCTACGAGTCCCCTGATTTCGTCCAACGAAATCCGTCGTCTTTCTTTAGAGCAAGCAGCCCCAAAGAAGAAGGAAATCCTCAAGTCGTCGAAGGCGAAGAAGCTCTCTTTCTCAATACATAAGATGGACGACCACCTTCAAATGGAGAGAGAGAGAGAGTAGGCGAGAATGAGAGAGAGTAGTAGGCTTCTACAACTCTTTATTATGTACCTTGAAAGGCTAGGTTAGCCCTCCATTTATATTAGTTTGGGATCCAATGGATCTCAATCCATGGGACACATAGATCCAACGACCATGTTGATATATGTATTAAACAATGTCCATGATTGTTGTTGATTAAAAACTAACAACATCAATTTATAATTTAAATCAAATATATGTTGCAACATTATCAACATAATTTAATTCAACATAAATTAATTATCAAGAGATAATAAGATAAAAAGAATGAGGAGATAAATAAATCACCCCCAAAATAGGGGGCTTCACCCATGGTGCATCCCACCTTTTTGTGGTGATTTTATCTCCCCTTTATTCTATCTATTATCTCTTAATTAATTTTGTAACAACCAATATCACAAAATTATCCACCAAATTAATTCCAAATTAATTTGTGAATATTTCAATCATGCCATTGAAAATATGTGAATCATATTCACAACCCAAACTAATTTATAAATATTTCCAATTAAATAATTAATGTGAATCCAATCCACATTAATAATTAACAAATGCTATTTACAAAATTCTCTCTTCAATATATGTATATTATAAAGGGAAAAATGTGTATACCCCCTAGGGGGAGCTAACTTAGCTCCCCCCACCCCTTTTTTTACATTTTTTACTTTTTTTTGAAATCCATAACCGTGTAAATTCATTATTAAATCTGTATACTATGTCATTCAAATTTCATGCGAAACAGAGACTCCTACGACCTCCATCTAGACGGGATCGATTTAAAAAATCATGTTACCGTTTAAAAAATGACTGTCTGGATGGAGGCCGTAGAAGTCTCTGTTTCGCACGAAATTTGAATAGCATAATATAGAGATATACTGATGAATATTCATGGAAGAAATTTTCAAAAAAAAATAAAAAAATTGGTGAAAATGGGGCGGGGGGAGCCAAGTTAGCTCCCCCTAGGGGGCAGCCCCATTTATCCCTATTATAAATCATATTTATAATACATAAATATTGTGGATAGTATTATCCACATTCTCTAATCCTTGATAATTAAATCTCATTTAATTATCTTGGATAATCATTCTCAGAATATGAATCTCATTCATATCATGCTTGATAATTAAATCTCATTTAATCATCAAGTCTTTCTTGCTTTAATATGTAATTCATTAAATGAATTATTCTTGAACCCCTTCAAGAATAATGTGCTTTCTCCGCAGATACTTGGAGATAAGGACATGGCGATTGTATTGTTCTACGTATAGTGACCTGGATATTGAGATCTTATCTCAAATCCAGATCTTACGAACCTCCCACAGATGCTTGATTAAATCAAGACCGCAAATCTAATCTTCTTATTGCATCTGATTCTCATTCAGACCAATGTCCAACATTTGGACCAAGATCAGATTGCTTCTCTACCTGTACATCCTGCATACTGGAGGACCTATGATCAACCTGAAGATCAAGATCAATTTTACACTGTCTTCTTCAGGGTTTGATCACCAAGTTTCTCAATCTTGATCATTGGGAATTGGTATCGATCATATGCTTTCCCAAAGCATATATCATACATTCAAATTCATGTCATGCTTCCAAAGCACGACAACCATGCATGGAATTTGATCGGTCCCAATACCTCATGAGTGAGCTCATGTCTTCCGGTTCATGAGTGAACTTGTATGATTCCTTTGAGAGATCGTATTACTCATATGCCCTTATATGCACCCCAGCGCGCCAGTTCCATCATAACTCTTTATGATAAGTTTATTCCAGAATTCATGTTTATTTCCAACATTTAGAAACAAACAATGAGGGTATTCTAATATCTAGGTCATAGAGACATTCTCCAAGACTAATGGCTCTCCAACTGAGAATATGAAGTCTATCTATCCAACAGAGATTGCTGCAACAATTACAACAATATCCATGTAGATGACTACTAAATCTTAAGATCAAATTTCTATTCTTCTAATATATATATATATATATATATATATATATATATGCAACCAATTGCAAATGTCATTAGAAGATTGGGATACAATTGTCAGACTTTATCTTATGAAATAAGAAAGTCAGAGTCAATGATTATGTGTAGATTATTCTGATGCTCTATCTGAGTCCTTCACTAAGGATTTTAGACAGATTTGATAGTCATAATATCAACACATCGACTTATTGCAGTATTGGCATTCATCCAACTCTTTGGATGTCATATGGAAGTCACAGAAGTAGGTCAACTCTTTGACTTTCCTTCTTACTCGGGTCCGACCCATGCTTCCACTGCGCTCTCTTAATCTATAAACAACCATTGCTTAAGACTAAGGATCTCTTATGTTAAATTCAAAAGAATTCAATGTAAGAGTATTTCAACATTTATACATGCTTCATTAAATCCATATAATATGAATATCATGAAGCTTCATGAATGACTTGAGTATAGATAGTAGAATGATGACACTCATCATATCTACATTCATCTTAACTCTTGGAGACTTAGGTTCAGGTAGGTATTCAAAAATTTTGAATACATCATCTCTTTCGAGCCACCATTCTGCATAATGCAGAGAACCATGTCATTCATGATTAAATGTCTAGAGCACATATGTATGCCAAAATATCTTCTTTTATTTTATAAGGATTATTCGACAATTACGATCACCATTGACATGTCACTTCCAAAGTACACTTGATGAAAGGTCAAGACTATAGAGACATACAAACCCTAAGGTGATGTCTTATTGTCTTATTTAATTGTCATTCCTCATTATGTTGAGGAAACTTGCACATTGGAACCACATACATTATGTGTTCAATCACAAGTACAATATATGGATCATGAGTCCAATCCATGATATTTTACTGGTTATCATTGAGTATAACATTGAGTGGGTTTAATGAAGGATTATCTGAAATAAGAATTTGCATAAGGGTATATATAATATATATACATATTTTACTTTGATTTAGGAATTTTCATATCAAAGTTGTCTTGCCTTGTCAACAATGAAAGTTCATTCCCTTAATCACTTTTAATGTAAGAGATATTCTTACGATTATATCTCTAGCAAGATCTGGGATCTCCTTTTCTATCTTCATTGCATCCCAATAATATGAGAACCTACAACTCGAATAAAAAGAAGCGGGAACACATTCCGCCTTGTAAGTCCAACTTGCATCTCCCAATTCGGTCTTTAACACCCAGGCCCACCACCCCTAAGATGATGTTGACCCGTCATAAATTGAACCAACCGTAAACATGCTTAATACCCGCTATATGCAATCCAATATCACCCCAATAATATGAGGACTCGATATTGGGGTCACTACGTATACGGTCTTACTCTTTCGAGAAGCAAAGAACACGATCCAATTAAATCATATATAGGATCTGTCACTTCGGACAGGAGTCTCTATACACAACAACTGGCGACAGAATCATTTGCCTTGACGGGAGACCATGGATGTCACTAATGTGATCCTCCATCTTCTTATTCAAATTTTATAATTAATTATCCTGACTCATATTCACATAATTAATTCTTCAAAGGAAAATACACATCTATTCATAATAAAGTGTTTATTGGATATAATTAATTTAATCACATTAAATTAATCATTAATCCAATCATCAATCAACAAACTTGATTATTACTTGAATAGTAGATATAATCTCAAAATACATATTATTCGAATTTTAATAATTAGAAAAATACACTCTGACTTCTCCGGCATTATACAGTCCCTACCCGCTGTCATGGCTTGTACCGACGAGAGTGGGACGGACCACATACGTTGCAACCCGCGACCCTAATGCTCTCCGACTAGGCACCATATCTGCCTCGGGAAAGGATAATACCAGATAGATCATAATGTACTTTGAGATGCTCATCGGTTTTTCAAACGAAATTATACAATATAATATACATCAAAACATTTTTGATTATATTATAAGGAGATTTTCTAAACAAATCCCCAATCTTATTCAAGCAAGAGGGTTTTTCATGTAAATGTTGTCCTACAACTATTGTAGGATAAACTATGGTTTTCCATGAAATCAATGTTTGTTGATGAACCAATGATCAAGATCTAATATCTCATCATTGTGGTTAAGGCAAATAGCATTCAATGAAATAATTATCTCTTTAAATATTTCACAAATATTTATCACTAATTATTCCATAAAATTAACAATTAATTTTCATCATGATAATTGAATGACTTATCACAAGGTTCAAGATCAAAAAATATTAATTTCCAGCAGTGACCCCCAATCACTAAAATTAACTTATCTTGATCAATTTAAATCCAAAAAATACAAACTCAGTTTCCAAAGATTTCCTATTTGATTTATTAAAGAATTCAAGTGATAATTCACGCATTTCAAGGCGGATTAAAACCGTAATTATCTCATTAATCATGTTTAAATCTGCAGTTCCCACAACAATGAATATAGGCATATTCAAAAAGCCATATCTTGAGCAACATTAAATTTAACATAAATAAGTTATTGAGAAATTAATCATCATAATAAAATGGAGATAATATTGCCTCCTAAAAATAAGGGGCTTTATTTCTCCTTTTTATTATATTACATTGTCTCTCAATTATCACAAAAATATTCACCAAATTAATTCCAAATTAATTTGTGAATATTTCAATTATGCCATTGAAAATTATGTGAATAAAATTCACAACCCAAGCTAATTTGTAAATTACATTTCCAATTAATTAATTAATGTGAATCCAATCCACACTATCAATTAACAAATGCTATTTACATAAATTCTCTCTCTTCAATATATGTATTATAAATCATATTTATGATACACATATATCATGGATAGTATTATCCACATTCTCTAATCCATGATAATTAAATCCCATTTAATTATCTTGGATAATAATTCTCACAATGTGAATCATATTCATATTATGCTTGATAGTTAAATCTCATTTAATCATCAAGTCCTTGCTTGGATATGCATTTCATCAAATGAATTATTCTTGAACCCTTTCAAGAATAATGTGCTTTCTCCGCAGTTTCTTGGAGATAAGGACAGGGCGATTGTATTATTCCACGTATAGTGACTTGGATGTTGAGATCTCATCTCAAATCCAGATCTTACAAACCTCCCACAGATGCTTAATTAAATCAAGACCGCAAATCTAATCTTCTCATTGCATCTGAATCTCAGTCATACCAATGTCCAACATTTGGACTAAGATCAGATTGCTTCTCTACTGAGAGGAGTCCCTAAAATCCAGACCTGTTTCATCACTCCCTCGGAATGGAAGCGTCATGGATATACAATCGTTTATGATCACATCACCCTCAGGTATTCCCAATACCTGTACATCCTGCATACTGGAAGACCCATGGTCAACCCGAAGATCAAGATCAATTTTACACTCTCTTCTTCAGGGTTTGATAACTAAGTTTCTCATTTGATCATTGGGATTTGGTATCGATCATATACTTTCCAAAAGCATATATCATACCTAGGTCTTGATCATATACTTTCCAAAAGTATATATCAAACCTACAAATTCAGTCAAGCTTCCAAAGCGAGACGACCGTACACGGAATTTGATTCTTCCCAATATCTCATGAGTGAGCGCATATCTTCCAGTTCAGTAATGAACATGTATGATCCCTTTGAGAAATCGTATTACTCATATGCCCTTATATGCACACCAGCGCGCCGGTGTATAGACCTTGGTTAGGTCATCAACCTATTGGTCTGCCAAATATACATACTCAGACATATAGCAATACATCTGTCTCCGCTCAAAGGATGCGTGCCTATGCTGTGACAGCATTCCACATAGGACTTAGGTTATCTCGATCTTGTTAAGTCAACCCATTGACCTAATCTCTATTCCTATGCAGAGGACCTGCATCAAGAGGTCGCTCAAATATCAGCCTATGTGAGTAAGGATTGCTATCTCCTACTCAGGCTGGAGATCACATCTTAACAATCATTTGACGGTGCTTGATGAATCCTCAATCTAACCCTTTAGATATTCACCCAAGCACCTGCCTCTATGATTCAATAATTGAATCAACAGCTGTATGATCATTAAGACAACCATGGTACATAACCCTAATTGTACAGAGGGACCTATTATGCAAATTATTTATTCTTCATTTCAGATCAGGGAATGATATTTGCAATAACATTTATTGCATAATGGCTCGCCGTGGGCTCACATGTCCAACACTCCAGTCATGGGAGATGAACCCACCAGATCTCCACTTCCTCAAACCTCTGGGTCCCCACATCACTCACCTCACACGCACATACTTCACATATTGCTTCAGCTAATCCTTAACACATGAATGCCCTCCATTCTTTTCAATGGCCAAGGATATTGAGAGGGCTCCGTTCTAGAGACAAAGCTACGGTGAAGAGACAAAGCTACGATGAAGCTTTATCATCCACCTTGTTCAAGGATCATCGATGTATCTTGGATCCATGAGGACCTTAGCGTACAACATGTAAAGATGAATGGTGAATCAGATAAGCATCAGGAGCTCCACAGAGGATGAGAGCCCTCATCAAAGCTGAACCATGCTCAGCCTCTTGCGATGTATGAGTTAAGGACGAAGCACATGTGCCTTCCGATCCCATGATATGATGATCCTTGTTGATTCACAAGCCTCAACCACGAAGCAACATGTTTTGTGGGACTGAGTCATTCTCAAGACATCTAGGTCACCCAAGTGACCCAAGCCTACTACGCCTGGACAACCAACGTCTGAACAGTAGCGTGCATGCCTAGCGCATGTGTGGATGGTAAATTGTAGACGATGCTTGTGGATTCTTCATCATTACAGACATGTCTATTTGGGTGCATGACATGCATGTGAGTCTAGAAAATTTGTGAGTGAGCCCTACCGGGTCTCTAATATTTCAAGCCCCCGCCTATGAAAGATATTAAAAGCAAATCCCCTAGTAGATTTAGTTATTTGCAAATACGCCCCAAATTGGACTTTTGTGATATCTTTATGTTTTTTGTTTACATATCTGCCTCTGGACTCTTTATGTTATAACTTGGGCATGTGAACTTATATTAAGTTAATTTCAGTTTCATTTTAATGCTTAATTAATCATCTATATACTGACATTGATTATTCTTTAATTTGAGTTATAAAATTTGATTAAATAACTAGAGATACAGTTTGATACATGCTTATAAATTGAAATGTCGTTAATGTAATCTAGCTTCATCTTAAGCATTAATTTGACTTTGATTTTTATTCAACAACTAACTTGAGTCATTGTATTATTTTACGATCATAATTTATGTATTTTTAAGAATGTTGTGTATTTAACAATATTTTGTTGCATTTTGACATTAATTAACTTGCATAAAGTTAAACAAAAATGCATCCCGTTGCATATATGTTCATGTTATACATTGTTGTGTCTTTTTGACCTAGATAACTTAATCATTGCTTAACGTTGATGTTAATAACCAATTGATCGCATCGAGAGCTTGTTTCCCTGAGTTCGACCCTAGATTTACCCAGGCTATTTATTGAGCCACTCCTCACGGAGATCTTTGCTCGATTCTAATTGACTTGCATCCGATTGTACTACAACTGCATCTAATTAACATAGCCATTAGCGATTTGTTAGATGACGCCATTGTCAGGAACACAACTCCCTCTTGGTGGTTAATTATTTTTTAATACTAAGTTAAGTAATTTTTATGCTATTTAGGTCATCGTGTTTTGTTGTTATTAACCTTGCATATTTTGTATATGTGATTGTGTTACTGTTGTGTATTCTTGTTTAGCTATGTCTTTGATACATGTCTAATCATTTGATGTTGTGGTAGGGCCTGAGATGCTAGGATGCTTGGAGCAAAGAGGAGGTGAGGAGATCGGTGCTTCAACTGACATGAGCCACAACATTTAACTTTAGGAATTAAAGATTAGATGTTTTTGTTGCATTATTTTTGTCATATGTTTGTATATGTGTGTGATATTTATTTGTTCTTACAATGTTTCTCATTTGAGAACTCGTGTGTGTACATATGGACTTGGACATTAACTTGTGGTGTGCTGAGCCTGTTTCATCCCTAACCTGAGTGGCACTCAACTCGAGTGTTCAAAATGGGGCAGGCATGTGGCTCTTAGAGCATCCTTTAAGTCATATTTATTTGTGATTGATCGTAGTATAGGGCACACTAACACATCTCATGATATTCATGCATCTCATAAGATTTAATTATCCGTACGTAAACATCGCTCAACTTAGTCAAATTTAAGCCAATTCTTTCCCGCTAATAGTATCATTTTTAGGTGTGGAACTTTTCTTAACTTGCATTACATATAGATAGATTTATGTATTCAGTCTTGCAACTGCATGGAGAGAGCTGAAGGCACTGTAAGTGATTCTTTCTTGAGCATGCATCATGTTTTTCGTTTGCATCAGCTTTTTCCAATCCTCTTTTAATTTATAACTTAAAATTTAAATGGAATCAGGATTGGACGATATATGATGAATTCTTACTTGCTCACATTAAAACTCAAGTGACAACCAAGTTCTTTAATTGGTTTATTAAATGCAAGTTGACCTAATAAAAATGGAGTTAAAAATCATCGTGTTTTATGGGAGAGTAAAATCCCACATTGTATACATGTATTATTCAGATTTATGAGAGTTGAGTACGCATCCTTACAATAGTGCTCAAATCCTAATCTATATTTGTGTGTAATGGACTTTATCTTGGACTATCACCAATAAAACTTGAAAAGATAATTTGACCATAAGTTCTTGGTCTTCATGTGTGAGTTAGTGAATCAATTGGATTTGCTTTGTGTTTGATTACTGTGATTTTTTTCTTGGAACCCACTCTCGTAAACCGTTTAGAATCCATTGTCATCTCCAAAGATTCATTTATCATAAGATTCATTCAACCTAACTCTGTGTGTCTCAATTTCCTCATCCTTAGCTTTATATTCTTATACTCAAGATACTCTTCAGCCTAAATATAGAGGGAACCAAGTCCTTCTCTGATTGTTCCTCTCACATCTTCATTTCACATCTCTCCACTTAGTTTATTCTCAGTTTAAGTATAGGAGGGATCCAAATCCCCGTACACTTCTATTCATTACTCAGTTTACAACCCTCTCACTTGTCTTCTCCTTGAACTTAGGTTATTTATATCCCAAGTATAGGGGTAACCCCGAGCTAGTTCCCTTATATTCCCATGTATTTAGCATGAGCTATGGTTTATACGTGCTACGAGGACATATCACAAGATAATAATGGGGGTACATTTCAAATGTACTTTAGTCACATCTCATATTTTAAAAAAATCAAAAAATTTTGAGCTAACGATAAAGCATCTTTTGAAATAATTTTGTAAATATATTTGTTAAATGGTTTAAAAATCTTTATAATTATGTGTCATTGATTTGAAAAATATTTTACAATGATGTGCAAAAATGGGGATTTTACTTGTTTTGAAAAAAATCATTTGTAAAATGTTTGGAAAATCTATATTTATGTGACATGGTTTGTAAAGTATTTTAAAAATTTGTTTCAAAAGGAGTGCGTAAACGAGACCAAAAAATTATTTTGTACATTCATCTAACTCTAACTTTATTTAAAAAATGGAAAAAAATAAAATCACAAATATACTAACTAATAAGTTGCATGTACCCTTGACACATTCACTTTCATACAAGACTTGAAGAGTTCGGAACACTTGATTTATGAGGTCCTTTGATTCAGAGTTAACGACCTTAGTCATTAGGGTCTATGACTTAAATATTCACACTTCCTTAATTTGAAATATATGCATTCCATATTTGCATGTTTAATCTCCACCTTAAAGAATATGACCAATACCTCATATGCACGACTGCAGATATGATATGATGAGCTGAGGTTTCACTTGAGGAACTCAGATGAGGGAATTGAGTTTGGACCCGATTTTATGATACTCAAGAATGGGATAAAATCAATAAAGTATTCATGAAACTTTATTGTCAGCAACTTATACAGTATGAGAACAAGTTCTTGTACTATCTCTTGAATTTTGACCTAAGTGCAAGGGTATGATGAAATTAATAAACAATTTATCATTGTGCGCCAACCTTGGCAAAAGCAATGGGGCTAGCCAAAAAGAAAAGAAAAATAAAGAAACTATTGAAAAGCATGCACACTACAAAAACAAATACAAATAGCTTCCACCAGTGGCGAGCTCTCCCAAATATTTCAAATGTCCACTTGGACCAAAATCTTAGGCTTTTATGAGTCGCTAGCACCATAAAAGGGCTATGCATCGTATAGTGATACAAGTCTAGGTGTTGAAGGTATGATTGATACTAAAAATCGATGCATTTCGATATATTCCTAGACAAACAAGTGCAAACGACTCAACACTCTCTTGAAGGACACACTAATCAATACCAAAAAATATATACATGTGTTGTGTTAATAAGGCACTTGAGAGGATACTTTTTCCAATGCGAGGAAGAGAAGAAAAGACCCAATCTCATTCCCTCCATACAATGGCCTTCCAAATACACTTTTAAGGCTGACAACTAAAGAGACGGTGGATTGAATGTAAGAATATATTTATTCCCTAGTGTTCAGGATTGGATCCGTGGGAAAGTCTTTTGGACTGGAATTTTAGGTGACGTTTCGACTCTATAATTGTAAATGTAGTCAAAACTAATTGTCATGTCACTTACTATATATGCATACAGAGAGTTTGATAATTAGGGGAATTGAGTTCCTTTTGACTAAGATTGGATTCAAGTTAGAATGTTAGGGTTACTAAAACTGAGAGTTTCGAATGAATCAAGTCTTGTATATTCACATACACAGTTAGGGATTTAACTAATTTATTCATTCTTTATTTGCTAGAGGATGAGCAAGCACTACAAAAAAGGCGTGATTGGTGTGAACATGCTATCTTGCACCAGGTGAGCACATGTTCTCTCCCACATGTGGGCGAGGGCTTGGATTACACAAGTGCTCGCACGCAGATGAATCCACGATTCATCATCTCAATATATTAATCTTAGCGAAATCCCTGGGTAAAATCTCAAATGAATATCCATAAAATAAATAAATTAATAAAGTGACTCTTGTAAATAGTATAAACTAATTATTACATATTATATCGTGCAAAATAAATTAATAATAAAAAGCCGTAAAATAACAGAGTTTTTCACCTATAAATAGCCCAAGACTTCATGTATTTTTGATAAATTCATTTCAACTCCTTTTTGACTAACTCTTTCTAACTTATTTATAAAAATGTATATAAAAGTACAAAAACACAAAATAAATTTCACCTCAAATAAGTACTTCAAGATCCTAAAGAGAAAAGTTACAAAGTCCAACTTTCGGGCCAAATTCCCACTCCGTATGAACTCCAAATTTACCAACTTACTTTTAAAGTTTAAGTTAGAAAATTATCTATCCAATGAACATGGTTTCATTAAAATCAGAGCTCATTTGCAAAATATGAGTTTTGGGACCTTAGTGTATATTGTATATATTGTAAATATTCTTTCTTTCATTTTTATTTTATCTTTTAATTACTGAAAATAAAAAAAATCATTTTTGTATTTTATTTTTAATATTTTATTTTATTTTTACACTGTAAATGTCTTTTATTAAAATACAAAAAAATAAATTTAGAAAAGTAAGAAAAACATGTACGTATTGTTTGTCTTATTTTATAAATTCTCCACTCTTTTTTTCTCTTTATTTTATTATATTTTAGTAGCCTACTTTATTTTATTTTTTCTTTATTTATTATTCATTCTCACAATAACTCCCATTCAACTCCATATTTTTTAACCTCCATTCAACTTCACCGTTTTTACTAACCTCCCATTCAACTCCATCATTCTACCATGTTTCTAACTTCCATTTTTTATCTTTTTATTCTTCTCTTCATCTTCATTTGTCATGTTTCTAGCTTGGAATGTGGTGTTGGTGACAACAGCTTACCATCTTCCTCAAGCGACGACCTCCTTCAAGCGAGATCCGTGACGACCACCGTCCCCGCGTCACAAGTTTCCCATGGAGCTCGCATAACTTCTCCGATTTTTATTTTGCCAATCGGATCGAGGCCACGACATGAGTCCAGCGTAGCTGCTGTGCAAATCAGGTGAATCTCAGGTAAGTATTCCATCTCATTTCTCTCGTTATTTTATTTTATCTAATATTTCCCCTTTTTTTACACAACATCCATATCATATCACCATTACACCACTCCATCTTCTTCATCGTTCACATATATTATCTCTCCTTTTTCATATATTTCTTTTGAGTTTAAAAAACAATTAAAAAATTATTAAAAATCAAATCAACAAATTTAAAAGGAAAATAAGAAAACAAAAAAAGTGGAACGGTTGCATCGCCGCACCCCCTTCCCCAGTCTGCCAGGAGCCCGCCTGCACGTCCGCACCGCCCGTCGTCGACCACCGCGCCGCCCCTCTCTTGGCCGCAGAGTGTGCCTCCCCAACGTCCTACACCTCAGCACGCCTCTGAAGGATATTGAGTATCCTTAAGCGCATCACGGAAGCGTGTTGATTTCATCATATGCAATTGGAGCAACTAGTCGTACTAGATGCTAGATGCGGCGGAAATTAAAATTGTAAAACTAAAGATGAAACCACATGATCGCGAGAACACTTCCCATATCATTTCATCAAACCACAAAGTATAAGGAATACCTCTTGAAGCGTGGTTGTGATCGCGAGATCCCAAACGAGAGATCCTCCTGTCTCAAGTTCGACCTACGAAGAACGCACTTGCGGGCACGATGATGAGTCGCGTCCTTCCCGCAATCTTTGACGAAAAACCAAGCGTCGAAGGCGAAGGCAAGATGCTCTCCTTCTCAATATGCAAAGTGGACGGCCACTTGAGATTGAGAGAGAGCCTAGTCGAGAATGAGAGAGAGAGTAGTAATCTTCTACAACTCTAGATGATATACCTTGGAAGGCTACCCTAGCCCTCCTTTTATATTAGTATAGGATCCAATGGATCTCAATCTATGGGACACATGGATCCAACAGCCATGCTTGGTCCATGTAAAATCAATGGCTATGATTGTTGTTGGTTAAAACCAACAATATTAATTTAAATTATAATATGTTGGAACATTATCAACATAATTTAATTTAACATAAATTAACTAATTAAGAGATAATGTGATAACAAAAAAGGGGGTCAACCAACCACCCTTGATTTTAGGGGGTGTCACCTATGAATAATTCATAGGTGACGCCACCTATAAATTAGGTGGTTGTTTTGCCTCCTTTTTTATTTTATCTTATTATTTCTTAATTAATTTTGTAATAACAATTATCACAAAATTATTTACCAAATTAATTCCAAATTAATTTGTGAATATTTCAATCATGCCATTGAACATAATGCGAATCATATCCACAACCCAAACTAACTTGTAAATTGCATTTGCAATTAATTAATAAATGTAAATCCAATCCACATTATTAATTAACAAATGCTATTTAAATAAATTCTCTCTCTTATATATATATTATAAATCATATTTATAATACACATATATCATGGATAGTATTATCCACATTCTCTAATCCTTGATAATTAAATCACATTTAATTATCTTGGATAATAATATGAATCATATTCATATTATGCTTGATAATTAAATCTCATTTAATCATCAAGTCCTTCTTGCTTGGATATACATTTCATCAAATGAATTATTCTTGAACCCTTTCAAGAATAATGTGCTTTCTCCGTGAATACTTGGAGATAAGGACAGGGCGATTGTATTATTCCATGTATAATGACTTGGATATTGAGATCTTACCTCAAATCTAGATCTAACGAACCTCCCACAGGTGCTTGATTAAATCAAGACCGCAAATCCAATCTTCTCATTGAATCTGAATCTCATTCAGACCAATGTCCAACACTTGGACTAAGATCGGATTGCTTCTCTACTGAAAGGAGTCACTAAAATCAAGACCTATTTCATCACTCCCTCGGAATGGAAGCGTCATGGATATACAATCGTTTATGATCACATCACCCTCAGGTATTCCCAATACATGTACATCCTGCATACTGGAAGACCCATGATCAACCCGAAGATTAAGATCAATTTTACACTGTCTTCTTCAGTGTTTAATCATTAAGTTTCTCAATCTTGGTCATTGGAAGTTGGTATCGATCATATGCTTTCCCAAAGCATATATCATACCTTCAAATTCATGTCATGCTTCCAAAGCACGACGATCATGCATGGAATTTGATCGGTCCCAATACCTCATGAGTGAGCTCATGTCTTCCGGTTCACAAGTGAACCTGTATGATCCCTTTGAGAGATCATATTGCTCATATACCCTGATATGCACACCAGCTCGCCGGTGTATAGACCTTGGTTAGGTCATCAACCTATTGGTCTGCCAAATGTACATACTCAGACATATGGCAATACATCTGTCTCCCGTCAGAGGATGCGTGCCTATGCTGTGACAACATTCAACATAGGACTTAGGTTATCTCGATCTCGTTAAGTCAACCCATTGACCAAACTAATCTGACACCTCCGAATCACTATTCCCATGCAGAGGACCTGCATCGAGAGGTCGGTCAGACAGCCTATGTGAGAAAGGATTGCCATCTCCTACTCAGGCTAGAGATCTTCACTTGACAATCATTTGATGGTGCTTGATGAGTCCTCTATCTAAATCCTTAGATATTCATCCAAACACCAGCCTCTATGATTCATTTAATGAATCAACAACTATATGATCATCAAGTTGGCCATGGTACATAACCCTAATTGTACAGAGGGACCTTATAGTGCATTCATTCATACAATTTCAGAAAGGGAGTGAAACATCAATAACTTATATTGATAAACATAAATATTTCAACAACATTTATTGTAAGAATGGTTCTCCCAGGACTCACATGTCTAACAATCTCCCAGTAGTCCTCAGAACCATTCAAGTACAATCCATAAACCCATACTCATTACATGCTGGTCAAAAACCTTCTGTGTCAGAGGTTTGGTAAGAGGATCAGCAATGTTGTCGGCAGAGGCCACCTTGGTGATGATGATATCACCACGCTTTTGAATCTCCCGAATGATGTGGCATTTCCTTTCCACGTGCTTGCTCTTCTGATGGCACCTGGGTTCCTTTGCTTGAGCAATGGTTCCAGTTTTATCGTAGAGTAACGGGACGGGAGTATCAGAGGAAACTACATCAAGCTCCAAGATGAACTTGCGCAACCACAGCGCCTCCTTTGCATCATCCGATGCGGCAATGTATTCGGCGTCTGTTGTTGAATCCGCCGTAGTGTCCTGCTTCTTGCTTCTCCAGCTCACAGCACCACCATTCAACAAGAATACAAACTCTGATGTCGACTTTCGATCATTAATATCTGATTGGAAGTCTGAATCTGTATATCCCAAGACTTGAAGATCACCATCCCCATAGACCAAGATGTAATCTTGCGTCCGTCTTAGATATTTGAATATGTTCTTTACTGCATTCCAGTGTTTCTCTCCATAGCAGGATTGGTAACGACTTACCACTCCCACTACATGGCAGATGTCTGGCCTAGAACACATCATGGCATACATCAAGCTTCCTACAGTTGATGCGTAAGGGCATCCAGCCATGGTTTTCTTTTCCTCAACACTTTGAGGAGCCATCCCTTTGGACAGATGGATACCATGTCCTAAGGGAAGGAATCCTTTCTTCGAACTATACATACGGAATCGTTCAAGAATCTTCTTGATGTATCCATGTTGTGATAATCCCAATATTCTCTTTTCTCGGTTTCTGAACAAATTCAGGCCTAAGATGTAAGAGGCTTCTCCAAGATCTTTCATCTCGAAGGTATGGGATAGCCAAATCTTCACACTGATCATCATTCCTGTATCATTCCCAATATTAAAGATATCATCTACGTAAAGCACAATGAACACAATGGCGCTCCCACTAAGCTTCTTGTACACACAAGGTTCATCAGGATTCTGCACAAAATCATAACTCTTTATGGTTTCGTCAAATCTGATGTTCCAGCTACGAGAAGCTTGTTTAAGCCCATAGATGGATTTCTTCAACTTGCATACTTTACCATCCTCAGCTATGAAGCCCTGGGGCTGCTCCATATAGATATCCTCCTCGAGGTATCCATTGAGGAAAGTTGTCTTGACGTCCATCTACCAGATGTCGTAGTCAAGAGATGCAGCTATAGCTAGCAGTGTCCTGATGGACTTAAGCATGGCCACAAGAGAGAATGTCTCATCCTAGTCAATGCCTTCTCTCTGTGTGTAGCCCTTGGCTACGAGTCGTGCCTTGAAAGTCTCTACTTTCCCATCATATCCCCTCTTTCTCTTGAAGATCCATTTACACCCAATGGATTTTACCCCTTTTTGTGGATCCTCTAGGGTCCATACACCATTCTTATGCATGGAGTCAATTTCTGACTTCATTGCTAGCATCCATCTATCCATGTCATGATCCGCGAGTGCTTCATCAAATGAAGAAGGATCATTATCAGTCTCACCTGACACATGGAATCCATACCTTTCAGGTGGTGCAACCACTCTTGAACTCCTTCGAAGAGGTATGGGTGTTTCATCTTCATTTATCTCTTCAGTTTCTAGTTCAGGAATCTCAGAATCCTCTAAGGATTCAATGAGTTCCACTACTTCATTCCTGTCTTGACCTTTAAGGAAATCATCATCCAGAAATTTCGCATCCCTAAAGATAAAAACCTTTTGGATCTCAGGGTCATAAAGTTGGTATCCAATACCATCTTTAACATACCCAATGAAGTAGCACTCACGAGTGCGAGATTCTAGTTTACTTGCATCCACGTTCTTCGCATGGACCAAGCACCCCAAAATCCTCAAGTGTTTAACACTAGATTTGATACCATACCAAAGCTCGTGAGGAGTCTTTGGTATAGACTTGCTAGGAATCTTGTTTATGATATATATTGCAGTCTCTACTGCATATCCCCAGAAACTAAGAGGTAAATGTGCTTTGCTCATCATTGAACGGACCATGTCCATGATGATCCTATTGCGTCTTTCAGCAACACCATTAAGTTGGGGGGTTCCAGGAGGAGTGAGATTGGAGACAATTCCATTCTCTTTAAGGTATTCCTTGAATTCATCTGAGAGGTACTCACCACCTCGGTCAGACCGAATCCGTTTGATCTTCCTATCGGTTTGGTTCTCAACCAAAGCCTTAAACTCTTTGAACTTTTCAAAGGTTTCAGATTTGTGACGTAGTAGGAAGATAAACTCGTATCGCGAATGGTCATCAATAAACGTCAAATAATATCGATATCCATTTTTAGTTGCGGTACTGAAGGGACCACATACATCAGTATGTATTAGGTAAAGAATACCTTCGCATCTCGTAACCTTGTTACGGAAAGGTGTTCTAGTCATTTAACTCGAATGCAGTGTTCGCAGGTACGTAAAGATTGAACCTGTAGAAAATCTAAAGGTCCATCCTTTATCAATCTATTGATCCTATCAACAGATAAATGACCAAGCCTTTGATGCCAAATCATATTCGAATGATTTCCATCCTCCCTGGATCTCTTGGGGTTTTCATTATTAGTGGCAGTGACATTCATGACACATTCATCAACACAATTCATAGAGTCCACCAGAAGTCAAAATACCATCTGCAATGTACTTATCATAACGGTTTATGATTAATTTATTACAGAACAAGAAGGAGTATCCATGTCTAACAAGCTCAGATACAGATATCAAATTCCTCCTGACTTCAGGTACATAAAGACACTCTTTAAGTACTATGACTCGACCACTAGATAATGATAGTCTGCAGGTCCCGACGGCGACTGTTGCAACACTTGCATCAGATCCCATCTGGATGACTATCTCCCCATGCTCCAGATTTCTACTTTCCTGAAACAAATGCAACGAATTGCATACATGAACAGAAGCACCAGAATCTACAACCCAACTTCCTTCTCGTCCAACGAGAAAGCTGGTTTCAATGATGAAAGTAGATTTCATACCTGTTGGGGCTTTACCTTTGTCAGCAGACTTCAGGTAATCCGGGCAGTTACGCCGCCAGTGCTCCGGCTTCTTGCAGTAGTGACAGACATCGGTCTTTTTCGATGTCATCAGTGTGGAAGCACTAGAAGACGAACCAACTCCTTGATTCTTCTTCTTCCTCTTCGGGGCCAGGCCCTTCCGAGAACCTTACTTCTGCCCGCGCTTTCCTCTCACCTGTGCAACCATTGCACTAGCAGAGGGGCCGTCCTTTTTCATGACGTCTTCTGCAGACTTCAATGCAGCTAACAACCCAGCTTTTTGAAGTCACCTTTGTTCATGTGGTAAGACACAACAAAGTTGTTGAAAAACTTAGGGAGCGACAGGAGAATGAAATCAGCTTGCATTTCAGAATCCAAGTAGGCCCCCAGGGTTTCCAGCTCAGAGAGGTACCCAAACATTTTGAGTACGTGTTCTCTGACAGAGGTCCCTTCTTGCATCTTGTAGAGAATAAGCTCTTTCATCACATTGTAATGCTGTGTGCGATTTATGTCACCGAACATCTCCTTCAGATTCGGCATAATCTCTTGACAATGGTTCATTTCCACATGTTGCTTCTGAAGCACATTGGACAATGACCCAAGGATGTAACACCTTGCCAGATTATGGTCTTTGTCATATTTTTCATTATATGATTTATCTTCAGCAGTAAGAGGGTTTGCTATCTTGTCCTTGCTAAGCACATAGGAGATGCGCTCCGCAGAGAGGACAAGATCCAAATTTCGGATCCAATCCGAATAATTTGGTCCGGTCAACTGGTTGACTTCCAGGAGCCTGCTAGGTGGGTTCATAGACTTCATTTTCTGAAACTAAGAATGCACTATATTAGAATATATAGATAAATATATATATTCATTTAAAAATTATTTGATTAAGGCATTTTTAATCAAATTCGTCTTGCTATGTCAATTTTGAAAGATTATTCCCTAATTGTCTTTCAAAATAAGAGATATACTTACCCCTATATATCAAGCAAGATATGGGATCTCCTTTCCTATCTTTGTCACATCCCAATAATATGAGAACTCGCGACTCCGATAAAAAGAAGCGGGAACTCATTCCGCCTTGCAAGTCCAACTTGCATTCCCAATTCGGTCTTTAACACCCGGATCCACCACCCCTAAGATGATGTTGACCCGTTGTTAATTGAACCAACCGTCAATAGGATTAGAACTCGCTATGGGCAATCCAATATCGTCCCAATAATATGAGGACTCGATATTGGGGTCACTACGCATACAGCCTTACTCTTTCGAGAAGCAAAGAGCCCGATCCAATTAAATCATGTACAGGATTTGTCACTTAGGACAGGCATCTCCTATACACAATAACTGGTGACGGAACCCTTCGCCTTGACGGGAGACCATGGATGTCACTTATGTGATCCTCCACCTCGTATTCAAATTTTATAATTAATTATCGCGAATCATATTCACATAATTAATTCTTCCAAGGGAAATACACATCTATTCATAATAGAGTGTTTATTGGATATAATTAATTTAATCACATTAAATTAATCATTAATCCAATCAACAAACATGTCTTTTACTTGAATAGTAGGTATGTTCTCAAAGTACGTATTATTCGAATTTTAATAATTAGAAAAATACACATTGACTTTCTCCGGCATTATACAGTCCCTACCCGCTGTCATGGCCAGTACCGACGAGAGTGGGACGGACCACATACGTTGCAACCCGCGACCCCAATGCTCTCCGACTAGACACCACATCCGCCTCGGGAAAGGATAATACCAGATACATCATCATGTAATTTGAGATGCTCATCGGTTTTTCAACCGAAATTATACCATATAATATACATCAAAACAATTTTGATTACATTATAAGGAGATTTGCTAAACAAATCCCTAATCCTATTCAAGCAAGAGGGTTTTTCATGTAAATGTTGTCCTACAACTATTGTAGGATAAACTATGGTTTTTCATGAAATCAATGTTTGTTGATGAACCAATGATCAAGATCTAATATCTCATCATTGTGGTTTAGGCAAATGTCATTCAATGAAATAATTATCTCTCTTGGTTAGGTCATCAACCTATTGGTCTGCCAAATGTACATACTCAGACATACAGTAACACATCTGTCTCCGGTCAGAGGATGCGTGCCTATGTTGTGACAACATTCACCATAGGACTTAGGTTATCTCGATCTCGTTAAGTCAATCCATTGACCTAACTAATCTGACACCTCCGAATCACTATTCCCATGCAGAGGACCCGCATCAAGAGGTCGGTCAGACATCAGTCTATGTGAGAAAGGATTGCCATCTCCTACTCAGGCTGGAGATCATCTCTTAATAATCATTTGACGGTGCTTGATGAGTCTTCTATCTAACTCCTTAGATATTCATCCAAACACCGACCTCTATGATTCATTTAATGAATCAACATCTATATGATCATCAAGATGGCCATAGTGCATAACCCTAATAGTAAAGAGGGACCTTATAGTGCATTCATTCATTTAATTTCAGAAAGGGAGTGAAACATCAATAACTTTTATTGATAAACAAATATATTACAATAACATTTATTGTAAGAATGGTTCGCCCGGGGCTCACATGTCTAACAGATTCATCTTCCCAGGACGAAAATCACCCTAGTGGGATCCAATAGAGATTCTTATCAATGTAGTTGCTTGCTTCTTCCGTGATCGACGGAGAATCTCTGGACCTGCAAGGGTTTCTTGCCAGATCAGTACTTATAATAAAATGTTAACAACCAATGTGATAGTAAAAAGGGGCATTTGATCCATGCACCATTCTTTAATTCACCATGTTGACCAATAGAGGATCTATGGTGGGAAATGCGATATGGAAGTCGAAGCTCGGTGGAAGTCACCCAAGAAGTTGCGGAAAGAGGTACGTGCAGAAAGACGGAGATTCTTCCTCACAATTCCAACTGGTTATTATCGATGGTATGGTCGCATGATTGGACGGAGAACGGGGCATTGAAAGACTGTTTTTCGAGGCTCTTCACAATATAGTTGCAAACAAGGCTGCATCGGCGGCAGATAGTTAGTCATTATCGGGGGATAAGAACCGCATTTAACATCGGATAACCATGAACTAACAAAGGACCGCATGCTCATCTGGAAGATGAGGGCACTGCTCAAAGTAACAATTTTCATGTGATTGTTACTTGTTAGACAGGGGAAGACTTGTCACGAGAGTCTTCAGGGGATGTTTTGTGGAGGGTATATTGGTCTCATGTCTGACATGTGGAAAACGGTTGAAAGATATGTATGACCTTTCCTTCTTTGGAGAAGGCATTGTGGAGATATGGAGGAGAACTGGGATAAGATGGTTGGATGCTTCAGGTCACAAGCAATTCTGGGAGAGATTCGGAACATCAGCACACTGATCAAAGGTTGATCGAACAAAGATACTTTGAGGTGTGTTGGGCAATCTGGTTAGCCAGAGATGCACTGGTTTTCAGAAGTGTGAGACATTATGCGGAAAATGTACTAGTTCATGTATCGAGATTATGTGGACTTTGGATAACATAATGTAAATATGTTAATTGAACAAATGGAACTTTTATGGAGTGCACCCAACATGGGTGATTCACCCTCCTTTCCAAGGAGAGAGACAGAGAGGGGTCATCAGCAAGTGGGTGAATCAAAAGAACAGTTGAGTCTGAATGCTAGTGTGCAGCCAGGCTAAGCGAACAAAAGCAATCGATGTCGAACAAGACCAGAAGCGGGAAAGGAGTGGGTGCTGGTTTTTGTTTCAAGGGGAAGGATGGTATTTGCGATCTCTAAATAGTTTAATACAACTAAAAACTTGTAGATGAGAAAGAAGGGGAATCACTAACCAGTTGCAGGCAGAAAGTTGGTCCAGCAAGCCTCTGAACGAAGTCATATTTTGCCGTCTCTGTCCATCTTCACCTATCTTGGCCTTGGCATGTAGAAAGTTATGAATTGTTTTATGGGCACCTGTTATTTATAAGAAAACTAGAATTTCAGCTCCTTATTCATATAATGCTGGACACATTATGTGTACTGAAAAAATTATATCATCGCAACACTTCCCTTCAGAAAATTTAAAGGTCGTCCTGCAAGTTCAGAAAATTAACAAAGAAGCAAACTGGTTTTGAAACAAACCAATAGTCCAGAGACTAACTTGAGAAGAACAGATATTTGGTTAACACATGGTGGCAAGTGGAAAATTATCAAGATTTTGATAAAAGACATGCTACAAAGGAATTTTTGTACAATCAATTCAGTATCTTCATTTACAGGCTTTTTACTCCTAAGCTACAGGGATATCGCTTGGAATCCCCCTGCGTAATAAAGCTAAAAAAGGTTAGTCGGTGTGCTTTTGCTGATTCTTCTCCTGTTTGTAAGATTTAAATAAATCTAGACCAAGAAATATGTTGAAGACATTCATGCCGACCATGCCAAGAAGTGCGAGCGGAAACTCAATTCCTTTCCCAAACTTGGATGCGTCTATGATGAGCTTGTATGTTATGAGAATGTGACACCCAGATCGTGCGACGATGAAGTTAAGCCAGTTAAAAACCCATTCTGCCCTCACAAATCCACTATCAGCAGTACGAACACCAGCCATTCGTCTTACTTTCCTCACGTGAAGAAAAATAGAATGCAGCTGCAACGAGACATACCGGATCAATATCTTTTTTTTCTGAAATTCCATACCAGTTCAATTTGTGAGCTGAAATTTGAATGATCAAACTTTCCGAGGGTCCTGGCAACAAAGTTCTCAAAAGCAAAAGGCGCAGAAAGGTCAGTCAGCATAACACTAGTACACATATGTAAAGCATTGGACCACAGCATTTAAGTCTCCTAAAAAAATTATTCAAGATGTTGTCCACAGAAGGTAAATATTGCATAACACCCACTTTTAGCTATACATGCACAATAAAATATAAATGCTTGAGAACCGACTAACAAGAAAGGCACCCCACACTAAGATTCTTCGTTGTGAAGAAAAACCTAAACGTAGCTGAAAGATGACAAATCGGTTCAATATCTCTCTTTTTCGGAAATTCATTATAGTTTATTGTGTTCGAGCTGAAATTTGAAGGAACAAACTTTACAGAGGTCTTGGTAAGTGAAGAGGTGGAGACAGATCAGTTAGAAGAAATTGGTGAGATGCCTGAAGAACTTTTTGCAAGATTACCTTAATTAGAAGACAAATTTTACATGACGCGCAGTGGTAGTTACGCATAACAAAAAAATATTGATGCTAGTTAACTGTTATCAGTATAGTATCCTGCCCCTTTAATTAATATTATAATATATCAAGCCAGAAATAGTGGTTTCTAACCCTAAAAATGAGCACCACCATATGATTTATCAAACCAGAAGCTGTGATTTTCAACATTAGAAATGATTACCATACTTGGATTTTTTTATATGGTTTTTGATTGGTCAATGCTCTTGCTAAACCACTCGAACAATTTGGTGGTTAAATGATGGAATTCAATCTTAGCATTCTCCTTCAACATAACTCTTCTCTTGCCAAATAACACTTGCTAATTCCATCTAAAAAACAAGAAATTAGCTGTATTAATGACGGAAAAACATACATACCTCACAGACAAGAGAGAGTATAAGGTAATTCAATGTTACATTGCGATAGAGAGCCAAAGTGAAGCAGACCAATAGTATAAGATGGTGAACAAGAATTGACGGGATATAACCACTGTACAGCCGAAATCGGAGCATGTCCATTTGGTCATATGCAAAATAACCACAAGAAATACACAGAGCTGTATATGCACCCAGCCAGGTGCCACCAAATAGCTGTTCATGTTCAAACATTTTTTGCAGCCCTTTTCTTATCCACTGGTTGACCAAAATCGTGATCACTACAAAACACAAGAAAGCTATGTGATTAGAGACCATCTCTAAAGTCACAAAGTTGCAGTGAAATCTAAATGGCTGGAAAAAACAAGTAGGAAAAGAAATTGAAAAAATTGCTTTCTTCCAGGGATGTCAAATCATATCGCAAAAAAGGTTAGATCCACCAAAATGTAATTGATGCAGATGTTTCCATGGAGACAATGCGACGGAAGATGCAAAAGCTATTACATATATAAAACTAAAGAGATGTCAAATACAATCGACAAGCAAACTATAGAAAAACAAGGGAAATGGGAACATTATGAGCACGAGAGGGACATTTACTAAAGTAGAAATATGGGCGCACAAGACAACTTTTAAGACCCGTTTGGGCACTTCTCCTTTTCATCTTGTTATGGGAAGTCGTGTAGAGATAATGCACAAATATGAATGGGCATAAAGGAACTGAATTTCAGTGCCATGGACATCAAGGGAAAAAAAATTTGATATAAATGAACTTGTAAGGGTCCGCAATTTAGCATATGAGAACAGCTTAATCTACAAGTATAGGGTCATGCAATGATATGATAAACACATATGCCACAAGACTTTCGAACAAGGGCAGAAAGTTTGGCTGCTCAACGGCAGGTTAAGGATCTTTCCGGGTAAATTTAAGAGCAAATTGGAAGACCTTATATTGTCGGAACGGTACATGACAATGCCAGTATTGAGATTTCAGAGTTGTCACCGGCACAGATCCGTTCATTGTGGATGGACAGATGTTGAAGCCATTTATTGAGTCCGATGACCATCTGGCCCGAGTTGAGAGCATTCATTTTGCACAATAGCTCTTTGGATAACTAATTGCCAAAAAAAGCACTTTAAGCCACTCATAAAAGCATGCGCTCTGCCCCATCTACTGTAAACTCCCAATAGATCGATCTATCAACTATGACAATATAACATCATGAAGTAAAATAAAGGGGCGTGTAAAGCCTGAGTCATCAAGTTTTCTCACTAATTCTTGCACCTAATCAGAAATTTGTTCCTGCAAAACAAAGAACTGAAATTGAACCAACTACGGCAGGAAGCAAATCTGGACGGTTCAGGTTTAGTAACCAGTTTGGATTAGTTTGGTTCCGTTAGGACTGCTTTCTTTCTGTTTTGATTAGTAGCTTTTTGGAAACATATTTTGATCGGTTGTTTCCCGAAAATGTGTTTTGATTGGTATATGTTTATTTCCAATTCCTTTCATTATATATATAATATGGAAGAGATTCTCTTCATGTAAAGGTAACTTATTTGTTCTTTCAACATGTCGTGTACATTTTACTCCCACTTACAAAGTTTTTTCACCATGTCCAAGGCTTGTTGTTTATTAAAATTCATTTGGTTATATAGCATAAATATAAATCATTCATGGGTGTGAGTAAGTAAATCTGGTCGGTTCAGTTTAGTAATTAGTTTGGATTAGTTTGGTTCCGTTACGACACTTTCCCTCTATTTTGATTAGAGTTTTTGAAACACGTTTTAGTTGGTTGTTTCCTAAAAATTTGTTTTGATTGGTATATGTTTATTTTTAATTCCTTTCGTTATACATAAAATATGGAAGAGAAGCTCTTCATGTAAAAGTAGCTTATTTGTGCTTTCAACATTTGATGCGAGTAAACCAACATGTTCCAGGCTTGTTGTTTATTTAAATTCATTTGGCTATATGGCATATAATATAAATCTTTCACGGGCATCTACTCAGTTTGGTTTAATCCAGTTTTTGGAATGGATGCTCTTCAATGTTAAAAAGTAGCCAACCAGTAATCAATGGAACTCTTCACAGATGGGAGACCCTACATGGTCGGTGGTGACTTCAATGCTTCATTTTCTTTGTTGGATCAACCAATGGGGTACTCGACCTGGACACCAACAATAATCAACTTTTATGTTGTGGTGAAGCAGCTTAGGCTGGTGGATCTTCCGGTCCCTGACTGAAATTACACTTGACAGAGCACCTGGACACCAAAAATATTCGACTTTTCTGTTGTGGTGAAGCAGCTTAGGCTGGTGGATCTTCCGGTCCCTGACTGATATTACACTTGACGGAGCACTGCAACATCCAGGTCAAGGTCCCAACTGTATCGCTTTCTATGCAGTGTTGGATTTACGAAGATCTATTTCATGGCATAAGTCAAGGCCCTCCCCGGGCTTTATTTGTACCACACATCTCTGCCAGGTTTAGGGGGCAGAACAAAGAGCTTGTGTCCTACTTCAAGTTTGACATCATGGCTTTGGAAGCCCGAATTCGGAAAAATAGTGGCGGATCACTAGAGTGGGTAAACAGCAATCCAGAGTTCGGCAGCCATGGTAGATTCATTATGTATTTTCCTGTTAGATTACATATGTAGGTTGAGAGAGAACGATCAGCCCTCAAGGTAGCAACAGCTTAGACAAGTGGAAAATGGGTGTGATCTCTTGGAGGAGAATATAGTGAGGGCAAGAAGCAAAGTGCTTTTAGGAAAAAAAAACTAAAGGAGGGGTGTGACCTTCTGGAGGAGAATATAGTCATCATATTCATATTCATAGAGGTTACCGTGCAAGATTGCTTTAAACATGACTAGCATGGTTCATTGCCTAAAAATACGAGTCACCGATCATTCAAAGACCGGCTACACCTCTTGAAGAGTGGATCATCTCCACTTCCACTAGGTCTGCTAGAAGACGTTCAGGGTTGGAGGTTGATGGATCCATCACCATCAACGAGTGTGACATTCACAACCACGTGCCTTTACCACCCAACCATGAGAAGGACATGATTCTGTGATTCCGGAATAGCAACATGAATTCGGGAACCCTATTTCATCGAGGCATGTCTCAATGGCAGTCTAAAAGTGGGAGCTCGGTAACATCAGTTGGAGGTTGATGATGCCATCGCCATAATCGAGCGTGGCATTGATATGGAAAGAAAGTAATGAGTTGCTTATTCATGAGGCTTAGGATTGTCTTACATAGAGGAGAAACATGTTGGACAAATTACATAATGTAGACAGAAAGAAAAAGAATATATAAAAAGTGATAATAACTGATATCTCAACACTCACCCTCAAGCTGGAGCGTAGGTATCAATAATGCTCAGCTTGGAACAACCAAGGTTGCAGAAATCGGTAGTCGGTACTCAGTCAGCGGGATCACTGACTAAGGATTAATCGACACTCGAGGGACTAATCGGATTTAGTCGGCCATTCAGGGTCAGGAAAACGATATGCGTATGCGTTCGGACATGTCATTGAATAGCGATTAAGCGTTATACAGGGGCATATGCAGGGTATAAGCGCTTCTACATGTTTTTCTATTTTTATTTAAAAATAAATAAATATCTACAAAAGTGAACACAACTGAACTGAATTTATGAATGAATATGGTCCAACATACAATCTAAGAAAAATAACTTTCATGTTGAGCTCAAAATAGTACAACTAAATATCAAAATCATCAAAGATAGTAATGTATTACATGATCTGATATAATATATAGAATCAAAATAATACAACTAAAATTCAAAATCAAAGAAAAATAAAATAAAACTAAACAGTTAAGACCTCAGTACAAGCAATTTAAATCTCAACGGTAAAAAGATTGAAATTCATAATTAATTGGAAGTACAAACAAAAGTAAATAAAATAGTAAGCTATACAGTATAAGTTGAAATTCAGACCTATTCACTATTCAGATCAAACTAAACGGATCAAGAAACTGAAATTGAACGCAATGAAATTGAGACCCCGATGACAAATAAAATTAATAGACCTCAAAGTACAAAAAAATCATCGCATATATTTTCTCAAACAATTTAGACGTTAGTAATAATATAAACATACAGTACAAAAATTTTGTTTACCATAGAATTCAGACCTCCGACCTTGAGCTGGTTAAAAAAAATAAAATAGCACAACTAATCACCGATATTGCATATGGTAGGTTTTTCTACCTTCCTCCCACACGAACATAAAAAAAGAAGCAAATATGAGAGAAAAATGGATCTAGGGTTACCTGGTGGAGGTTATCACGGTCATGGAGCTGAAAGGTGGAGGAGCTTTGCAGCAGAGCAACAGAGGGGTTTCACAGCACCGTCAGAGGTGGAGGAGCTTCGGGCGACAGTTATGGTGGAGGTTGGAGGAGACGAGGTTAGGGTTTTGTTGGAAGACGAGTATCGGGGGTGAGAGGTGATACTGGAAGAGACAGAGTTCGAGTATCGTATCCGGGACTTCAAAAAAAGTCCTATCGTATCCGGATCTTAAGACCGATCAGGTTACCCAACTGAACCTTACACGGGTGCACGAAGCGCATATATCCGTATATGCGCAAATGGTGTATAAATGGGGGCTTCATATAATCGGTCCGCTGAGGAGGCCGATTAGGCATGTGCGGCCATACGAATCACCTTCATGAATAATATCGTCCTTTAGTCGGTTTTGAACTATTTAATTATTATATATATATACACTTTTTTATACATATATTCTTATATATTTGCATAGATTTGTACATTTTTCTGGAAAAATGGGGCTGCCCCCTAGGGGTAGCCAACATGGCTGCCCCCACCCCATTTTTAGCAATTTTTTTATTTTTTTTTGGAAAAATAAAACCATGTATATTCATCCCTATATCCCTCCTACATACCATTCGAATTTCGTCAGAAACAGAGACTCCTACGGCCTCCATCTATATGTCATTTTTTAACGGTCGCAGGATTTTTTAAATCGACCTTGTCTGGATGTAGGCCGTAGGAGTCTCTGTTTCTGACGAAATTCGAATGACATATAGGAGGGATACATGGATGAATATACATGTCAATATTTTTCAAAAAAATAAAAAAATTTGCCAAAAAATGGGACGGGGCAGCCATGCTGGCTGCCCCCAGGGGGCAGCCCCATCAACCCCTTTTTCATATTATCATAATGAAACAAAAGAAGTAATTGACTTTAAATATAACATTAAGCATATTAGAATAAGTTTGCTTTTTAAAAAAGCAAAAATATATAAAAATAAATAAATAAACTTATATGTAAAGTTAGCTGACTAGTCGGTCCGATTAATTGGGTTGACTGACTAATGGCCGACTAGGCCTAGTCGAGTCAGCTACCCTCCCCCCCCCCACTCAGTCAGCCTAATCGGTCGACTTTTACAACATCGGGAACATCTCTGAAATGGCCCTCTGGGTAGGGATGGGCATTGGGTTGAGCTGGCCTGACCCAACCCAAGACCGAATCCATATTGGATTGGGCTTGGGCCGACATTTTTGGCCCATTCCTTAATTGGGCAGGGCTTATCTGGCCCGATAGCCCGAGTTGTTTGGTGTCCGAAATAGGGCCCAATGGAACGACCCACCAGCCCGAGTGAGGGCCCGAAACCCGACCCACCAACCCAAATGAGGGTCCAAAGGCAGGCCTTAGCCAGGGGAATCCCTCCCTTCTGATTCTGAACAAGCGCCCCATCCCCCTCCTCTTCTCACCCTCATCCTAGCCAGACATTGGATATCCTCTCCGCGTGGACCTTCATTGCCACCTCGCAATGCTCGACAACCTTGGAGCGGTAGCAACCTTTGTCACCTCTCCCCTCTTCTCTCCCTTTGTGACATCTCAAGTATCGGCCAACAGTTGCAAAGACACCTCCTCTGCCATTGTAGACAGCTTGGAACCCTCCACCACCTCCTCCTCCTCTTCTTCTTCTTCTTCATCCTCCATTGGTCTTCTCCCCGACCACAATACCTCCTCCAAGTACGACTTTGTCAAGGTCGCCTTCTCTTCCTCTCCATATCACCCCTTCGGAAAGATCTGATGTTATGTGATCTGAGGGTCTTGCTTTTATTGCATGCTCGAAATCATGTGAAGATATGGCTTGGGGACAACATCGATCACTACTACATCCTGTCGAGGTTTTTGCTTAGTCGCATGCTTATGGTAGCTCAGTCGCATGCGTAAGGTCACCAAGGTGGGTTAAGGCCTTAGTACATGGTTTTCGCTTGATCCCTTTATCCGATTTGAGTTTTATTATGATGGAAGGCACAATAATTGGATCGAAAGGTGATTATTAATTTAACCACTGGAACAAAAATAGTTATTTTTACAATTTAGGACATGGGATGTGAATTTCAAATGATGCGATCATAGTATAACTAATTTATGAAGTATTGTTATTTTTAAATAAAATTAGAAGAATGTTATGTTATAAATTACGTCAAAACTAGAATTCCATTACATGGAATTTTTTAATGTTGTGATTATTGAAAGTGGCATGGTTATGATCTGAAGAGTGGATGCAGTGAAGTGAAGTGTACTCTGGGCTTAAATTGCTTGGGTAGAGTACGAAGGAATGTGATTATAATGTTATTCCTTTATTAGACAAATATCTTAGTTGGATATTAAATTGTACTTGCATGTGTTTCTGTATGGGCCGGCTAGGCCCAGGCCCGACCCATAATAATTGGGTCGGGCTTGGGCTGCCAAAAATAAAAAATAATGGGCCTAAGCACTGCTCAAAGTTCGAAAAAATAAATAGGCTTGGGCATGGGCCCTATAGGTAGGGTTGGGCATTGGGCTGGGCCGGCCCGACCCGGCCCAAAACCCGACCCGTATAACCCGACCCAAACCCGAACCCGAAATTTAATGGGCGGGCCGTGGGCCCTAAAATGAGCCCATATTGATTAACGGGCCGGGTTTGGGCCTTAGAAGGCCCAAACCCGTTAGCCCGATAGCCCGATCCATTCTAAAGCAAGTATATTTATATCCAGTACGGTATAATTATATCAATTATATTCATGTTCATTCCAAATACCATGTTCTAACTTTACTATCCTTATTCAAGTGTAGAATAAATGCTTAAATACATTAATAATCATATCCAATAGTGGATTGAGGATATTATTACATTAATATACAAGATTATTACATTAATATGCAATAATGGAATCTGTGTCCTCAAGTGTTACATCATGTACAGCTGTAAGTAACCAATTTGTATTGGGTCATAGTGCCCGCATCTACAATAGAATATGTAATGGTGAATTGAATGGTGGTTTAAGTCGCCATATTTTTACCACATTTGTATTTCCAACATACAACTAATGTTAAAATCACAAATTAGTTAGCATACTTTATAGTTTTAAACATGCACACATTCATAAGAAACAACCACACAAATGCAAGAAGAATGGAAGACATGATATTCGTATACATAGGTGTTAAATTGGGCCGGCCCGACCCGAACCCGACCCATTTTATTTGGGCCGGGTTTGGGCTTGGGCCTAATTTTTGAAAATAAAATGGGCCTAGGCCCGACCCGTTAGCCCATATTCTAAAATGGGCTTGGGCCGGGCCAAGGCGAACCTGGCCCGAGCCCGGCCCATGCCCAACCCTACCTATAGGACCCGGCCAAGGCCCGACCCATGCTCATCCCTACCTCTAGTAGGGCCTCGGTGAACACGTCTGTTATCTGATCTCTTGAGCTGACATAAGAGGTGGAGATGAAACCTTTCTCAATCATGTCTAGAGTGTAGTGATAGTCCACCTCAATATGCTTGGTCCTCTCATAGAAGGTTGGGTTGTTGGCAATGAAAAGAGAAGCCTGGTTATCGCATTGGAGATGCATGGAAAGAGGCATTTTAACTACTAGGTCAGTAAGACATATCTCACCCACATCATCTCTGTATTTCCTTATGCCATGGCTTTGTACTCTGATTTTACACTAGATCTGGCAACCGCAGTTTGCTTCTTACTCTTCCATGACATCAAGGAACTCCTACAAATACTACAAAACCAGTGGTAGACTTCTTATCCTTGAGATATCCCGCATAATCTGCATTTGCGCAAAATGCAACGGTAAGGGATGTGCCTCCGGTAAATAAGAGACCCGTGCCACACGAGGCCTTCAGATACCTCAGAATCATATGGACCGCATCCAAATGTGCCTATCTAGGCTGCTCTAGGAACTGACTAACTCTGCACACTGCAAAAGGATATATCATGTCTGGTGATGGTCACGTATAGGAGCTTCCCAACGAGCTCCTTATACCTCCTCTTGTCTACCTCCTCAGTGTCATTATCATATAGCTTCATGCTCAGGTCCATGGGAGTGGTGGCAGGCCTGCAATCTACCATGCTCATCTTATAGAGAAGATCTGTAACGTACGATGTTGCAATATTCGGTGACTAGGCAGACTATTTGATTTGACTATGAGGTGTGGGGGATCCCCAACTGAATAACCTTTAATCGGCCTAACCAAATAGTCGGTCCAATTATTCAGCCGACTGACCGACTATTCGGCCAACTGGTAGTTAATTACTGGAATTTTTTAGTTTTTTGTTTTTTAAATTCTCAAAAATTACCATTTACCATGATATTATCAAAAATGTCAAAGCTCTATATATGCATGTTGTTAATGGATACTTTTGTCTTGGATTCTTGTTCATTGATGATAATATATGTACAAATATATAAGAATATATGTATTAAAAGTCATTTTTAAATTAAAAATGTTGGTGGAAATAAAATTGCTTGATATTCATAAGACCTCAAGGCTCTCTTATATAGGACAAAAGCCCTTGGGTAAATTGCATGAGAAGTACATAAAGAAAAAAATAGAAAATAACACCAAGGATATACAATAATCTCAACACTCACCAAGGATATACAATAATCTCAACATTCTCCCTCAAGCTGGAGGCTAGAGCATATATGTCTATCATGCTCAACTTGGAATAACATCTTTGGAAAGGGCCTCTAATAAGCGCTTTGGTGAATATATCAACAGTCTGATCTCCAGTAAAAATATGAGAGGTAGATATGAGACCCTTCTGGATCATATCTCTGGTAAAGTGGCAATCCACTTCTATATTGCTCAACTTGGAATAACATATTTGGAAAGGGCCTCTAGTAAGCGCTTTGGTGTATATATCAACAATCTGATCTCCAGTAGAAACATGAGAGATAGATATGAGACCCTTCTGGATCATATCTTTGGTAAAGTGGCAATCCACTTCTATATGCTCCCTCTTATATAGGACAAAAGCCCTTGGGTAAATTGCATGAAAAGTACATGAAGAAAAAACAGAAAATAACACCAAAGATATACAATAATCTCAACACTCCCCCTCAAGCTGGAGCATATATGTCTATCATGCTCAACTTGGAATAACATCTTTGGAAAGGGCGTCTAGTAAGCGCTTTGGTGAATATATCAACAATCTAATCTCCAGTAGAAACATGAGAGGTAGATATGAGATCCTTCTGGATCATATCTCTGGTAAAGTGGAAATCCACTTCTAAAGTGGCGATATGAAATGCAGGATTATTTGCAATAAAAAGTGCTGCTTGATTATCACATACAAGCTGCATAGGAAGAGGTACATCAACTTCAAGATCAATCAAAACTGTCCTGACCCACATCATCTCTGTGCATCATGAGCCATGGCCCTGTACTCGGACTCTGCACTAGATCTAGCAACCACTGTCTGTATCTTACTTTTCCATGACACGAGTGATCTGCCAACAAAAATAGCAAACCCAGAAGTGGACTTCCTGTCCCTAGGGCATCCTGTATAATATGCATCTGCACATGCTGTGACGTCAAGAGATGTGCCTCTGCAGAATAAAAGACCAGTACCTGGTGAAGACTTCATATATCTCAAAATCTTATAAACAACATGCATATGAACCTTCATGGGTTGCTCCATGAACTGGCTCGTCTTGCTAACAACGAAGCATACATATGGACCGGTGATGGTAGCATATAGGAGCTTCCCAACCAGCTTCATGTATCTCCTTTTATCTATCTCCTCAGTATCATCATCATATAATCTCATACTTGGATCCATAGGAGTAGTTGCAGGCTTGCACCCAGTCATACATGTCTCTAATAGAAGATTAGTAACAAACTTCCTTTGGGTCATCACAAGACCACGTTGGTTCCTAGTGAGATTGTCAAGATCCTTGGCCACAAATTGCTGACATAGGAACTCCTTGGATGCCTGAATACCCTACCCATCATCACCGGTGACAATAATATCATCAATATAGACAAGGATAGCAACAATACCTCTTTTTGTCTTCTGAACAAAAAGTGAGTAATCTGCAATGGATCGAGCAAATCCATGATGCTCTATCAACTTGGAAAGCTTCTGGTACCAAGCTTGCAGACTCTGCTTCAGGCCGTAAATCGCCTTGTGTAGCATACACACCTTCTCAAACTCCCCCTCAGCAACAAACCCTGGTGGTTGTTGCATATAAACCTCCTCCTATAAATCGCCATATAGAAATGCATTCTTCGCATCAAACTGATAAATAGGCCATTCTCGTGAAACAACAATTGATAGGAGAATGCGCAATGTCGAGTGTTTGGCCACTGGAGAGAAGATATCATGATAATCTACTTCATAAGTCTGGGTGAATCCACGTGCTACTAGTCGTGCCTTGTAGCAATCCACACTACCATCAGGTCGGTGTTTCACCATAAAGATCCATTTGCACCCCACAACAGATGCACCTGGAGGAGCAGAAACAACACTTTAGGTACCACGAGACTGCAAAGCGACCATCTCCTCCTCCATGGCAAGTCGCCAACTGCTATCCTTTATGACCTCCTGATATGTTCTTGGAATAGTAACAACTGAGAGGCTCATAATAAACCTCGTGTACTCGTCTGAAAGATGGTCCAAGGAAACATGCGCAGCTAGAGGATATGTGGCACAGTTACGACATGCTTTCCTCACGACAATCGGTACATCAAGGTCATCAGCCTCTTTGTTCTCTGGTACCAGCACCTCATGTGTATTATCATGAGAGTCAAGCATAGAACCATTGCCATCAGTAGAAACAATGTGTTCATCACATACATGTGGCTTGTTGGATGAACGGAAAGGTGCAGGAACAGAGGGGCGAGTAGAAGACACTGCGAATGTAAAACCGAGGTAGGAATTGTGTCAGGGTAGATGGAGGTGGAGGTGGTAGAGGCGGTGAAGGTGGAGGAGACTGAGACTCAACATGAGTAGGTGGTGGTGAAGATAACGGAGGTGAAGGAACAAAGATATCCTCACCAGAGTCAGCATTCGACAATATGTTACCTGTTGAAGAAAAATACATAATAGACTCAAAAAATGTGACATCAACACTAATACAGTATTTTCTCCCAACAAGATTAAAACATCTATACCCTTTTTGAGTACGAGAATAACCAACGAACACACATTTGACAGCTCTAGGTGAGAGCTTGTCACGACCCGAAGTAAAATTGTGGACAAAAGTCACAGATACAAATAACCCGGGAGTAAGGGAGAATAAGCCCTCGGGAAACACAATCAAGAAGGGAACTTTTTCTCCAATGATAGTAGACAACATGCGGTTCATTAAGTAACGGGTAGTGAGAACCGCATCACTCCAAACGAATGACGAGCTCGACTATGAATCAAAAGGGTCCTCGTTACACCTAAAAGATGATGGTATTTGCTTTCTACAACACCATTCTGTTGGGAAGTTTAAGCACACGAAGTCTGATGAAGAACATCAATAGAACTAAAAAAGTCGGACAAATGTAAAGTAGAAAACTCCAAGGCATTGTCAGTGCGAATAAATTTTACATTAGCAAAAAAAATGTTCTTGATCTCAATAAGAAAAGATTTAATAACATGACCAGCTTCAGACTTATTCTTTAACAGAAAATTCCGAGATAATCTAAAGAAATCATCCACAGCAACCATATAGAACTGATGTCCCTGATGATCGGGAACATGACTAGGACCCATATGTCAAAATAAAGCAACTCAAACAGATGACTACTGTGACGACTCTGACGACTTGGAAAAGAGGAATGATGGTGCTTCCCAAGCTGACACGCCTCACACTCCAAGGTAGTACAAGTAGAGATCTGTGGAGAACGTGACAATTTCTGCAGAGGGAGGTGCCCAAATTGAAGATGCCACATTAAAGGAGAAACAAATCCAGAAGGGATAATAGCAGAACCAGCACATGGAGGCTGAACAAGTCTGTAAAGCCCTCTATGTTCACGACCACATCCAACCACCATGCCCGTGAGTATGTCCTGAAATGCAAGAGATGATGGATCAAATATGGCATGATAATGTAAATCTTTTGTAATCTGGCTAATAGACAAAAGATTCATCTGACATGTTGGAGCATGTAAAACATTTTGCAGACGCGTCGAGGGAGCTAAAACAATCTCCAGCTGACCCAACAATGGGTAGATGATCCCCATTAGCAATCACAACTGATCTACTAAAAGGAAGACCTGTAAGAAGTAAATTGTGCTCGATCTCCACACATATAACGAGATGTTCTAGAGTCCATGATCCAATAGGAAAAATCTGAACTGCTACTACTGGTAAGTGCAAAAGCAATAACTGACGAACTCGAAGAGGCTCTGGCAACGTTTGCGATATCTGAAGATCATGCAGTCGAAGTGGTAGGAGTGGTCATCATCCCTTTCAGCCTGGAAACAATATCATCAAATCGTACATCATGAGCAGGAGAAGTAGTAGGAGTATACTCAATCTGTTCAACTACATAGGTAGATGCAGGATAGCCATGCTTCAGATAGCATGTCTCATCATAATGACTTGGACGGTGGCAATGTGAACATGGGCCACGCTGATATCCACCTCCTCAACCATGTGGTCCTCAACCTCGAAACTATGAAGTATCCCCTCTGCCACGAGAAAATGCCATGACAGAAGGAGTTTGAGACACTGTAGTAGATGAAGTAGTGATCATGCTCAGCCTTTTGTAGACATCCTCCATTGGAGGTATCATCTCTCCAGTAAGTAGTTGCATCGTACTCAAAGTCGAGCGAGGACAGAAAGACTCTTGTCATGGTAGCATTCCGATATGCATGCTGCTGCTCAGTGTTGGTAGTAATAGTCATGAAGCTATGCATATGCTCAAACATGCCTCTAAGATGCGAGAAGTTTGCATGAATAGGTCGACCATTCTGCTTGGTCGAAAAAATATCATATTGAAACTGGAGATCTTGCTTTCATTCTTTGCCTGCCTATATGTATCGGCTAAAATGTCCCACATAGTCTTTGTTGTAGGTTGATTGACAATATTATTGGCAATCTCCGTGGTAAGTGTCCCAGAGAGCTAAATACGAGCATAAGCATCATCTTGCTTCCACGAAGCATTAGCGCTAGTTTTGTATGTTGTCTCTGAACCCGTCAGAATGTGCTCTTTGTTATGGCACTGCATAAGGGTGCGAAACTGCATGGACCACAACTCATAGTTGGTCGCATCCATCTCCACGATGGGAGCCGAGCCCTTGAAGACACCGGACGATGAAAAAACATCACCCTTGTTCTCTGACATGGTAATAAGAACGCCGGCATCCGGAACAAAAACTAAGGGGTAGACCGCTCCGATTGAGTTTACACATTCATATGGAGGATTGGTTGTATCTGTAGACACATACAACCATCCTCATCACTTGTCGGTGTACCCTAGAGTCAGAATTCGTGATTTAGATGGTGAAAATCACAAAAAACCAAACAAGTCAGACCGTGATGACCTTTTAAAATGGTCAAATTGCAGTCAGTCTGCAAAGAGGGGAGTGAGTTGACGGCAAAACTACGTTTGGAGATGTGTATTCACCACCGAAGACGCTGCTTGGAGGCGGGTTGCACCTAAGAAGCCGTTGGGCGGCGAGAAGAAGCCGTCGTACATGAGGCTGCTGCGTACAGGCCGCCGGGCATGGGGCTTGCACGGAGCAGGGGGGCGCCACGCGTAAGGAGCGATTGCATGGGGCTGCTGGAGGGCAAGGTGCGGGGCACCGGAGGACAGGGGCGGGGTTGTCGGCGACGCCGGGGGGTGGGGGAAAGGAGGGGACGTGTAGGGTTAGGGTTAGGGTTGGTGGAATACGAGAACCCCAATCTAGGACCATTGCTCCGATACTGTGTTGGTGGAAATAAAATTGCTTGATATTCATAAGACCCCAAGGCTCTCTTATATAGGAGAAAAGATGGTAAATTGCATGAGAAGCACATGAAGAAAAAGAAGTAGAGAATGACACCAAAGATATAAAATAATCTCAACAAAAAATAATTTAAAAATACAAAATTGAATAATTCCGAATAGTCACCCAAATACCAATTATTCTCTATCCAGTGGCCCCTCTGAATGAATAATTAATACTGACTTCTGCAACACTAGTAATGTACTTCCTCTAGGTCATCACTAGACCTCGTTGGCTCATGACGAACTCCAGTCTAAGGAAGCAACGTAAACTGCCAAGGTTCTTGGTTACAAACTATTGACCAAGGAAATCCTTAGCTGATTGGATGCCATGTACATCATCTATGTAACAATGATATCATCAACATAAACCAATATGGCAAATATACGTCTATAAGACCTTTGAACAAACAGTGAATGATCTGCAATCGACCTCACAAACTCGTGTTGCTCTATCGAATCCGAGAGCTTTTGAAACTTGGATTCTGCTTAAAAACCATAGATAGTAGCCTTATGAAGTCTGCAAGCCTTCTAACACTCCCCCTCATTAGCGAACCCATGTAGTTGCTGCATGTAAACTTTCTCATGTAAGTCACCATGGAGAATGCATTCTTCACATCAAACTCCTATAGGGGTCAGTCTCGTGTCACTGCAACAGAGAGAAGGATCCGCAGTGTAGAATCCCGAGCCATTGGTGAGAAAGTATATGATAGTCCACCTCATATACCTACGCGAACCCACAAGCTACAAGCTTCGTATTATAGCAATCCCCGCCACCATCTGCTCGGTGTTTCACCGTGAAGATTCCACTTGTATCCCATAATAGATGTTTATGTAGGAGTTGTAACAATGTTCCATGTGCCACGTGACTGTAACACAGACATATCCTCTATGGCGAGACACCACTGATTGTCTTGTATCGCCTCCCGATATGTTCGTGCATCTCTACGGCTAGCACTCTTACGACAAATCTCCTGAAATTCTCTGAGAGTCGTCCCAAAAAAATATGGGCTACAAGAGGATAGGTAGTACAAGTACGTCTCCACCTCCGCAGCAATAGGCACATCAAGATCACATGCTTCCTCCACCTATAAACCACCCTCCTGAGAAGGCACATGCTCACCCTATAAAGAACTCCGTTGCATAGATAAATCACACTAGTGTACCTGATGCATGTTGGATGATGGGAAAGGCCCATAAGCGAGGGGAACCATGTGAGGCCTGCGAACATGGAAACAATTAGGCCAAAGCACTGGGTGGTGGTGTAGGGGTAGCCATAGGAGCACGTTGTAGGTACTGGAGGTAGTGAATGTCGCGGTGGTGGAGATGGTGTAGGTATTGGAGGTGGTGGGCCATAGGAGGAGGGGGTACATATACCTCCTCTCCAGAGTTAGACGGAGTCAACCTATCACGTGTCGGAGAGATACATAAGACTCAAAGAAGGTGACATCAACACTAATATAGTACTTTTGTCGAACCGGATCGAAGCAGCGATACCCCTTCTGAGTAGCCTACAAAGGCACACTTGATAGCTCTAGGGGAGAGCTTGTCACAACCATGCATCATATGGTAAACAAAGACAACAGAGACAAACACGCGGCTTGGGAAACGCAATCAAGAAAGGGACCTTCTCTCCTAAGACAGAAGATGTCATGCGGTTCATCAAGTAGCAAGCAGTAAGGACCGCATCATTCTAGAAAGAGTGAGGAGCAGGACACTGGATCAAAAGTGTCCTGGTCACATCAAGTAAGTGACGGTGTTTACATTCAGCAACACCGTTCTGTTGAGAAGTGTAAGCACACGATGTTTGGTGTATGATGCCAAGAGATCTGAAGAACTCAAATAGTTGTAACGTGTAGAACTCTAAGGCAATGTCAGAGCGAATAAACTTGACAGCAATAGAGAAAATATTCTTTATTTCATTAATAAAATATTTTTAAAGAAAAAAAGGCCTCTACCATATAGGAGTGTACCAGAAAACTTCACCATTTATCACCTCAGTTTAAAATTACATGCCTAATAGAAGTGCCTACGTAGGATGAGGAGCTTTTAAGAGTCTAAAAGAAGTCGTAAATATTTTGACTGGCAACTCCAATGGCCTAGATAGTGTAAAACCCTTGGTGTCCGACGTGTTCAGAGCATTACTTAATAGCTTGAGAAGGAAGTGCACAAATAAATGCATTCCATAGACATTGCTCTTTCTGAAGGGTTATCACGCTCTATTTTGTTCATGTTTCATTGTTGTAGAAGTCTATGTTGTCTTTTAAGGTCTTTTACTAAGTTCACTTTGGGCGTGCCCTGCCATGGGACCACACCCCCTTTTTTCATAATTTAGTGCATCACAAATAAATACGTTCCACAAACTTTGCTCTTTCCGATGGGTTTATCACGCTCTAGTTTGTTCATGTTTCATTGTTGTAGAAGTATATGTTGTCTTTTAAGGTCTTTTACTAAAGTTCGCTTCGGGTGTGCCCTACCATGGACCACACCCTCCCCTTTTTCCTAATGTAGTGCATCACACCAAGACTTTTTCTCAAGTATTGGCTAATATAATTTGTTCTATTTGCATGCCTTCTTTCTTGCTTGATTAAGGGATCTTTTATTACGGTCGACCACTTTGGCACCCATTTCCTTTTTAGGATTCGCTTCGAGGCTTGCTTGTAGGGTTGACGCATATTATGGGGGTGAATCATTCTAGATATACACTCTTTTCCCCCTAAAAAACATAATGGTGGAAGCAAGGTCTGTAATAGAGATCTGTGTTTTTTTTAGGAAAAAGAAGGTATGAGTCGTGAAAACGCCTACCCAAGTAATTCTACATATTCTAGAGATATGTATTTTTTTTTTTTTGAAATGAATCCATGATGATTCACTCCCACATTATATATTATAAAATCTCAAAAAATGGATTTACACAGTATAGGGGTCAAATCGAGTCATAGATGAAAGAGAGTCGTGATAGGTGTAGGAGGATGTGCGCATGCCAACGGCGAAATTTCATGGTTGGACGCCAAAGAGGATGTGCGGGAGCTTAGTGCAAAGGAACTTTAGGCTAGAAGTGGTTACCATAGGGTTGCGGCCAAGGAAGATAAAAAGGAGGTCGATGGCGACAGATATCGTGGCAGAAGTGGGTGAGCGAAGGAGATGTGAACACTAGATACTTATAAGTTGAGACCAGTGGAAGGAGGAGGTGGAACTAGATTCATGACTTGTACGTTGGAGTGAGGATCCAGAAGAGGAGGTAATTGAAGCATCAATAATGGCAAACTTTCACAGCGTCAGTAGGGAATGTTGTAATCTGGATTGAACTTGAAGGGGGGTTTGCTCATTGCCACCAGATCAGGCAGAGGTGTTGGTTTCTGAATTTACTAGGGAGGAGCATCGAAAGGCGGTTTTTGACCATAATGTTGACGGTTGCTCAGGGCCAGACAGGTTGCCGGTCTTTTTCTACAAAGAGTTCTAGGATGTAGTTGAAGAGACGTCACGGAGCTGGTTATATGGGGTTTCAGAGCGTGACCCAGGACTTGAAGAAGCTGAATAAATCCTTGATATTTTTGTAGCATGCTCAATTACATTTTTTAGTCTACTCTTCTACCGGTATTGTGTTTCCTAAAAAATTGTTTATGTTGGAGGTATTTGAAGACGACAAACTTGCTATTTGATATTCTCAAAGATATGTAGAGTATGTTTGTCCTAAAAATGTGATTCACTTTGTTAAAGTCGCAAGGAAGACGATCATAAGGCACTTAGCAGATATTTTTGGAGCCCTTAAACAACACACTATATTGATCTGATCTTTGAAAATTTTGATTAAGCTCCTGAAAGGTGTAATTGAAGAAGCGAGGAAGACTGAACTTTATTATAATCATAATTTTGTAATTCAACTAATGCAGAATCTTTACGATTATGAGATTGTGCATATCTCTACAACTATATCTGCAATAAACTTTTCGATTGTGCACATCTTAAAAAAAAAGATGGTCTGGTTCCGTGGTTAAACCTAAAGAATGGGTTGCTCATAAGACTTCAATAACCACAGCAAAATTATGTATGAAAAGATCACAAACACAACATTCTAGCCGGCATCTGAGTTCTCATGGATGCAATTTTTTTAAGAATTAATGATTTCAAAATTCGAAGGAATTTGTGGCGTTATTCTCATTGATATTTGAGAGGGCGTCAGAGGAGAATCCTCTGGACGGCATGCTGATCGGCGAAGGCGACGAGAAGGCCATCCAAGCAACTCTTAAGGGACTCACGATGGTGAGGGCCACCAGGGCTGTGCTTGACTTTCGAGCGGTAAGATGTGCATCAGGGTTCTATCTAGCAAAGGGGCAACGGAGGCATCTAGAGGGGCTTTTTGATGTTTGCTTGCCACCCGAGTTGAGGGGCCGGTCTCACTGGCGTCAACTATAAACGATGGATGGCGCTCTGGGCACGGTGGCTATGTGGGGCTTTAATTTAGTTTGAAGAGCTCCACTGCGGATACTTCCCCAAATGATCATCCTCCCATTCATTGATCACACAAAAAGTGATGCAAACCGGTTCCGGCGAATAAAATAATAATATATTTTTTTGGTGGATTTTTGGTAGAAGAAGAGAATGGTTGAGAAGAGAAATTGGAGGGATTGAGAGGAAGAAAACTCGCCGAGAATGCGAGAGGTTGAAGGAGAAGACCGCGGAGATCGCGTGGAGGGAGAAGAGAGATAAGAGGGAGATAATGTAGATAAACTCAAATTTCACTTCATAATTGACTGACTAGAATAATGGACTACCCTCTCTTTATATAGGAGAGAGGGTTTACAAAAATAGTAAATAAATCAAATTAACAACTAATTTAATCCTAATTGACCTCAAATTACCTTAATTGGACTCTAAATTATTTAATTGACCCAAACTACATTTAAACTCTACGAAATAAACGTTGAGATCACATGCGATCTCAATTATTTAATTAGACCAATATGACCGCTAAAAACGTAAATACAATTGATTACTGTTTAATTAAATAAATGTGGCCCCATAATTTGGGGTCACGCTGCATCAACTCTCCACCGCTTTAAAAATTCGGCTCCTGACGAATTGCGTGATGTAGGTGGATCGTTGGAGAAATCATCCTTGAATTGGGACTTCAACTTCCTCCCATGGGATCATCTTCAACATTACGTTTATAGTTTTTTCCAATTGGAGGGTACCACTGCAATTTTCGTACCCCTTCAAATTTCTTCATATTCTTATGGCCTTGGACCTTTCTGTAAATAGGGGACTTAGGAATTTTGATTTTGCAATTTTCCCCATTCCTCAACTCTAGGGATTCGGTTCCTGCAATCCCCGATAGAGTTGCTTCCTTCGGCAACAAAAGGCGGCGGGGAGGACGCGGTAGAGGAGCAGGGAAGGCGCGGTGCCGACGAGGTTGTTGGCACGGCTGCAGGAGTCTCCTCGGGCGGCGGCGGTGAGGAATGACCGAGGCGAGCGGGGGTGGTGTGCACAGAGGAGTGCGGGTGAAGGCAACGCGCGGAAGTGGGGGAAGCGGCTGGCAGCGCTGGGCGTGAGATCGGGGCCGTTCGCAGTCGGCGAGGGAGAAGGGGGCTACCGGGGAGGGGAGGAAGGAACCGGGAAGAAGAGAGGAAGGTGGCGGGTTGCGATGGGAAGAAGGGAGGCAGGAGGCGATCGGAATCGAGAGGGGAGGAGAAGAGCAGGGGCGGCGCTGGGAAAGAATAGGGTTAGGGAGGAGAGGCGCACGAGAAAGAGGGAAGGGGTATGGGGCGGCGGTGGGGTGAGGGCGCGAGGATGATGGCAGCGGCGGCGAGGTTGGGGCCTGGCTGGGTACTACCGTGGGCAGGGGTGGGTTGGAGCCGGGAGGAGGTTGCGCAGGTGCGAGGGGGTGGGTGTTGGCGGGCGTTGGAGCCGCAGGGGCTGCGAGGGGTGGCGCGGTTTGCACCCGGGGTGGCTGGGGCGGCGCCGGGGTGGTTGGAGGAGGCAGCGGGGTCGCTTCCGGCGACGGATTTGGTGCTGGGAAGTGCTGGACAGCGGCCGATTCATCGCTTTTTCCTTCTAAAATGGTCTGGACAGCAGCGGATTTTTCGTGGACAGCGAGCACATCCTCGTTGTTGACGTTTTTTCCATCCACAAAGATCTGAGCAGCGCACCAATCATGGTCGACGACAATATTTTGTTCGTCGTCAACTTGTACCATAAAAAAATCAACATCATACCATGAGTCGATCCATTGTTGAACCTCAATACTTTTCCGGAGGCGCTTCTTGTATTTTTGTTGACGCGAATGCGCATGTGATCCTCGTGATAGGGTGGCTTGATCGAGCTTCATTCTCCAATATGCGACAGGACCGTCGAATCGTGAGAATGATTCGATATCCATGCTCTGATACCAATTGATGCAAACCGGTTCCGGCGAATAAAATAATAATATATTTTTTGGTGGATTTTTGGTAGAAGAAGAGAATGGTTGAGAAGAGAAATTGGAGGGATTGAGAGGAAGAAAACTCGTCGAGAATGCGAGAGGTTGAAGGAGAAGACCGCGGAGATCGCGTGGAGGGAGAAGAGAGATAAGAGGGAGATAATGAGATAAACTCAAATTTCACTTCATAATTGACTGACTAGAACAATGGACTACCCTCTCTTTATATAGGAGAGAGGGTTTACAAAAATAGTAAATAAATCAAATTAACAACTAATTTAATCCTAATTGACCTCAAATTACCTTAATTGGACTCTAAATTATTTAATTGACCCAAACTACATTTAAACTCTACGAAATAAACGTTGAGATCACATGCGATCTCAATTATTTAATTAGACCAATATGACCGCTAAAAACGTAAATACAATTGATTACTGTTTAATTAAATAAATGTGGCCCCATAATTTGGGGTCACGCTGCATCAAAAAGACTCCTAGATGGGGCTTCATCCCTATCAGCGAAGGAGGTTGCCTACATGGTGTTCCGTCCAAATTACCAACATTGCTAGCAACACTCTCGCTCCTTAACCACCAAAAATCATATGCTAGCAAGAAATATGCAGAAAATGTACTCCTAGAGCTCGTAATATGCATCATCCAAACCTTTTATCCACATTGACTACAAAAATATTATGCTGATGAATTCCCATGTATGGTCACCCACCCAAAATGTCACATGTTTGATTAACAAAAAGCAGCATGATCCTCCAACATGTCTGGTTTATATCTAGTTAAATCCGCTTGTCTGGCTATCCATGAACCATGGTATGCCCGACATTCCCGAGGTTCATTTCGTCTTCCATAGCTAAACGAGGCTACCCTGCAACCTTGAAAATTTGAGCTACCTCCAACCTTACAATGGTACGCAATGCCTTCTTGGGCTATGGCTACACCGCCATCCAAACATCTTGTGATGTGGTCAGCCACTCCTAGGCAAATCGGCCGAAGTCACACTCGGGCCACACTATTCCTAATTATTCGTAGTTACTAGGCATACAACATATGAAGGCAAATTGGCATGCTTCCGACTCTAGGACAATCTGGGAGGCCATGTCACAATTGGTATTCACAACCTTATTAAAGTAGGTAGATAGACATGCTTCTATGGAATTACTGACCCTACTGGGTTAGTGTGTCATGAATCATGCCGACAGAGGAGTTCAGATGCATCTTCTCAGCCACAAATCTACCCATATACTCAAAAGGAGACTCAATCTAGTCCCTCCATCATATACCTACTCTTTTTTACCGATATTAGGGGGGACAAAAAGAAAGAACTTAGATTCCTAGGTAAGATGAGCCCTCCTCCACCTCCTCATTTCCAATGGAGGAAGCTTTCTACATAGTAGTTGTAGATCACAGATTCGTCCCGTTTTGGCCGGCCGTTATAATTGCTTATTTAAATCTTCTCCGGCAAAAAGAACGAGATTAATAGGAGGTCGCCTGCTTATGAGCAATCTGATCTTCCACCCAACACCGTCGTACTTGTTGAGGACGGGAGGGCAGGAATGGAGAGCTAGCTTACCGAAGCAAGACGTGAGGGTGGAGTGGAGGAGAGAGACGGAGGTGTTGACGAAGAGGGCGTCCCGGGAAAGGCACCGCCGCAGGGCCCAATTGGCTGCCTGGAAGAAGCCGAAGCCCCCCACCACCGCCGCCAGCTCCCTCCGCCCGTTCGCCCCGATCTCGAACAGAACCGAAAGCCCCCATAGCACCAGAGTCGCCGCGAAGAACGCCGCCGTGCTCGGCGTTCGCCGTTCTCCCTTCGCCATCTCCGTTGGCGGATCCCCGCTGCTCCGCCGCCGCCGCGAAAGGATCCTCTCTCTCTCTCTCTCTCTCTCTCTGTGCTCCTCTGCTCTTTTTTGGTGTTCGGATTCGAAAACCGCCGGTGAGTGGGAGGGACTGGTGATATCGTCGCCGCTTTCGTCACGTTAGTACGGCATGATCCGGCGCGTGCGTGGCGGCATGGCTTTGGCGTGGCACGTGAGCTTGTCGAGGGAGACGAGGGAGGGGTATTTTTGAAGAAGATCATCCTCACGTGAATTACAAATACACCGAGTGTATGGGGAAACATAGTATGGAAGATAATAGAGTTATCATGTTAATAAATACATCGTTTGTGATTTTGAACTTTGCGGAACATATATCTTAAAAATAATAAAATTGACAAAAGAATATTTAAATATCAAGAAATCGTATTTTTTTAATATGGGAAAAAATGGGTTGCCTCCAGGGGTTGCCTAACCGGCTGCCCCGCATTACTTTTTCGTAATTTTTTATTTTTTTTTGAAAAATATCACTTTATATCCATATATATATATATATATCTCCAATGTCATTCCAATTCCGTCAGAAACGGAGACTCATATACCCTCCTTCTATAATAGATAATTTTAACGGTCTAAATATTGTTGTAATCAGCTTGTTCTAGATGGAGGTATATGAGTCTCCGTTTCTGACGAAATTCGAATGGCATATTGGAAGGATATATAGATGAATATACATGATGATATTTTCCAAAAAAATTACGTAAAAATAGTGCGAGGGGCATCCCCATCAAGCTCTTAAAAATAATATGATAAAAAACACAAGGAAACTATGTTCAAAAAAATGTATTTGTGAATTTTTTTATTAGCTTATATTTTTAAGTTGGCATAGTTGTATGTAACAACTTTATAATATTTTATTTATATAATATATGTCATATAATATGTTTAGTTCAAATTTTTGTTTTTACACAAATATGAAATCAAATTCATACTTAAAATGTATACGATAATTTAAGTGATAATTCAAATATTTATTAGTTCGTAACAAAGTTAAGTTGAAAATAATTATATATAATTAAAATTCATGCCTTTTTAATCAAGACATTGCTCTCACAAAAAGTCAATGACTGTACATTCTTATTGGCTTTCGATATGTACATAAGACTTTTTCATCGTACACTCAAAAGTTTAAAATATTTTAAAAATTTTGACTGATAGTAGTTGTCGAGCTCAATTCCAAAAGACAATAAAGCACAAATCATCACCATTGTGACACTATAAGTTGATGGTGGTAAAATCGAGTATTAATATCTATAGTATATAATAAAGCTGGGTTTCATCTCGCTTTGTCCCACAAGCTGACATGTGGAATCCCCACAGTCTTCTCCGGTGATCTTTTCTCACGTTCCCTAAATTGACGCGTGGAATCCTCTCCCATGATCTTTTCTCGTATTCTCTATCTTTCCTCGTGCATGATGTCTTTTCTATATCCCTCCCTCTTTCTTCTCCCATAAAGTCTGCATGCTCTCTTTTCTCTCTCTATCCACTATCTTTTCTTCTCTCATTTTACACATCATGCTCTATCTCTTGCCTTTTCTTTAATACTCTCTCTTCTCTCTACCCACTATATCTTCTTCTCCCATTCTACACATCATACTCTCTCTCTCTCTCTCGTGCCTTCCTCTTTGCATGCTATCTTTTCTCTCTCTATCCACCATCTCTTCTTCTCCCATTCTGCATGTCATGCTCTCTCTTTCCCTCCTCTCTCTCATGCCTTCCTCTCTCTATTCATTTCTCATGCATGTTTGCAAGAGTGAAGCGTCCATAAATTCTACCCTCAAATTAAAATTTGAAGAACCTAATAGCGTGGAGTAATACACGAAATTATGAGACCATATCTGCTAGATCGATCTGTCGTGGTCTATTTTTCACTACATCGAAGGTCAACTATTCTATTTTAATCTCAATCTAATTTCTATGTTTTTGTAATTTCAAGAGATTAATATGGATCCCAGATTTATTTAATTCATTATCTTAAATAATACGCTTAGGTAAACAATGAAGGAAGATATTTTGCATATATGGCCCATAAATAATTTCTAATGAGTGGATGTACCTATGAACTTAAGAAGACATTTGTATACATTAGTCAGATATGCATGAGGTGAAGATGCTCCTATATGAGAGTGCTTTTCCTTACATTCATCCTGCATTTTCAAGATCGCATATCACACAAAGTTCCCTCCTACATTGAAATATTCACAAAGTTAAACAATCTTAACATTTTACACATTACACATATTTCCTTTTTAATGATCTTCGCACAGTACCGACTTAGTAATGCAATGAAAAATGCAAATTTTTATGTGTGTTCGACAATAAATCAAGTACTTTTTGCATGTGCAAGTAGAAGAATAACTTTATGTGGTTTTTATTTTAAATAATGAAAAAATATAACATGTTTTTCTTATATTTTGCACTAAATCATGTGTTTTTATTGTATTTTTCAAAATTGTATGAAGAAGATTTTAAGGAATCTTAATACATATTATATTTTTTGAAAAATATTTTATAATATACAACAAATCTTGGCATATGCAAATACAAAATTAAATTACAAGTATCTCTCAAAACAATGTTTAAATTTATCAATCATCAATATTTGATTATGCTCTTCAAGTTCAATAATATAAGACATTATGGATATCCTCCACAATCATTATTAGTATCACAAAATAAAATGTAGTTTATTAATTATGCACGCATGTCACAGTTTATTTAATCAGTATAACTATTTGAAGAAGCCACTTCATGTAATGATTATATAGCATATTTTAATTAACATTCAATTACTTTATTCTAAGCATGCAATTAGTAGCAGTCTAAATTATTACGGACTAATTTTTTTAGTGAAGTAAAAATTACTTCTTTACAATATGCACACGTTTGTTATCAACAAGAATTATATAAAGATAAGAATCCAATAACTTTTTGTCAACTTTAATTTAATAAAAAGTATCAACTTTAGTATAAAACACATGTCATCCATATTTATTGTTCAGGTTGATTAGGTGGCTTGGGTGGACACTATCAAACTCATCAACCAACCGAGCACCCATATAAATTTAACGATTTGGGTATGAACCAACTTGGAATCCCAAATAACCCAATTCATTTAACCATTTCAAATGATTCGGTTGGGTTATTTGGGTTGACCCAAATAGTGCCCACCCACCCCCACACGTAGGTATTTTGTGTTTCTCTGTTTATTTTAAAAATAATATATGCATAATGCAATCTCTTATACCATTCTATTTTCAAATGCAGTAATACACTTTTAATTATTTATCCATTAAATAATTTTAGTATGAAATACATATTTACGGTTATCTAGATCAATGTGTTAGGATGAAAAATAATTTCAAATATTGAATCCAAGAAAAAAAATCATGTTACTAGACACCTGTAGCCAATTTTTAGATACTAAAGCTGGGTTTTCACCCAGCTTCTTATATAGCATGACACATAGCCTTCTCATTGGGTAGCATTTTGCCTTCCCCCTCCTGACACTTTCTCTCCAAGACTCGCATATCCTCATTTTGTGATCTTTCTCAATCTCTCTTTGTTCCAATTTTCCCACCGCCGATTCCTCTTTTTTTTCTCCAACTTTAACTTTCACGTGTATTTGGATCACTATTATGACTATTTTACAAAGGACCCCATTTACTTTTGTTAAACCTCAATTGTGGACATGTCGGCTACCATTTCCATCACGTCTCCAACCAATATTACTTTTTATGTTATCTTTTATTATTTTCATATAAATATATACATATTAATATATTTTTAACAAAAATATTCCATCATCCATTAAAATCATATTATATTTTTTAATAATAAAAATGTTACTTCCTAAAAGCTTTGCATTACAAACAATGTTTCATACAAGTATTTTTAATGGTAAGTTGAGAGATGAGGAAATAAAAGTTATTATTTGTTCAGATTCCTAATATGATTTCAAATTATTATTTTTATATAATGTATATCATGATATTTTAGTGATTCAAATTTTTAATATTTTAAAAGGAAAAAGTATAGCTTTGGGAAAAAACTTTGGTGAATATGGAAAGAAATTAAAAACATGTAATTCATAACACATTCATTATCACAAGGTAGGAAAAATAAAACCATAAAAGTGTTTGAAATCATATATGTAAGTATTTTATAGATATGCTTATTTTATATATAATATTATAGGTAGTGTTGTTTTTTAAAAAATCAATGATAAAATACCAATGTAATAAATATTTACATTTTATGTAATAATTATGATTGTGCAATATCTAACGGTGTTAATGCCAACCACTAAATATTATCAACATAAACAAATAACTCTACCCTCCTCCATGATAATAGTGTGAAATGATGATTATGTGATAATCAATATGTATTTAATATGTCGATTTGTAAAATATTACACATATTTATTATTCACTAACAACTCTTATTTAATTGGTCAAATGAATATATAACATTATTCTAACGTATTTAACACATTGTCCTTTATTAAAAAAGACAGTGTCATTAATTCTTATAATATAGATATTAATTATACTTAAATTATAAGGCATATATGTAAATGTCATTACTAAAAGTTATGACACATAATATTATTTCAATCATAATTATGATAGAAGTGACACTAATACATAAAGTTTATACAATATCCAATGTTACTGAGAATATAGTCCGTTAAATGTATAACGTATTATCCGTTACCTACTTTGTTAAAAATTTTGATAATTAGAAAATTTTGCACACACACACATTTATACATATATATATGCATAAATATTTTTATGTGGGTTTCCTAAGGTTATTTATGGAAAATAGTGCTTTACTTCAATAAATTATAAAAAATATCAATTAAATAAAATATTTATCGCTCAAATTTGATCTACCATACAATAATTTTAAATGAGATATCTCAGAAAGGTTACATTAAATCCAGGTTGAAAAAAAATCTTTTATATAAATATTTTAACGGAATTCATACATGAAGTACGCTTATTTTACAATCTACTTATACCATCATTTTCTTATGTTTTGTATTTTTGTATGAAGTGTTGTTTAGATGTTTTTTTCCTCTTTTCCATAAAAATTGCCTTCCCCTCCGTTGTATGATGTAGATCACCTTGAAAGCTTCATTCATTAACACAACATGTAATCAATAAGATCTGAAAAACGTAAGAAAATATGACATAATTCACCACTAATTAGTGGTGTTCGGTTTACTGTTTGTTTAATATAAAAACTCATCAACCTGGCTCAACTTAAGGTATTCTCTTTATCTTCTTTATCAATTTTCTTTTAAATTGAATTTTCTTTTACCATCCCTTATCATTTATTGATAATTGATGTACCATCATATTGTTTGCATTTGGTTGAGTTTCAATGCAGTTGTGATTGATTTATTATCTATTGATTTTTCAACTTAACTCATTATTGATTTTATTTTAAGTCATTTACATAAGAGGTGTTTCATGATTTAAAGCTTCCTTTCCCTGTGCAGTTCACATGCTCATACTATAAATTATGCATTGTCATGTCTTACTCACATACATGTATTTGAGGAAATGAAGTTTAATCCAAAGAGTATAGAAAGTAATTAAATTGAATTGTGTTTCCACTAGAGTAAATTTCAAAATACTCATTTGATTATATTTTAAAAAAAATCATGATCTGACAAAATAAATTAGATTAACTAATATCACACACAAATAGCAATATCATACATACATATACATATATATTATGTGTAAAAATTAATAAAATTATTGCATACCTATGTAAATTTTTTCGAACATATGAAATTATGAAACATATGTATGTACATGAATATCTTTGAAAATTAGTTAAACCACAAGGTTTATAATTACATCAATTTCAACGTAATTTCATGTGCAAATTTTTGATGAAAAGAGGAGTGGATAAAATTATCGTATAAAAGATAATATTTTATGATATCTGTAATTATTTTGATGGTTATTAGATTTATATTATGTTGAATACTTTTTCGTAGATCATGTAATGTATGATTGCTATTAATTATTAGCATTAATGATTGTTTTATGTAAAATAATACTTCTTAATATTACTTACATTGTTTTAAAAATGTTATGTTCACTTATTTATTCAATTAAAAAATATATTTAATTACTTTTATAATTTTTAAAATATTTTAAAAATTACCACCAACCTGCCGCGAAGCACGGGAAATAACTAGTAAGTATAATTTACAGGCGTCGTAGCAGCTACAATGCTAATACCATGTGACATTACATAGAGTAGGATTAGACTCGCAAATTAACAATACATGAAGATATGATGAACAATGAAAAAATAAGAGATTTTACAAATTATACCCCTCCAAATTTTTGCAGTTAAACTTATACATCTATCTTTCTGCAATAACACTTATGCATCTACCTTCTTTCACTATTAACATTTGTATCCCTTCCGTTAATTTTTCTATTTATGAGATAAATTGAACCATGATTTCTATAAACCATGATTTGGTTAAGAAAAAAATTCTTGAAATTGTGCCCTGGCCACAGTGACCTCCGTGTTTCCCCTACATACTTATAGGTTCCTCCTCTATCTTGGTGTTGCCAATGACCTCAACCTCTCCATGGAGGAGGATGGGACGAACGATGACATGAGTAGGGGGAGGGTTAGAGAGCTTGATATGAATGAGTTGGTAGTAGCATGGAAGGCCGTATCCCGATATATCTACGATATATCAACGATATATCGGTATCGACAGGTCACAGATATATCGTCGATATGTCCGATATCGGGTATCGACAGGCAAAAAAGGCGATATTCCGTCCGATGTCGGCGATATGGCTTCGATATATCGCCGATATATCGGCGATATATCGGCGATATATCGGTATTGACATGGTACCGATATTGATACCGATATCGATATGTCCTTCCATGGGTAGCAGAGAATGTTGCTTAAGAGGGGAATGAACGGTCGAGCAAGAGCTGCTTTTGGGAGGAATAGGATGGCAATGGTGGGACCTCAAAGAGTGAGGAAGTTGGGATGGAAGGGGCTCAAGACTGGGGGACTGCAAAGGAGGATTGGTTATACAAGAGGGGCTTGAGGATGAGGGGGTTGTTGGACATGTGAGACCATGAGGAGCCATTATGCAATAAATGTTATTGGAGATCATTCCCTGATCTGAAATGAAGAATAACTAATTTGTATTGTAGGTCCCTTAGTACACTTAGGGTTATGTACCATGGCCATCTTAATGATTATACAGTCATTGGTTCAAATGTTGAATCATAAAGGTTGGTGCTTGGATGATATCTAAGGAGTTAGATTGAGAACTCATCGAGACTCAAATGATTGTTAAGAAAGGATCTCTAGCCTGAGAAGAAGATGGCAATTCTTCTATAAAGACCGATATCTAACCAACCTCTTGATGCAGGTCCTCTGCATATGAATAGATATTTAGAGGTGTTAGATAAGCTAAGTCAAATAGTTGACTTAATGAGATCGAGCTAACCAAGACCTATGTCATATACTGTCACGATATAAGTATGCATCCTCTGACCGGAGACAGATGGGTGTACTTTATGTCTGAGTATGTACATTTGGAAGACCGGTAGGTTGGTGACATATTTAAGTTATGTACACCGGCGAATTGGTGTGCATACAAGGGCATATGAGTAATACGATCTCTCAAAGGTAACATACATGTTCACTACTGAATCGGAAGACATGAGCTCACTCATGAGATATTGGGATCAAATTCCATGCATGATCGTCTCGCTTTGAAAGCTTGACTGAATTTGTAGGTATGATATATACTTTTGAAAAGAATATGATCAATACCTAGGTATTATATATACTTTTAGAAAGTATATGATCAATACAAACTCCTAATGATTAAATAAGAAACTAAATGATAAACACCTGAAGAAGACAATCCAAATAAGATCTAAAACTTCGGGTTTATTCTAGGTCTTCTAGTATGCAAGATGTATGAGTATTAGGAATACTCGAGGGTGATGTGGTTTTAAACAATTGTATAACTAACCATGACACTTCCATTCTGAGGGAATGATGAAACATGTTTGGATTTTAGCGACTCCTCTTAAATAGAGAAGTAATATAATCTTAGTCCAAATGTTGAATACTGATCTGAATATGATTCAGATGCAATAAGAAGATTAGATTTACAGCATTGATTTAATCAAATATTATTGAGTGGTCCCCTTGATATGGATTTGAGATATGATCTCAATATCCAAGTCAATATAATGGAAAATATAATCGTCGTGTACTTATCTCCAAGTATCCGTGGAGAAAGCGCATTATTCTTAAAAGAGTTCAAGAATAATTTCATTTGTTGATAATGTATCTGACCATTGATGAAAATTGATAGCTAAATGTGATCTAATTATCATGAAAAATGTGAACGTGATTCATATAATTTGGGTACATGAGAGGAGTTATTTAAGATAATTAAATATAATTTAATTATCAAAGATGTGATTAATGCAAATATTATAAATGTAATTTATAATACATTAGAGAGGGTAAATTGTAAATGAGATTTAGGAATTAAATGTTGGCGTAAATTGAATTCACATTGTACAAATAATTGTAAATGTAATTTATATTTTATTGGGTGGTTGAATTTGATTCATAGTTATCAATGGCATTGTTTGTAATGATCACAAATAATTTGCAATAATTATTTGGTGATATTTTGTTGGCAAAAGATTTCACAAAATAAGACTTAATGTAATAAGATTACATTAGGATGGGAGAGAGATTTTATCTCTCCAATCAAGGTGGTCGTCCACCATGTATAAGGGGAAGGAGGCTATTTCCTCTTCCCCGTACACGGAAGGAGGCTCTTTAGTTCTATTTCATTTGAGAAATTTTTTATTTACTTGAAAGTAAATATATTAAAGATTATTTACAATATATTTATTTTTTTAAATTAAATTAATTGTTGTTGTATGTTTTTGAAACAAAAATCTCCACCAATGATTTGAATTGGGAGTGTATCTCTATCTTCCAATTTAGTACAAAAGAAATGGTAGACTGATGCATCTACGTTTCATCATCCTTATTCTATCATTTTGGCCTTAAAAACTCTAGTAAATGCGTGTAAATAGGCTTAATTTAGGCTTTTTATCATAAATGCATCATTGTGTAAATAGTGTATAAAATACGGTTTTTAAAGCCAAAATTATAGAATAAAGAAAAGAAGAGAAAATTAATAAAATATTGTAAATAATTTATGACCAGAAACCCTAAGACCTAGACATCTCGATGACTAGGTCGACAAAGAATAAAGTAGGGGGAGATAAGGGCCAGAATCTAATAAAATTCCTTTATTTAATTCATTTTTTATTCATTTTGGGACTTATTTTTAGTTCCACTTTTTATAATTCAAATAAAGAAACTTTATACACAAAAGTTGTAGATAATTAAATAATTAAAAATACAAAATTAATTTCATATAAAAATAATATACAGATCAAAAGTTATGATCTAAATAAATTCCAAAATACCAACTTCCCAGATTTGTATTTCTCAAATAAAAACTCCAAATATATCAAAATCATCTTTAATTGTATATAATTTTTAATAATATATTTAATGAAGGTGGTTTCGTATTTTTCGGAGTTACGGTTTGAAAGTTGAGTTTTGGACCCCTATTGTATGCTTGTACTGATTAAAATATTCATTTTATTTATTATTCATTATTTTTGTTATTTCATATTTTTATTATTTCATAAATATTATATATGTGCATATTAAAACTGGAATAAAATGATAAATAAAACATTAAAAAGAAAATTCTTGTATAAAATACATAGATGAATTACCAATGTACTGTGTTAGAACCACGTTTTTAGCCGTTTTCGCCGATTTTTGGAGGACGCATCGTGCATCTTTTCACGATGAAGTCTTCTTGACTTTTTCTCCTCGTATATTCACCATACACACCCAGGGTATATCTTGAGAATTGGATCATGGATTCGCCCTATTTTCTTCGATCCTTGGAGCATGTTCATCACGTTGTCTGACCCCCCTCTGTTGTGCATCAGAACATTAGTTTTTGCCCACATTCTCGAATTTTTATAGGTCGATTCTTTCACTAAATCGTTGGGCTTCCTTATTGACTTTTTCTCCCCATACATCCACCATACACGCCCAATCATTATATTGAGGGTTGAGTTGTCGATTCTCTAGATACACACCGATCTTCTTGCCACCCCATCAACTCTCTAACTGGCCTCTGCCACTCCTGTCATCACCTTGTTATTGTCTGTTTTCTCGGAGTTTTCAAGGCCGATCCTTTCAACCAATCACTATGCTTTCTTCATGACTTTTTCTCCTTGAAGTAGCCTCATACACGCCTAGAGGTTGCTTGGAGGATTGGATAAACGATTCGCTCGATCTCCATCGTTCTTTGGAGCCTCCCACCTCACATGTACAAAAAAACCCCATCTTCTTCCCATTCATTTTTTGAACCCTCTTGGACCCATTTCGGCCACCCTTCTTGGAGCTCAAGATAGAGTGAAGTGACAGTGAGCTCTCCAGCTCCTCGGAGGCGCGACTAGGCGAGTCGAAGGGCAGCTCCACCCCCACCTCCGGCCACCGATCGTCGAGGTTCCACCTTTCTGATTTCTAGGCCAGTCGAGGTTATTTTTTTACTTGTTTTCTTGCTCTTTATTCACCTGTAGATCATAGATTTATTCTAGAATTTTGTTTACTTGCTTTTTAGTCACTTAATAACCCAGTTCACCCTCGTCGGAGCAAGCTCCGGCGAGCTTCCAACCCCTGCAAGCACTGTATACACCCCTCCCGGCACGTGGTCTCTAGTCCAAGTCAAATAACTTTTTCAATTGATTTTTAGCTAAGTCCAATTACGAGCTATAGGTGCATGCAAGTTATCAGGTCTTGGACCTTAGCTTTTACGTCATAATCGATAAAAACACCTAAATATAGGGGCTAAATCCACGTGAATCAAATAAATAGTAAAATCGACGAAACCGTGAAAAAGCCACGAAAAACCGACGAGGCCCCCAGGGGAATAATCTCTCGGACAATGGACCTCGTGAAGTGCTGAAGTGTCCAAGTCCTGAATATTACAAGTTAATGAGTCACTCTCTCACTCAAATTACACCAATAATGTAATGAAAATGGGAACTAGACCTGGATCTACAAAATCTCTCTAAGTCCTCTTTGGTGCAAGAATAGCAGGCCGATGCCGGCTTCACGTGGGTGCGTAGGCGCCTTGGGTAGAGCGCCTCCCTCGATCCGTGGTACCTCGCACAAAGTCAATAAAGAGAGGGGTTAGACAACTCAAACAATATATATCAAATAAGGAAAATAAATGAGGCACAAATGAAGACAAATAATCACAATCAATCACAAAGAAATGACCTCTATGTTGTTGCTCCCCGGCAACGACGCCATTTGATAAACGCAAAAATCAGACGGTCGTATATTCCACACAAGGCGGGAACACAATCGATGCGTTGACCGCTCAGAAATCCGGATTTAATCAACAATTAACCCACGACAATTAAATCAAGCAATGAAAGTAAATGTGGAGTTAAACTTTATTATAACTCTACAAAATATGTGTATAGTGCAAGTATGTAGAGTGTCGAACATAGGGAACAAGCAGGATAGATCGGTAAGATAAATGCTCAAAACTGAAAGTGATCAAATGTCTATGCAAATGCTATTTTTTGTGGGTTTTGAACTTTATATTTTTATTTAATTTTTGATTTTATATTTTTATATTTTGATTTTTAATTTACTGATTTTGTATTTTCTTTTTATATTTTATATTTTTTCCTTTTTTTCTTTTAACAAAGATATAAAGCTACATATGATATATATAAGAGAGATGATAGAGGGATAAAAAGAGGTAAAAATTATCAAAATCCAGGAAATAAAATAATTTTTGTGCTTTTTATAGTTTTCTACTATTTTGTGATTTTTCCAAATTTTTCTAACTTTTTTTCTATTTTTAAAATAAAAAATACTGAAAAACAGTGAACAAACTTAATGGCCGAATTTAAAATGACGATGAAAAATATCAAACAGAATCAAAACTTCCTCAAATTAATTTTAAAATAAATATAACAAAATATGGAAGATTCAGAAACTGAAATTGTATTTTTAGGATTTTTGTGTAATTTTTAAGATTTTTATGAAGATTTTTGGTATTTTGCTATTTTTAGGGGTTTTCTTTTGTAATTTTTAAGGTTTTTTGGTCTAAAGTTAAAACACAGAGAAACAAACAAAATATAATTTTTTTGGAAATTTTCAAAAAGGTAATGATAATATTAAAAATAAAAGACTGCAGGAAGGTAGAAATGATGTTTTTGATTTTTTATACTAATCAAAGAACAAGATAAAAATACAAAAAAATAATGATTGGAGAACAAACTCAGGGGCACACGGACATATTTTTAGATTTTCAAATAGATGAAAGATGCTCAAGAAATAAATCAACTCGAAATATTGTAGAAATTCTACAAGACACAAATCGCAATATCTTTTGATGAAATTTGAATACAACTTCGGCCCTACTAATTTCTACAACTATCCAAAAATGAGCAAATGATATCAAGTATTGAAAGAGTTATTAACAAAATAAGACAAATCAGTACTCTGAATTCAAAATTTCACCATTAATAGTTCATACATCATAATCTTTTGAAATTTGGAAACGATATAGATCTTTAAAGCAGCTTTCTAACAAAAAAATCTCACATGAAAACAGAGTTCAAATAAATGAGTTATGAGCATTTGAGTGCAGGGGTACGGATGAAAAAGTAAATACGAACTGCAATTCAAAAATGTACTCGAAAACTTCTTGAAATATGCCAAAAACACAGGGGTATGGCCGCAAAATTTTCCACTAATCCAGGTGGCGTCAAGCTGCTCTTGGACAATAAGAGGATGTGCGTGAAAGTGCTCCGATGTACCTGCAATTAGAAGAAGAGCTCGAGTACAAAACTCAGTCTAGATGTTAGGTACACAAAAAAATAGGATATGAATAGATTTTCCTTCGATTTGGTGAGGGAAGAAGCATGTGCTCCGACCACCGTATGTGGCCGAAGATGGAGGGGGTTGTGTTTGAGGATACGTAGAATAGCGGAGGATGGTGGCGGTGAGATGTGAGCCGCGTCGAGGAGGATGAATGAAAGTGGTGGACACCGACCGGCTCCCAAAACCGGACTCTGGTCTCTCTTCCTAGTCATAGCTACTTGTGCTTCACGATCAATAGAAATTGCTCATCTAGGAATGGTTTCCTCGTGTATCATATAGGTAGTTTATTTCGTGCATCGGCTTTTCTGACTTCCTCCCCCGTTTTATTGGACTCCAAATAACCAAGGAACTCAGAAAATTCGTTAGGCGTTGCTTTTATTCAGAAAAATACGTAAAAAAGATATAACCACATAAAATTGGGATTGCTAATGCAAACTTGATCATAAAGCTCATCCCACCAAAACATTTGTCTTGGGAAGAGTAACCCCCTCTTTGTTTGATTTATTTACAGCGAGAGAGTGACCCGCACACTAGGCTAGAGCCACGCCCGAAATCTTGGTTGACTACTGATCTTGGTGAGTCGTTCTTCAGTGAGGATCTCTCCGGTAATCGGTAAAGCGGACTGCGACGTCCTTTGCAGAGAGGGTTGATTGGGTAGCCCGTAAACGGTCCGCAACTCCTACTGGCTGGGAAAGATCTCATTTGGGATTGGGATAGTTGGCTAGGAGAGTTGGGTTCCCAACAGCTCGCTTAATCACTCTGATAGATTGATTGATCACCTAAATAAAAATTGATAAGATAAACGACCGAACCTTCACGGTCATCAGCTCAAGAGTTGTGTAGGTGAATTGGGGGCTTGATTGACCATCTTGTTTGCATTCTAGATCTCATCCGCCTTCCCCTCTAGATCAAGATGATGGGAAGGAGATCCCTTAGGCTACGTCTGGTGGTACCGCTATCGAGCACTCCTCCTTTTTCATCTAGGTCGGCTTCGGGGAGTTTAGACCCGCTCTCCGAGCCCGAGTTCATGTACACCCTGTTCCCCCTCGATCACCCTTCTTCTATCAGTCCTGTGGTGTCAGAAGATAGTGCAACAGAGATTTCTGGACATTTGACGGCACTTGAGATGGGTACCTTTGCCTTTACAGAGACCCAAGACATGGCTAGCAGTGAGGGATGCACAGATGAGAAGGGACAATCTCCATACGTATTTGATCAGACTGCCATCAACAATTCATTGCTAGCTTCCCTGGAGATGATGCAGAGACAGATCAGAGATCAGGGAGCCTTCATGGGCGACATTATGAGAGAGCTGGCGCAGATGCGAGCACATCGTGAAGACAGATCTGAGGGCAGTGGAGAGATACCCGATGACAGAGCCGAAGGAGGAGGCAGAGCAGGAGACGACCAACAATCAGAGAGGCCACCACCGACGACCATGAGACAGTTGCACAACCCAGCTGCAACCCTCACTCACCGATGGATTCATCTTCCTCTGATTGTTGGGAATTTTGAGATTCACCCCCAGACCATCCAATTGTTGCCCAAGTTCCATGTTCTAGCCATCGAGGAGCCTCATCTCCATCTGCAAGAGTTTGAGATGATTTGCAGCACTGTCCACGATAGACTAGTGGACGAGGACACAATAAAGATGATTGCCTTCTCGTTCTCATTAGTTGACCGAGCAGCCTATTAGCTGAAGCATCTCGGGAGGTTTGTCACAACTTGGGAGCAACTCCAGACCGTATACTTGAATAAGTATTACCCTCTCGGCCAGACCAACGCAGCGCGAGCGATGATCAGCAACTTCACTATGATCCCGAATGAGCAGTTCCATGAGGCTTGGGATCGCTTTAGAGAGCTCATTGACCGATGTCCACATCATGACATATCAAAACCCAACTTGGTTCAAAGTTTCTTTTGTGAGCTGACACCAGAGCTGTAGGGGCTTGTAAATGCCTCTTGTGGTGGGTCATATTTTTCCAAGGGTGAAGATGATGTTTGGGCCATCTATGAAGGGATGGCAGAGAACTCTACAGTATGACCGAAGCACGAGTCTACACACAGCAGAAGGCCCCCCAAGGGGCAGGATCATATCAGAGGATCGCCCACATCGATGCCGGTCCCCTCACTCCATCAGCAGTCGCAGCTCAAGCTGAATCCATCGCTGCCGACATGGGGATCATTAGAGAGAAGTTGGACCGCATCGAAATCCTCGAGAAGAAACAGAGTCAGGGGATGGCCCAGATGGACCAGTTGACGAAGACCATGAGTGACCAAGGAACAGATCTTGTGTATTCAGGAAGCACAGACGTCCACGCATCCCCCCCAGATCACGTGCTGATTCCAGCATTAGCAGCTCCACCCAGCCCTTTACCCCGCACCGCCAGGTTCACCACATCCAGGCAGAGCCGGTTCAGCAGCTACAGTACTACCCGTTGCAGCCACCATCTCAAGACACTCAAATGGTGGTTTATCAGCTGGATTAGCCACTGGAAGTTCTACCTCCACCATCCTTCGAGTAGGAGCCATTGATGGAAGTCAATGGGATATGGTATGACCGGTACCCTCAACATGTCAGGATTCGTCGTGATCATCTCGGATTCCGATGGACCACCGGAGGCACCTCCTCCCAACAGCAGCCTCCCGCTCAAGGCAGTTAGAACAACCAGTAGTAACAGCAGCCCCATCACTTCCAACAGCAGTACCAGCAGGGTCCTCGTCCCTCTTATCAGGGACAACAGTGGAGGAAGTGTCAGTAGACTTACCAGTAGTACTCCCATCCTCCCCCTCACTATTCACAACAGTAGCAGCAGCCTCATTTCCAGCACGAGAACACTTCCGGTTCTCAAGCACCCGCCTTCGAGAACCCATCACTTGATGACCTCGCCCGCTTGCTTTCTGAACAGCAAGCATCCTTCTGACGGGAAATGGATGAGTTCCAGAAGGAGATGAGGGACATTATCAAGGGCAAAGCCGCCATACCTACGCAGATCGAGCCTAATTCGAATAGTCTAAAGAGGAAATCTAAGCAGGTACAGTCCACAGAGGATACCACTCCTAGTGACTTTCTGAATGACATGTATTATTCTATGTTTAATGCTGATTTCGTGACTACTAGGAGCGGTAGGATGCTAGCCGGTGGTGCCTCGTCTGAGCGACGAACACATGAGGAACCAGGAGCGCCAGACGAGGAGAGAAGCGGTGTTGATGCCGCTAATGATGTTGATGACGGTGGTGCTGATGCCACCAAAGAGAGAGATCTAGACGATGGTGCTAAGGCCATCGTGACACCAGATACAGGCGGTGGTACTAAGGACACCATTTTGCTTGATGATCCAGATGCAGACGGTGGTGCTGATGCCACCATTTTTGACGCTGAGCTAGAGCGCGGTGCTGATGCCGCAAAGTCAGATATCGTGGGTGATACTGAGGCTACCACTTCTACTCATGATGTATTCCCCTCTGTTATGTTACCACCTTTTGTATCTCAGGACTGTGGTAACAAGAAAAAGAACAAAAATATGAATAAAGGAAAGATTTCTGTATCCACTTCGAGTCCATATGTGTTGCATGATGATCATTGTATGGATTCTATTCCTTCACAGGCATAAGAACCTCTTCCTAGCCCTCCATCTGAGGAGGGCCCAGCCATCCCCTTCCCTCAAGCACTCCGCTTGGCGAAGGGGAATAAAAAAGAAAATCCCAAAAATACACAACAGTCAGAGTTCAGCCAGCGCATGATTGACAGATTTCAGATTCAGCTGACTCTATAGGAGGCACTTGAGCACATCCCCTTCATCCAGGAACTTGAGAGAGAAGACCACCGTACGTAGGAAAAGGAGGAACCACAGAGGAGATATCCATGTGCTCACCCGGGACACATGCTTTGCCATTCAGAACCAATTGCCAGCCAAGAGACCTGATGCAGGAGCTCCCTATGTCAGATGCGAGATTCAGGAGCAGCGGTTCGATCGTACTCTATTAGACAGCGGCTCTTCTATCAACCTCCTTCCGACAACCTTACTCGACCAGTTCGAGTTTGTCCCTCTTCATCGAAGCAGGGCAGTCCTTCAGTTTGTTGATCGATCGATTAAGAGACCGAAGGGGTTGTTGATAGACGTGATCATTACCATTCAGGGCCTGAAATTCCCCGTGGACTTACTTTGTTGTATTGGACATGGAGATCCCTGAGTCGATAACATATACCCCCATCATACTCGGACGCTCATTCTTGGCCACTGCCAAGGCGGTGGCTGACCATGATAGTGGGAAGGTGTATTTTCACGTAGAGGGTGAAAGTATACAAATAGAGATGATTGACGAGACCAGAGCGAGAGATTCAGCCTGCTCAGAGCAGCTTAGTGACACAGAGCAGATGACAGAGGCTGAGCGAGACGTCCACCAGGAGTGCGACTTTGTGATGACCGATGATGAAGCCCTTTGGACAGATCCTGTAGCACAAGCCCTTGCCTTGCCCGCAGATTCAGCATACTTACAACTTATGGCAGTCGAGAGCTTGGAGAGCGCACCCCTAGTAGAGGACACATTGGAGGTTGACAGTTGTAGGATGAGTGGTGAGGCAGAGTTTCATTCATGTTCTTCAGATTCAGATCCCTCAGATCCAGACATCGATTGGGATGATTTTGATGATTATTTATCGTGTCTAATTCCTTCTAAGCCGACAGCAAGGACAGAGAGCGAGGCCGCACAGTTCACAGATATTTCAGCAGGGCTCCCTTCGTCAGATTTTCATGTACAACGAGAGTTCTCACATGCAGATTTGGTAGCCTTCACACAGACATACCAGAAGCTAGATTTGCCAGCTCCCAGTTGTCCTAAACTAAAGCCTTTACCGCAGTCACTGAAGTACAGATTTCTTGCGGGCGAGCCAGATATGCACCCAGTCATTATTGCAGTAGATTTGACTGGAGAACAAGAATCTCGTTTGATGGATGTTCTTGAAAGAAACTGCAAGGTGATTGGATGGAGTATAGCTGATCTCCAGGGGATTAGTCCGGCTCTGTGCTTCCACCATATCTACCTCGAGGAGGACACTAAGCCCTCGCGTGAGTTCCAGCGACGGTTGAACCCGAATCTTCGAGATGTGGTCATGAAAGAAATATCCAAATGGTGGAGCGCCGATTTTATCTACCCTGTCTCCGACTCCAAGTGGGTTAGTCCATTACATGTGGTACCCAAGAAGATGGGTACCACTATAGTTGTGAGCAAGTCTGGAGAAGAGATAGCTACCCGAGTACCCACTTCTTGGAGGGTCTATGTGGATTACAGACGATTGAATTAGGCCACCAAGAAGGATCATTTTCCACTGCCATTCATTGATCAGATTAGTGAGAGGCAAGCTGGGAAGATTCATACTGTTTTCTTAACGGGTACCCCGGTTATAATCAAGTAGCCATTGCTCCCGAAGACCAGGACAAAACGACATTCACCTGTCCATTTGGGACTTATGCTTTCAGACGGATGCCCTTTGGTCTATGTAATGCCCCGGTGACATTCCAAAGGTGCATGTTGTCTATCTTCTCGAACATGGTGGGTGAATGTTTGGAGGTCTTCATGGATGACTTCTTGGTCTATGGCGATGGGTTTGATGCTTGTCTTGATTGCCTAGACTGTGTGCTTCAGCGCTGCATAGAGGTCAACCTTGTCTTATCTTGGGAGAAGAACCACTTCATGGTGACTCAGGGGATGATCCTTGGCCATATCATCTCCAATAGGGGCATGGAGGTTGATCTGGCGAAGGTGGATATCATTATAAAACTCAATCCACCGTCCAATCTGCGACAGCTGCGGTCTTTTCTGGGACATGTCGGTTTCTACCGACGGTTCATTCAGGACTTCTGTCGTATTTCCCGACCGCTTACTGATTTGTTGATGAAAGACACCGAGTTCAATATCGATGATAAGTGTCTTGCGTCTTTCGAGACTCAAGAATCTAGTTGTTAAGGCTCCTGTCCTTCAGCCATTCGATTGATCTCTCCCATTTGAGATAATGACGGATGCTTCTAATTTTGCCATAGGGGCTGTGCTTGGACAGAGGAGGGATTGATTGCCTTATGCCATTCACAAAACTAGCTGGACTTTGGATGCCGCTCAACGGAATTATACTGTGACTGAGAAGGAGATGCTAGCTGTAGTCTTTGCTTTGGATAAGTACATATCATATATTCTGGGATCAAGAATGACTATCTATACAGATCACACCGCCATCCGATACCTCATGACAAAGAAGGATGCCAAAGCTCAACTTACCAGATGGATCCTTCTGCTACAGGAGTTTGATATTGAGATTAAGGATAAACCTGGAGTTAAGAATGTGGTGGCGGATCACCTCTCTCGCTTAGAGAACCTTGAGGAATCTGATCCCATGGCACCTATTACCGAGACATTTCCAGATGACGCAATCCTTGCCATTGCCTCGCTTCCATGGTACGCCGACATTGTGAACTATTTTGTTGCCAAGGAAGTTCCGTAGTGTTGGCCCAGGCAGCAACTTGAGACCTTCCTTGCGAAGGTCAAGTCATACCATTGGGAGGATCCCTTCCTTTATCATGAAGGAGGGGATAGTATCTGGAGAAGGTGTATTCCTCAAGAAGAGCAACATAGCTTCCTCACCTACTGCCACAAGATTGAGGCAGGAGGACATCATTCTGGGAGACGGATAGCACAGAAGGTGCTCCAATCCGGCCTTTGTGGCCTACTCTCTTCAAGGATTCTGATGAATTTGTGAAGGGGTGTACTGACTGTCAGAAGATGGGTACTTGCAGACAGAGAGACAAGATGCCCATGCAGCCCATTCACTTTTGTAAGGTTTTTGATGCGTGGGGGATTGATTTCATGGGCCCATTTCCTAAGAGTCAGGGGTTTGAGTACATTTTGCTCACTGTGGATTATGTGAGTCGTTGGGTTGAGGCCATCCCCGCCTGAGCCGCAGATGCCAAGACCGTGCGTAAATTTTTGAGGAAAAATATCATTTCACGGTTTGGAGTACCTAGAGTTCTGATTTCAGACGAGGGCACTCACTTTATTAATGACAAGGTAAAGGCCCTTGCAGATGAGTTCATCATTGACCATCGTGTTTCCACTCCATATCACTCTCAGACTAATGGTCTTGCTGAAGTATCGAACAGGGAGATCAAGACTATTTTACAGAAGGTAGTCCGCCCAGATCGAAAGGATTGATCACAGATTTTGGACTTGGCCTTGTGGGCCTATCAAACTTCCTTCAAGACACCATTAGGGACATCCCCCTTTCATCTCGTCTATGGCAAGCCGTGCCATTTTCCAGTGGAGATCAAGCACAAGTCACTATGGGCAGTTACAGAGTTATTATTAAATCCCAAGAGTATAGGAGAACAGAGGAAAGCAGAGTTGGTAGTCCTGGAGGAAATGAGAGATACAACCTTTTCGAGTAGCCTACAGTACAAGGAAAAAGTGAAGACATGGCATGATTCTCATATCAGCCATAAACAATTTGAGCCCGATCAGCATGTATGGTTATTTGATTCTAAGCTAAAATTATTTCCAGGGAAATTACAGAGTAAGTGGAAAGGTCCTTATGTGGACAGAAAGGTACATGACAATGGTAGTATTGATATATCCGAGTTGTCATCTTCCTCTACCTTTCGGGTCAACGGTCAACGCCTGAAACTATATCTAGATCACGATCCACCGAACGTTGACGTTGCCCCAATTCATCTGGTATGAGATATGCTCTTTGACTCACATCACTTGCATCTCATACATGGTTATCACTTCCATCTTCCACTGTATAGATCCATTTGTCCATATCATTCATTCTTTCATTCGTTATGTCTGCCACCCCATTGTCATCTTATGATTTTGCTATACTTAGGACACACGTTGTCCTAAGTATAGGGGGTGCACACACTGAGCTGTGTGTTTATTCTCTTTTCTTCTTTTCTTCTTATCCTTTTCTATCTTCTTAATCTATCAAAAAGGTGTCATCCCTTTTTGCCAGTCCTCTATACTTAGGACGTATTTCGTTCTAAGTATAGGGGAGTGTGCACCTCAAGTTGATTTTATTATTTGATCCTCTCCATTGTCTCCTCTTCTTGTCTATACTTAGGGATATCTTACCCTAAGTATAGGGGGAGACAGTCTGAGTACGATCTGTTCATTCCCACCCTTGACCCTCCCTTCTTTGTGTACAGTCTGCTATACTTAGGATTATTTGATCCTAAGTATAGGGGGGACGGTCAACTTCTCATTCGTTCATTCCTTCATCCCTTATTCATTTATTCTTTAGACTTTTCTATACTCAGTACGAGTTTTGTTTTCTCTTTTCTCTCCGATCTATGAGGTCATAGTTCAATCTAAGTATATCGGGGTTGCATATACTGTGTATATACTTTAGCCATAACTCGTACTTTCGTATTTTCTTAATAATTATGGCTAATAGATACAACAAAATTCATTAAAACCTTAATAAAAAGATGTGATTCTTCCTCAAATTCTTCTTGTATTTACTGATTAATAAATCAGTTGAAAATATTTTTTGTAAAATATTTGAAAAATAGTTTGAAAATCATTGTGAAAAAACTTTTGAAAACTATTTTGAAAATATTTTGTTACATGTTTTCAACCTTTGTAAAAATATTTTGATTATAAAATTATTTTCTTTGTGTGAAATAAAATGTTTGAAAAATGATTTGCAAATAGTTTGAAAAATGGTTGCAAAAATATTTAAAAAATCTATATATACTGTTTGGAAAATCTTTGCAAAATGATTTTTAAATGCGTGTACATGTTAGCAAAAATGGTTTGTAAAAATTATTTTGGACTAGAGTTTTCAAAATTGTTTATCTTTTCAAATAAGTTTGAGGAATCTGTACATCTCACCTAAAACTCTCTATATATATCTATTGATCACTTACCCTTGTAAATTCTTGAAATCTAATTCTTGTAAAAATAAGATGCATCCCCATGTAAATATTTGTACCTAGTTTTTGGCCAAAACCTTTTTGTTTCCAAAAATCTCAAAAACATTTGCAAAATTAAAAATTCCAAAAAACATTTGAAAAATCTTTTTGAAACCCAAAAAATGCATATGCATTATCTTTTCAAAAACCCATAAAAAGTTCAAAATCTTTGAATAGTGCATCACAAAAATATTTTCTGCATAGCATTAGCATTTTTCGGATCGCGTTTGATTATTGAACAAGTCTAAGTAAAATCCGAATATTGGAGCTTGGTTGGACCTTAAAATCTACCTAATTAACAGGAACCTTATAGAAATTGGAATTGAGATACTTTAGGTCTAGTTGATTTAATTCTTTGAGGATCATGAGACTTGGTTCAATAGATTCTTGACTGCCTAAGTAGAGTATTTCAGAGCACACACACGACTCTTGTTGACAATGACCTAACTTGGATACCTGCACCTTTCACTTGGCTCAACTCAGTTGGAGTGGTGAGGGGTTGGATTTGACGGTATGAGACGCACACAGGTGGAAACACTTGTCCTCCTCTAGGGAGGGAAGTGCACCCCAACCCATTTGGTGATGATGAGTTTTGAGGACATGAGATCGTGGGTTTCAATAAAGCTTCAAAAGAGGGATAGTCTACTGACTCAAGAGGAAAAACTCCCTATGTAAACGGTGTTGTATATAGTATTAAAAAAGAAAAAAAACAAAAAGCAAAAAGCAAAAACTCCAAAAAAGTGGAGATGCTTGTACAAAAATAAAAATGCCTTCCGGAGTGTATATATGTGTATAGTCAATAAGCAAGCTTGAGCCTCAAAGTCAAATCATGTGAGCCTGCAGCTGGATGACTTTACTACACTAGTCTTGCATCCTAGGATAGGTAGCTATACTGGATACCGTTCATTCTTCTCTTCACCCCCTCCTCTTGAGTTGGTTGCCACTTGAACTTAGAAGGGAATACCCCACTCCTCGAGGAATGAGTTGTTGGATTGGGGAATCATTGGGTTGTCATATTGAAGAAGTCAGTCTCTTTGCCATTTCAGTTGGGGGGAGCCACCATCACTTACACTGTACGAGTCAGATTCATAGTCATAAGGGTTTGCGTTTGAGTTGAAGTATTCTGACATGGCTATTGCGGAGACTTGAGTAGAGTTTTGGGATTCTCGAAATCTGTTGCATTTCAATTCCGGTTCTCATTAAGGTTCCACCCCCACTAAAATTCCAAAGTTCTGACGTAAGCACCAAACTTTGATTTTGTGAAGACAAGTTTGATAGTTAAACTAAATCCAATTTTCTTCTTTTTCTTTTCTTTAATTTTATTTTCTGCACTTATTGCATAAGTGTTTGCTAGGGACTAGCAAAGGCAAGTATAGGGGGATGATGAATCTACATTTCATCATCTTTACTCTATCATTTTGGCCTTAAAAACTCTAGTAAATGCGTGTAAATAAGCTTAATTTAGGCATTTTTATCGTCAATGCATCATTGTGTAAATAGTGTATAAAATGCGATTTTTAAAGCCAAAATTATAGAATAAAGAAATGAAAAGAAAATAAAAATAATAAAATATTGTAAATATTTTATGACCCGAAACCCCGAGACCTAGGCATCTCGATGACTAGGTCGACAAAGAATAAAGTAGGCGGAGATAAGGGCCAGAATCTAATAAAATTCCTTTATTTAATTCATTTTTTATTCATTTTGAGACCTATTTTTAGTTCCATTTTTTATACTTCAAATAAAGAAACTTTATACATGAAAGTTGTAGATAATTAAATAAATAAAAATACAAAATTAATTTCATATAAAAATAATGTACAGATCAAAAGTTATGATCTGAATAAGATTCCAAAATATCAACTTCCCAAATTTGTATCTCTCAAATAAAAACTCGAAATAAAATCACCTTTAATTGTATATAATTTTCAATAATCTATTTAATGAAGGTGGTTTCATATTTTTTGGAGTTATGGTTTCAATGTTGAGTTTTGGACCCCTATTGTATGCTTGTACCGATTAAAATATTTATTTTATTTATTATTCATTATTTTTATTATTTTATATTTTTATTATTTCATAAATATTATATATGTACATATTAAAACTGGAATAAAATGATAAATAAAACATTAAAAATAAAATTCTTGTATAAAATACATAGATGAATTACCAATGCACCGTGTTAGAACCACGTTTTTGGCCGTTTTCGCGATTTTTGGAGGACGCATCGTGCATCTTTTCACGATGAAGTCTTCTTGACTTTTTCTCCCCTTATAGTCACCATACACGCCCATGGTGTATCTTGAGTATTGGATCATGGATTCGCCCTATTTTCTTTGATCCTTGGAGCATGTTCATCACGTTGTCTGACCCCCCTCTACTGTGCGTCAGAATATTTGTTTTTCCCCATATTCTCGAATTTTTATAGGCTGATTCTTTCACCAAATCGTTGGGCTTCCTTCTTGAATTTTTCTTCTCATACATCCACCATACAAGCCCAATCATTATATAGAGGGTTGAGTTGTCGATTCTCTAGATACACACCGATCTTCTTGCCACCCCATCAACTCTCTAACCAGCCTCTGCCACTCCTGTCAGAACCTTGTTTTTTGTCCGTTTTCTCGGATTTTTCAAGGCCGATCCTTTCACCCAATCGCTATGCTTTCTTCATGACTTTTCCTCCTTGAAGTAGCCTCATACACACCTGAATGTTGCTTGGAGGATTGGATCAATGATTCGCTCGATCTCCATCATTCTTTGGAGCCGCCCACCTCACATGTACAAAAAAATCTCCTTCCCATTCGTTTTTTGAACCCTCTTGGACCCATTTTGGCCACCCTTCTTAGAGCTCAAGATAGAGTGATGTGATAGTGAGCTCACCAGCTCCTCGGAGGCTCGGCTAGGCGAGTCGAAGGGCGGCTCCACCCCCACCTCTGGCCACCGCTCGTCGAGGTTCCACCTTCCTGGTTTCTAGGCCAGTCGAGGTCATTTTTTTGCTTGTTTTCTTTCTCTTTATTCACTTGTAGATCATAGATTTATTCTAGCATTTTGTTTACTTGCTTTTTAGTCACTTAGTCACCCAGTTCACCCCTCATCGGAGCAAGCTCCAGCGAGCTTCCAACCCATCATTTCAACTTTCAGTCATCCTCCTCGACGCGACTCACATCTCACCGCCGCCATCCTCCGCTATTCTACGTATCCTCATACACAACCCCCACCATCTTCGACCACATACGGTGGTCGGAGCACATCCTTCTTCCCTCACCAAATCGAAGAAAAACCCATTTGTATCCCATTTTTTGTGTACCTAACATCTTGGCCGAGTTTTGTACTTGTGCCCTTCTTCTAATTGCAGGTACATCAGAGCACTTTCACGCACATCCCCTTACTGTCCAAGAGCAGCTTGACGCCACCTGGATTAGTGGCAAGTTTTACGGTCATACCCCTGCGTTTTTGGCATATTTCGAGAATTTTTCGAGTACATTTTTGAACTGCAGTTTCGTATTTACTTTTTCATCTGTACCCCTGCACTCAAATGCTCATAACTCATTCATCTGAACTCCGATTCATGGAGATGTTTTTTGTTAGAAAGCTGCTTCAAAGATCTACATCATTTCCAAATTTCAAAAGATTATGATGTATGAACTATTAATGGTGAATTTTTGAAGTCAAAGTACTGATTTGGCTTATTTTGTTAATAACTCTTTAAATACTTGATATTATTTGCTCATTTTTGTATATGTTGTAGAAATTAGTAGGGCCGAAGTTGTGTTCAAATTTCATCAAAAGATATTACGATTTGTGTCCTGTAGAATTTCTACAATATTTCGAGTGATTGATTTATTTCTTGAGCATATTTTATCTATTTAAAAATCTAAAAATATGTCCCTATGCCCCTTAGTTAGTTCTCCAATCAGGGATTTTTTTTGTACTTTTATCCTTTTGTTTGATTAGTCAAAAAAATCATTTATACCTTCCTAGAGTCTTTTATTTTTAATATATTCATTACTTTTTGAAAAATTCCAAAAAAATATTTTGTTTGTTTCTGTGAGTTTTAACTTCAGACCAAAAATCATTAAAAATTTCAAAAGAAAATCCCTAAAAATAGCAAAATACCAAAATCTTCATATAAATCTTAAAAATTCCACAAAAATCCTAAAAAAACAATTTTAGTTCTGAATCTTCCATATTTTGTTATCTTTATTTTAAAATTAATTTGAGGAAGTTTTGATTCTGTTTGGTATTTTTCATCCTCATTTTAAATTTGACCAGTAAGTTTGTTCACTATTTTTCGGTATTTTTATTTTAAAAATACCAAAAATTTTTGGAAAAATCACAAAATAGTAGAAAACTATAAAAAGCACAAAAAATATTTTATTTCCTGGATTTTGATAATTTTTACCTCTTTTTATCTCTCTCTCATCTCTCTTGTATATATATATATATATATATCCTATATAGCTTTATATATTTGTTAAAAGAAAAAAAGAAAAAATATAAAATATAAAACGAAAATACAAAATCAGTAAATTAAAAATCAAAATATAAAAATATAAAATCAAAAATTAAATAAAAAAAATATGAAGTTCAAACCCACAAAAAATAGCATTTGCATAGACATTTGATCACTTTCAGCCTTGAGCATTCATCTTATCGATCTATCATGCTTGTTCCCTATGTTCAACACTCTACATACTTGCACTATACATATATTTTGTAGAGTTATAATAAATTTTAACTCCACATTTACTTTAATTGCTTGATTTAATTGTTGTGGGTTAATTGTTGATTAAATCCGGATTTCTGAGCGATCAATGCATCGACTATGTTCCCGCCTTGTGTGGAATATACGACCGCCTGATTTTCGCGTTTATCATAGACCTAACATTTTTTCTACATACAAGATAAACTCACACACTCTCTATACGTCAACTCTCTCTCTCTCTCTCAACATGTGGTTATCCATATGTTGACCAAGAGAAGCTCACAATCGTCGCGATATCGTTGTGATGTTGAATCAATTGCTCGTGGAATCTCTCCATCTTATTCAGTGCACTTCGCTGGTGAAGAAGGTATCGGATTTCGTAAGATAAAATCAAGAGACTCCTCTCTTTGATCATCAATATGGATTACGGGAAGCGTCTACTCAAGGTGTCCGCAAGTGCGATCTTCGTCGGATCGGACTTGAGACAGGAGAATCTCCTACTTTAGAAATTAGCGATTGAAACTATGCTTCAAGAGGTATTCCTTTGAACCTGTTTATGATATTGATGAAACAAGTTGAGATGTGGTCTCAAATCCTATGGCTTCGTCTCTTAAATTTTTTTATTTTCCGTTGCTCTGAGCAATTAGCATGACTCGTCGCTTTTAATCGCATATCATACGATCTTCACGCTTCCATGATGCGCTAAGGCTCAAATCCTAGCCCTCAAGTAGGATCAGAGCCTTGGTCAAAGGTCTTGGATGTGATCTAAATTCTAAGGGAACAAGGTTTTGTATATTGGATGTGCGAGGACTCGTTGTTTATGCATAAGATGCATGTTTCGAATCATTTTTTGCTAAGGCCAAAAGCCATTATTTGTGCACTGTATGGATAGAGTTTTTTGATAATAAAATATATTTAGAATTTCTAAACATGTCTCAAACAATAGCCAAGTGTTGGCATCAAAAGTGCATGAATAAAGATACAAATCGTTCCCGCAATAAAATTATTTTTGCATGTATTCATGAATCTATAATAAATTAGTTATTACTGACTATTTTCCCGTCATGAAATACATAGTAAACTCTTGGATTAAGTTTGGAATCAAACCAGTGATGAACGTAGATTTTGCCTCTTTAATAGTTTGGAATTGTCGTTGTACAGGAGACAAAAAACAATTTAGCAAAAAGCAGAATCTTTGAATGTTGTGGAATATTTTTACTTGGCAAGTTTACCAAGGTCAAATACACAAAATAGTGATTTTTTGTTGCCTGGTTTTAAATTAAATTAAATATTTAATTATTTGATTAATTTTTGTATCAGAAAATAAAAAGGAAATATGATGATGTTGTTGCAATGCGAATAAAATAAACAGAATTGAAGCTCAGAATATGTGATTTACACTATTCAAACCCTCAAATAATATGATAAAAAAATCCTCTAAAAATTATCACAGACCAAAAGATATAGCTCAAGAGAGGTATTCAATTTAATCCAAAACTTCCGACCAGAAGATTTTAATAGATCAATGAATAATTCTAAAATAATCCTTAAATAAAGAAGGTGATCTCAAAATTCTCTCTAAATTAATCCTCAAGTAAATCGAGTTTAATCACATAAAATATCGAGAATTCGATTCTTCTCAAATCAATCCCCTGCAAGTCACACATAGTGATCAATAAATCTAATCAATCTCTTCGATTTAGCCCCTGTAAAAATTAAGTCCTCAAATATTATTTCAAAACCATCAGATCCTCGGTCAAATCCCTGCAAAATAAATCATTAATTTCTCAATGAAAATATAGCACAATATGCCAATAATCAGCCTACATTTGTCAATAGAGATCCTCAAATGATAAATCCTAATTAATAGCCTCAGATCTATCCAAAAAGTATATAATATTTTATGAAAGAACATGGAAGTAGATTTAAAATGAAATATTATGCATAAAAATCGAAGTTCGAATGAGCAAGATATGATGAGAATTAATAGGGACTAAAATGTAAATAAAATAATTATTTTCATCTCAAAATAGACTCTGGAGGACTTATCTATGAATTTAAAACTTTCGGGGGGTTTCTGCAATTTCTCTACTGTAGAATGTGCGGAGCACGTACTTTGGCTGAAGGTGGACTTGATTGTAATTTCTGGAACTCTTGGGGGGTCTCCACAATTTTTCCAAGAAAGTCACGAGCACAGCATGTGACTCCTGACTGCTTGGAGTTTTTCGTAAATTTCAGAAGGATGAGGGGCATAAGGAGTAGTTGCCCCCTTCCCCCCCCCCCCAAACACGTGTCGTACACGTGCGTAGGAGGCTCGGTGAGGGCGAAATTGTGCTTCGGGAATGGGGCTAAAGCTCGAACGAGGCTCGGAAGGTCCACTCCATAGGCTCGGTGTTCCGATCTTGCGTAGCATTGGCAAGAGGCTCGGTTTGTCCAAGGCGGAGGTGCGGACTGAAGCAAAGGCTCGGATGTCCGAGCCTTGATGTGGCGACGAGAGGCGGTCTGGGCGACCCGAGCCTCAATGCTGGGGAGGCATGATCGGGATGGCGCATGGTGCTCTGACGACCATTGGATCAAGGGCTTGGGCCCGATCCAACGAGCACTCGGCGAGGTATGGTGGCAGAGGCCATATGTTGCGACCGAGGGCGATGGTGGTTATCAGGCTCGGCAGATACACGCCCGAGCGACTGGAGGGTGACTTGTGGCTGGCGGAGTGAGTGAGGGCAGTGGCGGAGGCAGTGGCGTGGGCATGAGGCCGAGCGGAGCTGCTGATAGTGGGCACGCGGTACTCGAGCGACAGCGGTGCTTACAACCGAGGGTGGAGCAGAGCTGCGAGGGAAGGTGCTCAGGATGGTTTACTTGGAGAGGAGATGTCGTGCGTTGAAGAAAATGTCGGAGGGGAGTGCACAGGTGAAGGTTCTTGGTTATGACGGTGAGGAAGGTCGGGGGAACATGCGCTCTAGTGAGGGTGAGGGAAAGGGGCAGGGTTCTGGCCTGTGCGAGGCCAGAGGTAGGGGTGTGGGATGACCGAGGAAAGGGTGGCGCACATGGAGTAGGACCGTAGGAAGATGAGGAAAATATGTAGAGGAAGAAGATGAAAGGGGGTATCTGGTGCTCGACAGCGACAGAGAGGCACCGGAACAGGAGCAGTTGCGGTTGGACCAGGCTGTAGCGGGGCGTGGATTCGCCTCGGGTCACACCGCAGTGGAGGGAGATGTCATCGGGTGATGTCACCATCTCGTGGAGCTTACCTCGTCATTGTGTATCGACGGATAAAGAAGACAAGGGAGGTGCGAGGCGAGCTTTGTAGGGATGGTTGTCGATGGCTGTTATGAGAGTAGGAGGAGGCAGCAATTATGAGAGGAGGAGGAGGCAATCGCAACGATCGGAGGATGGATCGTGAGGCGACGCATAACGATTGGGGGACGGGTCACATGACTTGCAGAGACCTGTCTGGAGATGGTGGTCACGTGCCTAGCACGTGACTTGGGGAGAGAGATGAGAAAGTGGAACGGGGGTGCTATGTGGCACACCCATGGGCTACCACGTGCCACCCCAAAAAATTCAAAATAAATAGAGGAAAAAAATAGAAAAGAAATAGAAGGAGACCTCAGATCGAAAAATTTCCTTCATGAAAGTTGTTCGTCTCAACGAGATCTAAATATTTCATGCAGAACATGGGAGCAGAAGAAGTCATTTGTGCGAAGTGGTATTTTTAGTGGTCTCTATGTGTATAGAAGACCGACTTTTGAGATTTTATAATTTTTTTGACGGCCATAAAAGGGAATAAAAATCTACAAAAATATGATAAAATACAATAAACTTAATTAAATATTAATCTAATTTTTTGGAATTTATAAATAATAAAATAAATAAATAAGATATAAGTACGAAATACGAGACTTTTGTACAGACTCACAACGGACACTCGGACACAGTTAGTTTCTTTGATTTCAATTTTGATCTAGATTTGCATTTTTATGTCGTTTGATAAAACTTTCATAAAAGAACACAAATAAAGAAGAAATAAAACTAAAAGGACTAATTATGTACATATAAACTCAGGTCAAAAATAGTACAAACTTAAAATGCACAAAAGATGCCCAAAACCCAACTTCACATATGAGCTCCGAATTTTATGAAATTGATCTTGTTTTGAAGGTATTTGAAAATTAAGTCTTTAAAAATGAGTAGACCAAAATCGAACACCGTATGAGGATGATATGCACGTTTTAGTCTGTCAGATGTGAAATTAGACTTTGGGATTATTAACGCTTATTTGGGTTAGTATTTTTTGTATTTTTTTACTTATTCTTGTTAGTGGTATCTACACAATGGAGGTGATTTGGGGTCAATTGGAGTTAGGATGAATTAGTTAAAAATATGGTAAGTTAGCAGCTTTTTAGGCTAATTTACACATTATGCAAGTATGCATGATGAAATACGAATATTATTAACACATGTCTGAATACTAGAAATATTATATGAATGATTGAATGCAAATGAATTATGGGGAGCATATCCTAATTGACTAATTTTAGCATGATGAATATGAGATTCATCATACCCCTATACTTAATCCTTGCTCGTCCCCGAGCATCAACAAATGAATGACTTTAGTGGGATAAATCCCTGATTGTGCATGTGAATTTTCAATGATCAATTCATCAAAGACCCTTTGAGTGATCCTAAAATTCTGAGCTCAACCATGCTTTAATAAAAAAGAATCCAACTTCTCTAAGTATCATACTCTCTATTTGTACATATAATATAAGGATATGACTTTTATTGTACTGCATTCATGAGAGTCGAGTCGAGACATCTCCCAAAGTTACAGTCTAGGAGACTCTCCTCTAGACCTAATCCTCAACACTAGAGAATAAGTCTATTCTTACTTCAGTCAATCGTCTCATTAGTCCTTGGTCCTAATAGAGTTTGGTCCAAGTGGACACTTTAAAAATGGTTGAAGCGCTCGCCTTTGGTGGAAGATCTTTTGAGTTTGATTTTGTAATGATAGAGCTTTTCTTGTATGAGGGATCTTCTCTCTATTTTTATTTCTTTTCTTTTCTTTTTGGCTAGCTCCACTGCTTTTATCAAAAGTTGGCCCACACTGATCAATAATTAATTATACTTCATAACACCCTGACACATAGGTAAATATCAAAGAGAGAGCAAGTGAACTTGTTCACATGCTAGTTAGGGTTTGCTGACACTCAGGTTTGTTGAAGCCTTCATTAACTTTATCCCATCCTCGAGCATCATTAGATCGAGTCTAGGCTCAAATCTCGAGTCCCAGTTCCTCAATTGATAACTCAACTCGTCTTATCAATCATGCAGTTGTGAAAGTGAAGTGTTGATCATATTCTTTAGAGGGTAGAGATGAAGAGTGCAATATAACGCTTAAATCTTTCAATCTAGGGAAGTGTGTATTATTAAGTTCAAAACCCTAATGACTAAGGCTGGTTAACTCAGATTCTTAAGATCTCAGAAATCAAGTGTCCTCAAAATCCTCAAGCATTGAGTGATAGTGAATGTTTCAGGAATATATCAACCAAGGAATGCATTGATGCATGAGATGCTTAATGAAATACAAGACCATGAGTGATTTTTTTCTTTCATGCAAAAAGGTTTTTGTTGTTTGTTTTTTTGTGTTTTGTTTTTTTAAAATCAAGTATTATTTATAGAAAGAATTTAGCATAATATACATAACATACAGTGCTTATATCCATCCCCGATGTTAGATGAAAACAATTAAAGTACGAGTTATGGATAAAGTATGTAGAAAGTATACAAACACCCCCCTATACTTAGCTTGTGTTATGTCCTCATGGCACAAAGTGAAATGCAGACATAGCTCGTACAAGTAGAGATGAGAAAAAGAAGAGAAATGACGTATAAACAATGGTATCGGTCCCCCTATACTTAGTCTTAGGTCTGCCTAAGTATGATCAGATAATCACAGGTGGGGGATCGAGTAGATGAGTAGGTTGATGGATATATAGAATATTGATGGAATTGAAGAGGTGGTTTATCCGGGCAGTTTGAGTCTTTTGTCTAGTACAACGCCCTGAGTGAAGGAGTTCTGTTCTACTTGCACTAACTGCTCACTGGATTCGACAAAGTATTTAAGTAGTTGACCGTTGACTATTGAAATTTATGTGTTGTCTGCAATCTCAGAGATCTCAACACTTCCGTTATTAGGCACCTCTCTTACGATGAAGGGTCCCATCCATTTGGATTACCTTGGAAAATTTTCAATCTTGCATTAAATAACCATACTTTTTATCCTAGGACAAAGGTCTTTGTTTGGATGTTCTTGTCGTGTCATTTCTTCACTTGTGTTGTAAATGGTGTTGTTTTCATAGGCATGATTTTGGATTTCAGATAGTTCATTCAAATCCATCTCTTTATTCTTCTTTCCTTGATGACAATTCCAATTGATCTTTTTAATAGCCCATTCTGATTTATACACGAGTTCTACGGGCAAATGACACGGCTTTCCATATACCATTCAAAATGGGGGAGGTGTTCGATGGGGTATTGTAAGCTGTCTGGTAAGCCCATAGAACCTGGTCCATGAATTGGGACCAGTTCATCCTGTCATGGCGGACTAGCTTCTATAAAATTCCTTTGATCTCCAAGTTTGACACCTCGGACACGCCATTAAATTGTGGATGGTAAGGACTAGCGACATGGTGCTCGATGTCGTATTACTTAGTTAACTTCTTCACCTCCCGATTGACAAAGTGGCTATCCCCATCAAATATTAATGCCTTTAGTGATTACAAACCTCGAAATAATATGGTCTTTCAAAAACTTGCATACAATATTGTCGTCTGGCGCTCGAGTAGGGATAACCTCCACCCACCTAGATAAATAATCTACCGCGAGAAGAATGTATTCAAATCCTTGACTATTAGGGACCGGGCCCATAAAGTCCATGCCCCATGCATTGAATACATTACAAATTATTACTCATTGCATAGGCATGGCATCTTTGGTACCAATGTCCCTTCCATTCTCTTACAGATCGGGCACGACCTGACAAAATTATAGGCATCCTTAAATAAGGTGGGCCAGTAAAATCTGCATTGTAGTATCTTCTCGGCGGTCCTCTTTCCAGAGTGATGTCCTCCTTACTCTAAGGTATGACAAAGATTGAGGACACTTTGGTATTCCTCTTGAGGAATACATCTCCTCCATATACAATACGGTCCTTCAAAGAAAAGGAACGGATCCTCCTAATGGTAATGTCTGGCTTCCACATGAGTCGGTTGATTCTGTTCTTGGGCCAACCTTGGGGAACTTTCTTAGAGATAAGATAGTTCACCATGCCAGCATACCATGGGAGAGAGTCAATAGCAGAAATTGACTCATCTGAGAAGGTTTCAAGGATGGATTCAGACTCAGAGATTTTGTTTTTTCGATCTGTGATAAACGATCAGCCATGACATTCTTAACCTCAGGTTTATCTTTAATCTCCAAATCAAATTCCTGAAGAAACAATATCCATCTGAGGAGTCATGCTTTTGCATCTTTTTTTATCATCAAGTATCGGATGGTTGAGTGATCTGTGTATACTGTCACCTTATATCCTAGAAGGATAGATTGAAATTTCTCCAAGGCAAAAACTACTGCAAGCATTTCCTTTTCAGACACAGTGTAATTTTTCTGAGATGGGACTAAAACTTCCTTGCATAGTGAATAACATACGACAATCCATATTTTCTTTGTCCTAACAAAACCCTACTATGAAGTCCGAAGCATATGTCATGATCTCAAGGGGAAGAGATCAATCGGGGGCTTGCAGGATAGGGGTCTTAATGATCCTCTTCTTTAGCAGTTCAAAGGCTTCAAGACACTTATGATCTACTAGGAACTCGGTGTATTTGCCTAAGAGGTCAATTAGTGGTCGGGAATTTTTTGAAAAATCCTTAATAAATCTCCTACAAAATCCTACATGCCCCGGAAAAGACCGCACTTATTTAACATTGGTAGGTTGCTGTTGGGAAGGGGAGGGGCGGGTCATGTGCCTTGCACGTGACCTGTCTAGAGATGGTAGTCACGTGCCTAACACATGAACCGGGGAGAGAGATGAGAAAGTGGAATGGGGGTGCCACTTGGCAGGCCCAGGGGCTGCCATGTGTCACCCCAAAAAAATCAAAATAAAAAGAGGAAAAAAATATAAAAGAAATAGGAGACTTCGGATCAAAAAATTTCCTTCATGAAAGTTGTTTATCTCAATGAGATCTATAATTTCATGAAGACCTGAGAGCAAAAGAGGATAAAAATGTGCAAAGTGGTATTTTTGGTGGTCTCTATGTGTTTAGAAAACCAGCTTTTGGGGATTTCGTAATTTTTTTGATGGCTTTAAAAGAGGATAAAAATGTAGAAAAAATATGATAAAATACAAGAAACTTAATTACATATTAATATATATATATATTTAGATTTTTAATAAATAAGAAAATCAGGAAATAAAATAGAAATAAAAAATACGAGACTTTTGTGAAGGATATGGGAAAAATCCTCAAGCGCATCACGTAAGCGTGAGGATCGCATCGTATGCGATCGGAGCGACTAGTCGCACTAGTTGCTCCGGACAGTGGAATTTAAAAAATTTTAAATGATGAAACCACATGATCCAAGAATACTTCTTGGATCGTTTCATCTAAACCACAAATAAATACTAGGGTTACCTCTTGAAGCGTGGTTGCGATCGAGTCTCTAAACCAAGAAACCTTCTATCTCAATTCTGATCTGACGGAGGAGATGCTTGTGAGCACGTTGATGGGACGCGTCCTTCTCACAATCGAAGTTGATGATCCAAGCGACGAATCTCCTGATCTCGTCATACGAGATCCGACATCTTCTTCATGAGCGAGGTGCACTGAAGGAGACGGAGATCTACGAACAAGAACTCCAGCAGCATAACGACGATGCCGCAGCGATGTCGACTCTCTCAATGGCTCCATGGTGGACAACCATTAGAGAGAGGGAGAGAGGCACGTGACATGTAGAGAGAGAGAAGAGAGCGTTCATAATAATATATCTTGAAAAGAAAGTGGTGCCTCTTCTTATATATTATTTTGGGAGTCCATGGATCACAATCCATGGACAACACACAATCAACAGATTATATTGATTTGTGTTTCTTTCAATGGCTAAGATATTGTTGTAAAAACACAACAACAAGTGATTTAGTTTAAATTAATTAATATCGATAAATCAATATAATTAATATCAAATTAAATCACATTTGACTAGAGATAGGATAATGAGAAGACCAACTCCCATCCCTAAAAGAGAGGGGATGACTACTCCTCTCCACATGGATAGTTGTAGCCGTCCACTCCTCTTGGAAGGAATGGGTCAATCTCCTCAAAATATCATGAGATCTCATTATCTCATGATATCTCCTATGACTTATGTCGTAAATAATTTTACATAAAAATAATTCCAAATTATCTTGTGAAAAATATCAACCAAGCCAATAAAATTATGTGAATCTCATTCACAACCCAAAACTAAATGTAATTATATTTTCAACTAATCATTCAATGTGAATCCAATTCACATTAACAATTAATCAACAAATATAAATCACAATATTCTCTCTAATATATTATAAATCATATTTATAATACATATGATTATTATGGATAGTGCTATCCATATTATTCATATCCATGATAATTAAATCATATTTAATCATCTTGGATCTTTATTCTCATGTATCAAAATAATATGAATCACATTCACATTATTCAAATCTTTGATAATTAAATCACATTTAATTATCTCAGATTACTCTCCTTATAATATGAATCAAATTCATATTATCCATGATAATTAAATCACATTTAATTATGAAATTTCTCGATGCTTGGATATATATATATATAAACAATGAAATTATCCATGAACTCTTTCAAGGATAATGCACTTTCTCCGCGGATACATGGAGATAAGGACAAAGCAATTGTATTGTTCCACGTATAGTGACTTGGATATTGAGATCACATATCAAATCCAGATCTCACAGACCTCCCATAGATGCTTGATTAAATCAAGATCACAAATATAATATTTTCATTGCATCTGAATCACATTCAGATCAATGTCCAACAATTGGACCAAGATCAGATCACTTCTCTATAGAGAGGGGTCACTAAAATCCAAACATGTTTCATTACTCCTTAGGAATGGAAGCGTCATGGTTATACAATCGTTTATGATCACATCACCCTTAGGTATTCCTAATACCTGTACATCCTGCATACTGGAAGACCCAGAATAAACCCGAAGTTTTATATCTCTTTTAGAATATCTCCTTTAGGGTTTTATCATTAAGTTTTCTCATTCGATCATTGGGAGTTGGTATTGATTATATACTTTCCAAAAGCATATATCATACCCATGTATTGATCATATACTTTCCAAAAGTATATATCAAACCTACAAATTCAATCAAGCTTCCAAAGCAAGACGACCGTGCACGAAATTTGATTCTTCCCAATATCTCATGAGCGAGCTCATGTCTTCCGGTCCAGTAATGAACCTGTATGATCCCTTTGAGAGATCGTATTACTCATATGCCCTTACATGCACACCAGTGCACCAGTGTATAGACCTTGGTTAGGTCATCAACCTATTGGTCTGCCAAATGTACATACTCAGATATATAGTAACACATCTATCTCCGATCAGAGGATACGTGCTTATACTGTGACAGCATACGGTATAGGTCTTTGGTTATCTCGATCTCGTTAAGTCAACTCTTTGTCCTAACTTATCTATCACTTCCGAATCTCTATTCCTATGCAGAGGACCTGCATCAAGAGGTCGGTTAGATATCAGCCTTTAGAGAGAGGATTGACGTCTCCTTCTCAGGATGGAGATTCTCTCTTTATAATCATTTGATGGTGCTTGATGAGTCCTCAATCTAACTCTTTAGATATTCATCCAAGCACCAGCCTTTATGATTTAATTAGTGAATCAACAGCTGTATCATTAATATGGCCATGGTACATAACCCTAATTGTACCAAGGGACCTATTATGTAAATTAGTTATTCTTCATTTCAGATTAAGGAGTGAATTGCAATAACATTTATTGCATAATGGCTTGCCAAGGGCTCGCATGTCTAACAATCTCCCACTAGCCCAAAGAGCCATTAATAGGCTAATCATTAAATCCACACTCATGTGACAATCATAGGCTATTTAATATAGCTAGGTAAGCTGAACAATCACTCTATTCCCAAGAGACTATGCCAAGTCCTTTTACGACACTTGCATATCCCTCAGTAACAGTGCTCGCATCTTATGCAAATGTTGCATCTTATGCAACCAATGCTCAATATTGAGGCAGTCATACTGTCTTTGACACTACAACTCAACAATCGTTATAACCAGTGTGTAATTTCAATTATTCTCAGAGATCTCTATCTCTTAAGGTATCTGCAGCTAAAACCTTTTAGATCACTATCTATAAAGTCTTAGGTTCTTGATGATGAGCCTTTGAGATCATTATCTCGAAGTCTTGTCATCTTTGAAGATATTATTTTATTGCTGCAACTAAGTGTTTTATCTCCATAATAGGATTAGCAATAGTTTACTACTCCCACTGCATGGCAGACATCTGGCTTTTCGTACATATCCAGCACATATCTGGCTTCTAGTAACCGATGCAAAAGGACAAGCAGTTTAGCATCATCAACACTTGATATGCTATCCTTTTAGATTGGTCAGTACCAAATCTTAAGGGAAAGGAGCCTTCCTTGGATAGAATATATCCAGAATGTACCAATAATGTGACAATCACAATTCTCTCTCTTCTCTTTGCTTCTGAACAACTTCAGAACTAAGATGTAATAGGTATCTTTGAGATTATATCTTAAGGTATGAAATAGCCAGATCATAAAACACTTATTATCATCCTCATATCATTCTAAATAATTAGGATATTATCTACATTTAGCACGATCAACACATTGGTACTCCCACTAAGCTTCGCGTGGTTCATCAAGATTCTATTTGAAATCATAACATTTATAATTTCATCAAATTTTATGTTCCAACTACAAGAAGCTTATCTGAGTCCATAGATGGAGTTATTCAACTTACACACCTTGCTTTCCTCAACCATGAAGCCCTGGGGCTACTACTTATGAATATCCTCGGAGAGGTATTCACAGAGGAATGCAATCTTGACTTCCATCTCAAAGATGTCAGAGTCAAGTTGTGCAGTTATAGTTAACAATATTCTGATGGGTTTAAGCATGGTCATTGAAGAGGAAATCTCGTCGCAAGCGATGTCTTTTCTTCGGTGTGTATCATGTGGATACGATCCGTGCTTTGAAGATCTCTACCTTCTCATTAGGTTCCCTATTTCTCTTGAAGATCCATTTACATCTTAACGGGTCTTACCCTTATAGGTGGATCCTCGAGTGTCCATATACAACACTTGTATATAAAGTCTACATTTAGACTTTACTGCTAACATCCATCTCTCCATGTCATGATTTTCAGAAGCTTCATCATATGAAGTCAGATCATTGTCAGACTTATCTGGCACATGGAATTCATCTTCAAACTCATTTGAAGAGGTATTAGTGTTTCATCTTTAGTTGTCCTTTTAGTTTCCAACTTAAGGAACCTCATTATCTTTTCAAGATTCAATGAGTTCCTTCACTTCATTTTCATCTTGATTCTTAAGAAAGTCATCATCTTAGAATCATATTCTTAGAGATGAAATTCTTTATGAATCTTAAAGTTATAAAGTAGGCATCCAATACCATTCTTTATTTTCCGAATGAACTAGCACTCTCTGGTGCTAGATTCCGGCTTACTTGCATGGAAACTTATAAGGATATATATATATATATATATATATTGTAGTCTCTGCTACATATATACCTTGGAAACTAAGAGATAACTATGCTAAGAAATCATCATTGATCAAATCATGTCACACATGATCCAATTGTATCTCCTACAACTCTATTGAGTTTAGGTTTATCAGGAGGAGTGAGATAGAAATGATATTCATATCTCCGTAAGGTATTCTTTGAATTTTATCTAACAGGTACAAGCTACCTAGGGTAGATCAAATTCATTTCATCTTTCTTCAAACTTTGATTCTAAAAAATTGTGAAATCTTTGAACATTTCAAAGGTTTCTTAGGTGAAGATAAGAAATCTCATATCATACATAATCATCAATAGATATCACATAACCATAATGTTTATTTTGATATAGATGATCCACATACATCAATATGTATGAGATCTTGAATACCTCGACATCTAACACCATTCCTAGAGAAGGGTGTATTGGACATTTTACTTTGAATACAATATTCACAAGTATGTAAGATTTGAAATTTTAGACATTCTAAAGTTTCATATCTTACTAGTCCATTGATCTCATCAACAGACATATGTCCAAAACTTGATGCCAGATCATTGTCAAATGATCTTCATCCTCCTATTGATCTTTTAAAGGTTTAATTTTCAGTTTTAGAAATCTTAATGAACCATTCATTAATTTTCTAATTTTGTGGAGTCCATTAGAAGTTAGATTACTATGTGAAATATATCCATCATAACTCTTTATGATAATTCTATCTCAGAATTCATGTTTATTTCCAACATTTAGAAACAAACAATGAGTGTATTCTAATATCTAGGTCATAGATATATTCTCTAAGACTAAGGCTCTCCCACTGAAATTTAAAAGTCTATCAATCCAACAGAGGTTGTTGCAACAATTTCATCAATATCCATGTGGATAACTATAAACCTTAAGATCAAAATTTTCAGTCTTCTAAAACATATGCAACCCATTGCAAGTGTTGTTAGAAGATTGGGATACAATTATTAGACTTTATCTTATCAAATAAGAAAGTCAATTTCAATGATTATACATAGATTATTCTGATGCATTATCCGAGTCCTTCTCTAAGGATTCTAGATAGACTTGATAGTCATACTATCAACACATCATCTTATTGCAGTATTGGCATTCATCCAACTCTTTGGATGTCATATGGAAGTCATGGAAGTACAATCAACTCTTTGACTTTCCTTCTCACATGGGTTCGACCCACGCTTCCACTGTGCTCCCTTCATCTGTAAACAACCATTGCTTAAGACAATGGATCTCTTATGTTGAACTCAAAAGATTTCAATATAAGAGCACTTCAACATTTGTATATGCTTCATTTAATTCATACAATATGAATATTATGAAGCTTCATAAATGACTAGAGTATAGATAGTAGAATGATGACGCTCATCGTATCTACATACATTTTAACTCTTAAAACATTTGTTTAGGTAGGTATTCAAACTTTTTTTTTGAATACATCATCTCTTATAGAGCCATCATTCTGCATGATGCAGTGAACCATGTCATTCATGATTAAAATGTTGAGAGCACATATGTATGCCAGAACATCTTCTTAGGGTTCTATAAGGATTATTTGACAATTACGATCATCATCGACATGTCACATCCAAAGTACATTTGATGAGAGATCAAGACTATAGAGACATACAAACCTTAGGATTGTAGTCCTATTATCTATTTAATTGTCATTCCTCATTATTATGAGGAAACTTGCATATTGCAACCACATACATTATGTGTCCAATTGCAAGTACAATATCTGGACCATGAGTCCAATGCATGATATTTTACTGGTTATTATTGAGTATAACATTGAGTGGGTTTTATGAAGGATTATCTGAAATAAAAAATTGCATAAGTGTATATATATACATATTTTACTTTGATTTAGGAGTTTTTATATCAAAGTTGTCTTGCCTTATTAACACTGAAAGTTCACTCCCTTAATCACTTTCAATGTAAGAGATATACTTACCATTATATCTCAAGCAAGATCTGGGATCTCCGTCCTTATCTTTGTTACATCCCAATAATATGAGAACCTGTAACTCGGATAAAAAGAAGCGGGAACACATTCCGCCTTGCAAGTTAAACTTGCATTTCCCAATTCGGTCTTTAATACCCGGGCCCACCACCTCTAAGGTGATGTTGACCGTCATTAATTGAACCAACCGTCAACATGCTTAATACTCGCTATATGCAATCCAATATCGCCCTAATAATATTAGGACCCGATTTGGGATCACTACGTGTACGACCTTACTCTTTCAAGAAGCGAAGAGCCCGATCCAAACGGATTGTATGCAGGAGTTGTCACTTCGGACATGCGTCTCCTACATACAATATCTGGCGACGGAACCCTTCGCCTTGACGGAAGACCATGGATGTCACTTATGTGATCCTCCATATCATATTCAAATTTTAATCATCATATTCATTGTAATTAATTCTTCCAAGGAAAATAACAACTCTAATCATAACAGAGTGTTTTAATTTTACTTGGATAAATTAATCTAATCATATTAAATTAATGATCCAATTAATATCCAACAAACATACTTAATTGTTAATTGAATTATGGTATTATCTCAAATACGTATTACTCGAATTTTAATAATTAGAAAATACATCATGATCTCTCAAGCATCATTCGTTCCCTACCCGCTGTCATGACCAGTACTGACAGGAGTGGGACAGACCACACACGGTGCAACCTGCTACCCAAACGGTCTCCGACGAGGCACCATATCCGTCTCGGGAAAAAGGAATGCTGAGTCAATCACTTTGTACTTGAGATGTGCATCGGTTTTTCAATCGAAGTTATACCATATAATATTCATCAAAATCATTTTGATAATATTATAAGGAGATTTGTTAAACAAATCCCCAATCCTATTCAAGCAACAAGGTTTTGCATGTAAAAGTTGTCCTGCAACTATTGTAGAATAAACTAGAGTTTTCATGAAAATAATATTTGTTGGAAATTTCATATTAACCAATTGTGATCAAGATCAACTATCTTATCATTTTAGTAAATGCAATGTCATTTAAGGAAATAATTATCATCTTCAAATATTTCAAAAATTTTTATCAATAATCATTTCAGAAAACTAACAATTAATTTCCATTAATTTGAATGACAATCACAAGGTTCATGATCAAGTTTGTTAATTTCCAGCAGTGACCCCTACTCACTATAATTAACATAACTCGATCAATTTAAATCCAATTAATGCAAACTAAATTTATTTTGTTCGCCAATTTGATTTAAAATAGAACCCAAGTGATAATTATACATTTTCATGTGTTTAGGATCCGTAATTAACTCTTTAATTACGTCACTAATTGTCATCCTCGAAACAGTGGACATATGATTATTAAAAACATTATAACTTGAGTTATCAGATTCGAAATCATGCAAACTCAAATCCTACTGTTTCCTTAATTAATGGGGAGAATTATCCAATTTAAAATTTTGTATTTAAACATTTTAAACAGGGCCGAAATTTTATCACAATATAGGGCTGTGAAAATTGAAATACTAAAATCTTCATGAACCCAAACGAGCCCAAATCTTCGTAGGTGCATGGACATCATCCAAAACCTTCGATGACCTGGATCTGATACCACTTGAATGTTTGGTAAAAATCCTCAAGAGCATCAGGAAGCATGAAGATCGCATTGTATGCGATCGGGAGCGACTAGTCGCACTAGTCGTTGCGGGCAGCGAAATTTAAAAAATTTTAAATAATGAAACCACATGATCCAAGAACACTTCTTGGATCGTTTCATCTAAACTAAAAATAGGTACTAATATTACCTCTTGTAGCGTGGTTGAGATCGAGTCTCTAAACCAAGAGACCTCCTGTCTCTACTCCGATCCGACGGAGGAGACGCTTGCGAGCGCGTTGATGAGATGTGTCCTTCTCGCAATCCAAGTTGATGATCCCAGCGACGAATCTCTTTATCTCATCATACGAGATCCGACATCTTCTTCAAGATCGAGGTGCATCGAAGGAGACGGAGATCTACGAACAAGAATTCCAGCAACATAACGACGATGCTGCAGCGATGTTAACTCTCTCAATGGCTCCATGGTGGATGGCCATAAGAGAGAGAGGGAGAGAGGCATATGACTTGTAGAGAGAGTGAGAGAAGATAGCATTCATAATAATATATCTTGAAAAGCAAGGGGTGCCTCTTCTAATATAGTATATTGGGAGTCCATGGATATCAATCCATGGACAACACACAATCAACGAATTAGATTGATTTGTGTTTCTTTCAATGGCTAAGATATTGTTGTAAAAATACAACAACAAGTGATTTAATTTAAATTAATTAATATTGATGAATCAATATAATTAATCTCAAATTAAATCACATTTAACTAGAGATAGGATAATGAGAAGACCAACTCCCATCACTATAAGAGAGGGACGACTACTCCTCTCCACATGGAGAGTTGTAGACTCCACTCCTCTGGGGAGGAATGGGTCAATCTCCCCAAAATATCATGAGATCTCATGATATCTCCTATGACTCTTATCGTCAATAATTTTACATAAAAATGATTCTAAATTGTCTTGTGGAAAATATCAACCAAGCCATTTAAATTATGTAAATCTCATTCACAACTCAAAACTAAATGTAATTATATTTTCAACTAATCATTCAATGTGAATCCAATTCACATTAACAATTAATCAACAAATATAAATCATAATATGCTCTCTCTAATATATTATAAATCACATTTATAATATATATGATTAATATGGATAGTGCTATCCATATTATTCATATCCATGATAATTAAATCGTATTTAATAATTTTGGATCTCTATTCTCATGTGCCAAAATAATATGAATCACATTCACATTATTCACATCTTCGATAATTAAATCACATATAATTATCTCAGATTACTCTCTTTATAATATGAATCAAATTCATATTATCCATGATAATTAAATCACATTTAATTATCAATTTTATTGATGTTTGGATACATATATCAACAATGAAATTATCCATGAACTCTTTCAAGGATAATGCGCTTTCTTCGCTTATACTTGGAGATAAGGATAGGGTGATTGTATTGTTCCACATATAGTGACTTGGATATTGAGATCACATCTCAAATCCAGATCTCACGAACCTCCCATAGATGCTTGATTAAATCAAGATCACAAATCTAATCTTCTCATTGCATCTGAATGACATTCATATCAATGTTCAACAATTAGACCAAGATCAAAACACTTATCTACTGAGAGGATTTACTAAAATCCAAACCCGTTTCATCACTCCTTAGGAATGGAAGCATCATGGTTATACAATCGTTTATGATCACATCACCCTGAAGGTATTCCTAATACCTGTACATCTTGCATACTGGAAGACACACAATAAATCTGAAGTTTTAGATCTCTTTTAGACTGTCTCCTTCAGGATTTTATCATTCAATTTTCTCATTCGATCATTGGGAGTTGGTATTGATCATATACTTTCCAAAAGCATATATCATACCCAGATGTTGATCATATACTTTCCAAAAGTATATATCAAACCTACAAATTCAATCAAGCTTCCAATGCGAGACGACCGTGCACGGAATTTGATTCTTCTCAATATCTCATGAGTGAGCTCATGTCTTTCGGTTCAGTAATGAACCTGTATGATCCCTTTAAGAGATCATATTACTCATATGCCCTTGCATGCACAACAACGCGTCGGTGTATAGATCTTGGTTAGGTCATCAACTATTGGTCTGCCAAATGTACATTTTCAGACATATAGTAACACATATGTCTCTGATAAGAGGATGCGTGCCTATACCGTGACAGCATACGGCATAGGTCTTTGGTTATCTCGTCTCGTTAAGTCAACTATTTGACCTAACTTATCTAACACCTCTGAATCTCTATTCCTATGCAGATGACCTGCATCAAAAGGTCGGTTAGATATCAGCCTTTAGAGAGAGGATTGTCATCTCCTTCTAAGGTTGGAGATCCTCTCTTAACAATCATTTGACGGTGCTTGATGAGTCTTCAATATAACTCTTTATATATTCATCCAAGCACCAACCTCTATGATTCAATTATTGAATCAACAACTATATGATCATTTAGATGGCCATGGTACATAACCCTAATTGTACTAAGGGACCTATTATGAAAATTAGTTATTCTTCTTTTCAGATTAAGGAGTGAATTGCAATAACATTTATTGCATAATGGCTCGTCGTGGGCTCGCATGTCCAACTTTTTGTACAGACTCACAACGACACTCGGACATAGTCAGTTTCTTTGATTTAAATCTTGATCTAGATTTGGATTTATAACATTTGATAAAACTTTCATCATAGAAGACAAATGAATAAGAAATAAAATTAAAAGGATTAGTTATGTACATAAAAACTCAGGTCAAAATATCAAAAAGTTAAAATACCCAAAAGATGCCCAAAACCAAACATTAAATTATGTGCTTCGAATTTTATGAATTTAGTCTTTTTTGAAGGTATTTGAAAATAGAGTACTTTAAAAGTGAGTAGACCAAAATCGGACACTGTATGGGGAAGATATGCATATTTTAATCCGTCAGATGTGAAATTAGACTTTGGGATTATTTGATACTTATTTGAGTTAGTATTTTTTTAATATATTCTTGTTAGTGATATCTACAACATGGAATGATTTGGGGTCAATTAGAGTAAGGATGAATTAACTAAAAAATATGAGAAGCTAGCAGTTTTTTAGGCTAATTTACACATTATGCAAGTATGTATGATGAAATATGAATATTATTAACACATGTATGAATACTAATGATGTTATATTAATGAGTAAATGCAAATAAATTATGAGGAGCAAAGCCTAATTTACCAATTTTAGCATGATGAATATGAGATTCATCAACCAGCAAAGTGCTCGAATTTATTTCACGTGTTTTTTGACTCTATTTGCTCTAGATAATCTGGTGATGGGTCGGATGATGATTAGATACTCAAACCTTCTTATTTAATGTGTTTATTATTCAATGCAAAATCAACCAAATTTGAAATTTACCATGATTAATTGATGATTAATATTTATGGACATGATTTATGGTATTGTTACTTGAATATGGTATTATCTCAAATATGTATTATTCGAATTTTAATAATTAGAAAATACATCATGATCTCTCAAGCATCATTCGTTCCCTACCCGCTGTCATGACCAGTACCGACGGGAGTGGGACAGACCACACACGGTGCAACCTGCTACCCCAACGGTCCCCGACTAGGCACCATATCCGTCTCGGGAAAATGGAATACCGAGTCAATCACTTTGTACTTGAGATGTGCATCGATTTTTCAACCGAAGTTATACCATATAATATTCATCAAAATCATTTTGATAATATTATAAGGAGATTTGTTAAACAAATTCCCAATCCTATTCAAGCAACAAGGTTTTGCATGTAAAAGTTGTCCTACAACTATTGTAGGATAGACTAGAGTTTTCATGAAAACAATGTTTGTTGGAAATTTCATATCAACCAATTGTGATCAAGATCAACTATCTTATCATTTTGGTTAATGCAATGTCATTTAAGGAAATAATTATCATCTTCAAATATTTTACAAATATTTATCAATAATCATTTCAGAAAACTAATAATTAATTTCTATTAATTTATTTGAATGACAATCACAAGGTTCATGATCAAGTTTGTTAATTTCCAGCAGTGACCCCTACTCACTATAATTAACATAACTCAAGCAATTTAAATCCAATTAATGCAAACTAAATTTATTTTGTTCACCAATTTGATTTAAAATAGAAGCCAAGTGATAATTTTATATTTCAGGTGTTTAGGATCCGTAATTAACTATTTAATTACTTCACTAATTGTCATCCTCGAAACATTGGACATATGATTATTAAAAACATTATAACTTGAGTTATCGGATTCCAAATCATGCAAACTCAAATCCTACTGTTTCCTTAATTAATGAGGAACATTATCCAATTTAAAATTTTGTATTTAAACATTTTAAACAGGGCCGAAATTTTATCACAATATAGGGCAGTGAAAATTGAAATACTAAAATCTTCACGAACCCAAACGAGCCCAAATCTTCATAGGTGCATGGATATCATCCAAAACCTTCGACAACCTGGATCTGATACCACTTGAAGTTTGGGAAAAATCCCGAAGAGCATCAGGAAGCGTGAATATCGCATCGTATGCGATCGGGAGCGACTAGTCGCACTAGTCGTTGCGGGCAGCGGAATTTAAAAAATTTTAAATGATGAAACCACATGATCCAAGAACACTTCTTGGATCATTTCATCTAAACTCAAAATAGGTACTAAGATTACATCTTGTAGCGTGGTTGCGATCGAGTCTCTAAACCAAGAGACCTCCTGTCTCAAGTCCGATCCGACGGAGGAGACGCTTGCGAGCGCGTTGATGAGATGCGTCCTTCTCGCAATCCAAGTTGATGATCCAAGCGACGAATCTCTTTATCTCATCATACGAGATCCGACATATTCTTCATGATCGAGGTGCATCGAAGGAGACGGAGATCTACGAACAAGAACTCCAGCAGCATAACGACGATGCTGCAGCGATGTCAACTCTCTCAATGGCTCCATGATGGATGGCCATAAGAGAGAGAGAGGGAGAGAGGCATATGACGTGTAGAGAGAGAGAGAGAGAGAAGATAGCATTCATAATAATATATCTTGAAAAGCAAGGGGTGCCTCTTCTTATATAGTATATTGGGAGTCCATGGATTACAATCCATGAACAACACATAATCAACGAATTAGATTGATTTGTGTTTCTTTCAATGGCTAAGATATTGTTGTAAAAATACAACAACAAGTGATTTAATTTAAATTAATTAATATTGATGAATCAATATAATTAATCTCAAATTAAATCACATTTTACTAGAGATAGGATAATGAGAAGACCAACTCCCACCGCTAAAAGAGAGGGACGACTACTCCTCTCCACATGGAGTGTTGTAGCCTCCACTCCTCTTGAGAGGAATGGGTCAATCTTCCCAAAATATCATGATATCTCATGATATCTCCTATGACTCTTATCGTAAATAATTTTACACAAAAATGATTCTAAATTATCTTGTGGAAAATATCAACCAAACCATTTAAATTATGTAAATCTCATTCTCAACCCAAAACTAAATGTAATTATATTTTCAACTAATCATTCAATGTGAATCCAATTCACATTAACAATTAATCAACAAATATAAATCATAATATGCTCTCTCTAATATATTATAAATCACATTTATAATATATATGATTAATATGGATAGTGCTATCCATATTATTCATATCCATGATAATTAAATCGTATTTAATCATTTTGGATCTCTATTCTCATGTACCAAAATAATATGAATCACATTCACATTATTCACATCTTCGATAATTAAATCACATATAATTATCTCAGATTACTCTCTTTATAATATGAATCAAATTCATATTATACATGATAATTAAATCACATTTAATTATCAATTTTCTCGATGTTTGGATACATATATCAACAATGAAATTATCCATGAACTCTTTCAAGGATAATGCGCTTTCTTCGTGGATACTTGGAGATAAGGATAGGGCGATTGTATTGTTCCACGTATAATGACTTGGATATTGAGATCACATCTCAAATCCAGATCTCACGAACCTTCCATAGATGCTTGATTAAAGCAAGATCACAAATCTAATCCTCTCATTGCATCTGAATCACATTCATATCAATGTTCAACAATTGGACCAAGATCAGAACACTTATCTACTGAGAGGATTTACTAAAATCCAAACCCGTTTCATCACTCCTTAGAAATGGAAGCATCATGGTTATACAATCGTTTATGATCACATCACCCTCAGATATTCCTAATACATGTACATCCTGCATACTGGAAGACACACAATAAACATGAAGTTTTAGATCTCTTTTAGACTGTCTCCTTCAGGGTTTTATCATTCAGTTTTCTCATTCAATCATTGGGAGTTGGTATTGATCATATACTTTCCAAAAGCATATATCATACCCAGATGTTGATCGTATACTTTCCAAAAGTATATCAAACCTACAAATTCAGTCAAGATTCCAATGCGAGACGACCGTGCACGGAATTTGATTCTTCTCAATATCTCATGAGTGAGCTCATGTCTTTCGATTCAGTAATGAACCTGTATGATCCCTTTGAGAGATCATATTACTCATATGCCCTTGCATGCACAACAACGCGTCGGTGTATAGATCTTGGTTAGGTCATCAACCTATTGGTCTGCCAAATGTACATACTCAGACATATAGTAACACATCTGTCTCCGATAAGAGGATGCGTGCCTATACCGTGACAGCATACAACATAGGTCTTTGGTTATCTCATCTCGTTAAGTCAACTATTTGATCTAACTTATCTAACACCTCTGAATCTCTATTCCTATGCAGATGACCTGCATCAAGAGGTCGGTTAGATATCAGCCTTTAGAGAGAGGATTGTCATCTCCTTCTAAGGTTGGAGATCCTCTCTTAACAATCATTTGACGGTGCTTGATGAGTCTTCAATCTAACTCTTTATATATTCATCCAAGCACCAACCTCTATGATTCAATTATTGAATCAACAGCTGTACGATCATTAAGATGGACATGGTACATAACCCTAATTGTACTAAGGGACCTATTATGAAAATTATTTATTCTTCATTTCAGATGAAGGAGTGAATTGCAATAACATTTATTGTGTAATGGCTTGTCGTGGGCTCGCATGTCCAACATTTTTTGTACAGACTCACAACGGACACTCGGACACAGTCAGTTTCTTTGATTTAAATCTTGATCTAGATTTGGATTTACAACATTCGATAAAACTTTCATCATAGAATACAAATGAATAAGAAATAAAATTAAAAGGATTAGTTATGTACATAAAAACTCAGGTCAAAATATCAAAAAGTTAAAATACCCAAAAGATGCCCAAAACCCAACTTTAAATTATGTGCTTCGAATTTTATGCATTTAGTCTTGTTTTGAAGGTATTTAAAAATAGAGTACTTTAAAAGTGAGTAGACCAAATCGGACACTGTATGAGGAAGATATGCATATTTTAATCCGTCAGATATGGAATTAGACTTTGGGATTATTTGACACTTATTTGAGTTAGTATTTTTCCTATTTTTAAATATATTCTTGTTAGTGATATCTACAACATGGAATGATTTGGGGTCAATTAGATTACAGATGAATTAATTAAAAATATGAGAAGCTAGCAGTTTTTTAGGCTAATTTACACATTATGCAAGTATGCATGATGAAATATGAATATTATTAACACATGTATGAATACTAATGATGTTATATTAATGAGTAAATGTAAATATATTATGAGAAGCAAAGCCTAATTGACCAATTTTAGCATGATGAATATGAGATTCATCAACCAGCAAAGTGCTCGAATTTATTTCACGCGATTTTCGACTCTATTTGCTCTAGATAATCTGGTGATGGGTCGAATGATGATTAGATTCTCAAACCTTCTTATTTAATGTGTTTATTATTCAATGCAAAATCAACCAAATTTGAAATTTACCATGATTAATTGATGATTAATTTTTGTGGACATGATTGATTAATCATCAATCACCATTGAATGAATGTTTCAAGATAAAACCTAATTTATCCTACAATAGAGGTAGGATAACTTTTACGTGCAAAACCAAGAACATGTTTGCTTGATATGATTAGAAATTTAAGATCCTTGAAATTGTTTTAATGATGCCTAAATATCTGAGTGATAACTATACATAGTACAAAGCTAGTCATCAAATTTGGTTGTTAAAACCGCATGTACATTGGCATTATTTTGTGTTGTTCTCAATTGAAATTGTGAGGGTATCTAGTCCGGGTATGCCAGCTTGATTTACTAATTAGATCCTTACATGTCAAGGAAATGCTCCCTACTAGCATAACTCGAGTGTATTCATCGGATCCATTTTTTAGGAAAGAATAATATGAGCAAGTCAAGTTGTACTCTAATTATTAAAATATAAAATAATATGTACTTGTGAGAGCTTATACTATATGGTAATATCAAGCAAACTCAATTGTTTGTTGGTTGATCGATTAGCTAAATGAATTAGATCCAATTAAAATAAACATTCTATTATGTATAGAGATGAAATTCCCCTTGAAGAATTGATTATGTGAATATGATTCATAATAATTAATTTGAATGGGATGTGGAGGATTATATAAGTGATATCCATGGTCTATAGTCAAGGCGAAGGATTCCATCATCATGAATTGTATGCTAGAGATGCTTGTCCGAAGTGACAGCACCTACGTACGAGCGTGCATGGATCGGGCTCTTTGCTTCTCGAAAGAGTAAGGTTGTATGCGTAGTGACCCTAATATCGGTTCCTCATATTATTGGGGTTATATTCGATTACGCATAGCGAGTTCTTTCATGTTGACGGTTGATTGAATTAACAACAGGTCAACATCACCTTCGGGGAGGTGGGATTGAGTGTTAAAGATTGAATTGGGAAATGCAAGTTGGACTTGTAAGGCAGATTGAGTTCCTGCTTCTTTTTATCTGAGTTGTAGCTTCTCATAGTATTGATATGTAATGAAGGTAAGAACAAAATCCTAGACTTTGCTTGAGGTATAATGGTAAGTATTTATCTTGCTTTGAAAGTGAATAAGGGAATGGACTTTCAGAGTTGACAAGGCAAGATAAATTTGATATAAAATCCTTAATCAAAGTAGAATATGTATTTATGAAAATTATATTAATTCAAATAACATAAATCAATCTCAGTCAAAACTATACTCAATAATAACCAGTAAAACATCATGGATTAGATCCATGATTGTGATGTTGTACTTATAATTGGACACATAATGTATGTGGTTGTAATGTGCAAGTTTCCTCATAATAATTAGGAATAACGATTAAATAGACAATAGGACAATACCCATGGGTTTATATGTCTTTATAATCTTGATCTCTCATCAAATGTTCTTTGGATCATGTTGATGATCGTAATTATCGAAAATCCTTATAAAATCTAAGAAGATGTTTGGCATGTGTGCTCTCATCATTTAATCATGAATGACATGGTCCACTACATTATGCAGAATGGTGGTTAGATAAAAGATGATGTACTCAAAATATTTAAATACCTTCTAAACCAAAGGTTTTAAGAGTTAAGATGGGTGTGGATATGATGAGTGTCATTATTCTACTATTTATACTCTGACCTTTCATAAAGTTTCATAATATTCATATTGTATGAGATGAATGAAGCATATATAAATGTTGAAATACTCTTATATTGAAATCTTTTAAGTTCAACATAAGAGATATTTTATCTTAAACAATGATTATTTATAGATGAATGAAGCACAGTGGAAGTATGGGTCCGACCCAAGTAAGAAGGAAAGTCAAAGAATTGACTGTACTTCTGTGATTTCCACATATATGACATCCAAAGAGTTGGATGAATGTCAATACTGCAACAAGCTGATGTATTGATGGTATGACTATCTAGACTATCTAGGATCCTTATAAAAGGACTTGGATAGTGCATCGATATATTATACATCTATATATAATCATTGAATAGACTTGTTTATTAGATAAGATCAACGTCTAATAATTGTATCTCATTCTTCTAATAACACTTGCGATTTGTTGTATATGTTTTAGAAGACTAGAAAATTTTATCTTAAGGTTTAATAGTCATCCACATGGATGTTGATGCAATTATTGTAACAATCTCATTGGATAGATATACCACATATTTTCAGTGCGAGAACCATTACTCTTAGAGAATGTCCATATGACCTAGATATTAGAATACATTCACCATTTATTTTTAAATGTTGGAAATAAACATATATTCTAGAATAGACCTATCATAAAGAGTTATGATGGTTATGTATCTAACATCTAGAGTACTTTACTAAATTAGAAAATCGGTGAATGATTCATTAAAATTTTTAAATATTGAAAAATTAAACCTTAGAGGATCAAAAGAAGGATAAAGATCATTTGATAATAATCTAGCATCAAGCATTGAACATATGACTATTGATAAGATCAATAGACTAATAAAATATTGAACTTAGATTGTTTGAAGGTTCAAAACATACATACTTATGAATATAGATTTTAAGTAAAATGTTTGATATACCCTTCTTTAGGAATGGTGTAAGATGCATAGGTATTCAAGTTCTCATACATATTGATGTATGTGGATCATCTATACCATAATAAATATTAATGATATGTTATATCTATTAATGATTTTTGTTATATGAGATTTCTTCCTTTCACATTAGAAACCTTTGAAATGTTCAAAGTTTTCATAATTTTGGTTGAGAACCAAGTACCTATTAGATAAATTCAAGGAGTAGATCATTCATATCTCACTCCTCCTAGTACACCAATACTCAATAGAGTTGTAGGGAGATATAATTGGATCATGCGTGACATGATTTGATCAACGATGAATATCAGCATAATTACCTCTTAGTTTCTAGGTATATATGTAGCGGAGATTGCAATATATAATCTTAATAAGATTTCATTCAAATCTAAATCAAAAAACCCTCATAAGGTATGGTTTAGAACCTAGCCTAGTGTTGGACACTTGAGGATTTAGGGTTACTTGTTCCATAACCATGTTATGAATGCAAGTAAGCTAAAATCTAGCACCAGAGAATGTTACTTCATTAGAAAAATAAAGGATGATATTGGATACCTACTTTATGACCTTGAGATTCTTAAAAGATTTCATCTCTAAGGATATGAAGCTTAGAGGATGACTTTCTCGAGAATCAAGATGAAAATGAAGTAAAGTAACTCCTTGAATCTTGAGAAGATAATGAGTCTCCTAAAATCATAAACTAAAAGGACAATTAAAGATGAAACACTCATACCTCTTCAAATTAGTTTGAGGGTGGTGGGACCACCTAAAGGGTATTGATTCCATGTGTCAGATAAGTCTGACAATGATACGACTTCATATAATGAAGCTTCCAAGGATCATGACATGGAAAGATGGATGTTATCAATAAACTCTAAAGTAGAGTTCAAGTGTTGTATATGAACCCTTGAGGATCCACCTATAAAGGTAAGACTCGTTAGGTGTAAATGGATCTTCAAGAGAAATAGGGAACTTGATGAGAAGGTAAAGACCTTCAAAGCACGACTCGCATCCACAAGATATACACGAAGAGAAGATATCGCTTGCGATAAGACTTGCTCTCCAATGGCCATGCTTAACCTATTAGAATATTGCTAACTATAGATACACAACTTGACTATGACATCATGGAAGTCAAGATTGCATTCCTCGTCGAGTATATATTCATATGAAGTAGCCCCAGGGCTTCGTAGTTGAGGAATGCAAAGTGCGCAATAGAAATCCAATGGTGGACTCAAATAAGCTTCTTGTAGTCAGAACATCAGATTTAATGAAATTATAAAGGTTATTTTCATACAAGATCTTGATGAACCATGCCAAACTTAGTGGGAGTGCTATTGTGTACACTGTGCTAAATGTAGATAAAGTCCTAATCATTTGGAATGATATAATAATGATAATAAGTATTTTATAATCTGATTGTTCCATACCTTGTGATGAAAGATCTCAACGATAGCTCTTAGATCTTAGTTCTGAATCAGAAGAAAAAGAAAGAGGGTATTGAGACAACTATAGTGGTACACCTTGCACATGTTCCATTCTTGGAAAACCCCAAGGAAGGCTTCCTTCCCTTAAGCCATGATACTGGCCTATCTGAAGGGATAGCAACTCAAAGATTTGAGGAAGTGAATGCTGAAGTCGATTGGTGTGTGCTAGATATGTATGAAGGTCAGATGTCTGCCATGCAGTGGGAGTAGTAAATTGTTACTAATCCGACAATGGAGATAAAACACTTGATTGCAGTAATGGCAATATCTTCAAGGATGAAGAGAGTTTTTGAGATATTTATCTCAAAATCTTATCTTCAAGAACTTAAGACTTTATAATTAGTGATTTAAAAGGTTTTAGTTGCAGATACCTTACAAGACTTAAGACAGGTCTTAGTCTTGGGAGATAGAGATCTCCAGGTATAAGGGTATTCTGACAAGTGTAAAAGACACTAGAGATACTTTAATAAGATTGAATATTGGTTGTATAAGATGCAACATTCGCATTGGATGCCAACATTATTACTAGGAGATATGCAAGTACCGTAAAAGGACTTGGCGTAGTCTCTCGGGAACAGAATGATTGTTCAGTTTACCAAGTTATCTCTCTAAATAGGTTATGACTAACACTTGAGTGTGGGTTCAAAGATTAGCTCATTAATGGCTCTTTGGGTTAGTAGGAGATTGTTGGACATGTGAGCCCACTGTGAGACATTATGCAATAAATGTTATTGCAGATCATTTCCTGATCTGAAATGAAGAATAACTAATTTGCATTGTAGGTCCCTTAGTACAATTAGGGTTATGTACCGTGACCATCTTAATGATTATACAGTTGTTGATTCAAATATCGAATAATAAATAGTGGTGCTTGGATGATAACTAAAGAGTTAGATTGAGGATTCATCAAGCAATGTCAAATGATTATTAAGAAAGGATCTCCGGCCTGAGAAGAAGATGACAATTCTTCTATAAAAGCTAATATCTAACCGACCTCTTGATGTAGATCTTCTGCATAGGAACAGAGATTAGGATGTGTTAGATAAGTTAGGTCAAAGAGATGACTTAACAAAAACAAGATAACCAAGACATATGTCATATACTGTCATGATATAGGCATGCATCCTCTGACCAGAGACAGATGTGTTACTATATGTCTAAGTATGTACATTTGGTAGACCGTTAGGTTGATGACCTATTCAAGTTCTGTACACCGGTGAGCTGGTGTACATACAAGGGCATATGAGTAATATGATCTTTCAAATGGATCATACAGATTCATTACTGAACCGGAAGACATGAGCTCACTCATGAGATATTGGGATCAAATTTCATGCACGGTAATCTCGCTTTGGAAGCTTGACTGAATTTATAGGTATGATATATATTTTTGAAAAGTATATGATCAATACCTAGGTATGATATATGCTTTTGGAAAGTATACGATCAATGCAAACTCCCAATGATCAAATGAGAAACTTAATGATAAAATCCTGAAAAATACATTCTAAATAAAATGTAAAACTTCATATTTATTCTAGTTCTTCCAGTATACATGATGTACGGGTATTCAGAATAATTGAGAGTGATGTGATCGTAAATGATTGTATAACCATGAAACTTCCATTTTGAGAGAGCGAAGAAATAAGTTTGGATTTTAGCGACTCCTCTCAATAAAGAAGTAATATGATCTTAGTCTAAATGTTGAATATTTATCTGAATATGATTTAGATGCAATAATAAGATTATATTTATGGCTTTGATTTAATTAAATATCTTTGAGAGGTCCCCTTGATACGGAGATATGATCTCAATATCCAAGTCACCATACATGGAACGTACAATCGCCCTGTCCTTATCTCCAAGTATCTGCGGAGAAAATGCATTATTCTAAAAAGAGTTCAAGAATAATTTCATTATTGATAATATATCTAAACATTGAGGAAATTTGATCGGTAAATGTGATTTAATTATCATGAATCATGTGAATGTGATTTATATTATTTGAGCACATGAGAAGAGTCATCTAAGATAATTAAATATGATTTAATTATCAAATATGTGATTAATATGGATATTACAATTCATAATGAGTACAAATATTATAAATGTGATTTATAATTCATTAGAGAGTTAATTGTAAATGAGTTTTACGAATTAAATGTTAAGTGAATGGGATTCACATTATACACTTAATTGTAATTGTAATTTACATTTTATTGGGTGGTTGAATTTGATTCATAATTATCAATGATTTTTTTGTAATTATCACAGATAATTTGTAATAATTATTTAGTGACATTTTGCTGACAAAAGATTCTATGAAATAATACTTAATATAATAAGATTACATTAGGATTGGAGAGAGATTTTATCTCTCCAATCAAGGTGGTCGTCCACCATGTCTAAGGGGAAGGAGGATATCTCTATACCCCTTATATGAAAGGAGGCTCTCTAGTCCTATTTCATTTGGGAGATTTTTGATTTAATTGAAAGTAAATATGTTAAGATTATTTACATCATATTTAATTTCTTTTAAATTAAATAATTATTATTGTAATTTTTTGCAATAAAAATCTTTACCATTGATTTGAATTTGGAGTGCATGTCCACCGCCTAATTTAGTATAAAATAAAGGGCAGACCTAGCATTTTCTTTTACATACAAAACAAGCTCTCTTTCTCTCTCTCTACACATCAACTCTCTCTCTCACTCTCAACATTTGGCCATCCATATGTTGACATAGAGAGGCCCACAGTCGTCGCGATGCCAGTGTGTTGTCGGATCGACTGCTCGTGGATCTCCTCCATCTTCTTCGATGTACGCCGCTCGTGAAAAAGGCATAAGATTTCGTGAAATGAAATCAAGATACTCCTCACTCAAATCATCAACATGGATTGCAGAAAGCACATGTCTCATCAACATTCCCACAAGTGCAATCTTCGTCAGGTCGGACTTGAGACAGGAGAATCTCTTACTTTAGAGATTAGCGATCGCAACCACGCTTCAAGAGGTATTCCTTTGAACTCATTTGTGGTCTTCATGAAATGATTTAAGAAGTGTTCTCGAATCATGTGGTTTCATCTCTTAATTTTTTTATTTCTACTACTCCAAGAAATAGTATGACTAGTTGATCTTGATCACATATGAAATGATCTTCACACTTCCGTGATGCGCTAAGACCCAAATCCTAGCCTCTAGTGGTCAAGGTGGAGGAGTGTTGGGTTGGCAGAGGGGGAGGTATTGATGGGGTGGAAGCTAGAGGGGGCGATGAAGGTGGTGAACGGTTTATAATAGATGGATGAAAGGGTTATGAGAGGAGGGCTTGCCTAGTCTAGGTCTGATGGCAAGAGGAAAAGGGGTTGCAGCAAGACATGGAGGAGGATGAGATAATCTCATGGCTGCATGGAGGGGGTTGGGTCTCAAGTCAAAGGGGCAATCTTGAGGGTGGAGGAGCTATAAATTAAGGTGGTAGGGAGCGGAAGAGGGGCTCATGGCGGCGGGGAGTTCATGTGAAAATGTGGTAGGGGGAAGAAGAAGAATTACACCTACACCTTTAATGTCCATTTTGAAGAAGAATGAATTGTAATTAACTAGAAGGGCATAAGTATTTTTTGGTAATTTCATTAAAGGCTGAATTGTTACTGAAAAAGGTAGGAGCATAAGTGTGTCTATGAAAATTCAAAGGGACTCAAGTATAAAAATCCTAAAAAAAGAATACAAATAAGGAAATGAAGATACATGTTCATCAAATGGTGTAAAAAATACGTTGACAAACAACAGACAACTTTTCAAAGCAGATAATGATAACATGCAATAAAAAGGAAAAAGAAAGACAAGTGCATTCATAAACATGTATTTATGTTATGGAAAGTCTAACTTTGATACTTTAAAATCCATCTTTACATGTGTGGAGGAGCCATTTTGATGACAAAGGTTGTTAGGAGAGTACCATAAAAAAGCAAAGTACATAATCTAAAGTAGCACACGGTGAACAATAATGAGAGGATAATGAATCAATGATGTAGTACAAAAAGGATACATTATACAAAAAAGATGACATACTGTATGAGGGTAGTCACCTTGAAAGAAAGGAGAAGAAAAGTGTCACGACCCTGATTCTGAATCGTCGGATCGATCATTCCTTTTTACCACTACATGATTAGGCAGCAATAGCTTTATCCAATAATAAACATCTAACAATCGGATATGGGCTGTAAAAAATACTATAGAGAAAACACCCCATAGTTTTTCATCCAAAAAATAAAGTTTATATATCAATTGTCTCGCTATACTCTTATACATGTACATCAAGATGAAAGAAAAGAACACATAAAAATACTAACTACCTTAGACTAAAAACATGTATTATTGGTTGGTTGACTGGATACCTGGCTAAAGTCCTTGCGATGGATCATCGATGCCTGTTGGTTTTCAGAAATCAAAGGATAGAGATTAGCGGTAAGTAATGAAGAAGAGAAAACTCAACAAGTAGGGTAGTCTAGCAAAACTTATTATACTGGAAAAAATCATTTCTTCTCATTACATTAAGTCATATTCCATCTATTGCAGAGTTTCTCACCATGACATATCTAAGCCCAATCTAGTGCAGAGTTTCTTTTGTGGGCTGACACCGGAGCTGCAGGGGCTTGTAAATGCCTCTTGTGGTGGATCATATTTTTCCAAGGGTGAAGACGACGTCTGGGCCATCTATGAAGGCATGGCAGAAAATTCAACTGTGATGACCCAAGCCAGAGTCTACACACAATAAAAGCCACCCCAAGGAGGAGGATCATTTCAAAGGATCGCCTGCATCGATGCCGGTCCCCACACTCCGTCGGTAGCCGCAGCCCAAGCCGAATCAGTCGCAGCCGACATGGGCATTATTAGTGAGAAGTTGGACTGTCTCAAGATCCTCGAGAAAAAGCATATGCAAGGCATGGCCCAGATGGAGCAGATTGCCAAGATCATGAGTGACCTGAAGACGCAGATCCTTTGCATCCAAGAGGCACAAATTTCTTCCCAGCAACCTCCCAGGTCAGAGCTGAGGTCGGCAGCAGCAACTCTTCCCAACCCTCTGCCTCATACCACCAGGTTAACCACATCCAGGCAGAGCCAGTCCCGTTGCTACAGTACTACCCCCACACAACAGCCATCTCAGGACACTCAGATGGTGATATATCAGCCGGATCAGCCACTGGCAGTTCTTCCTCCACCACCCTTTGAGCAGGACCCATTGATGGAAGTCAATGGGATTTGGTACGACCGGTACCCGCAGCCCAGGATTCGTCGTGATCACCCCGGATTCCGTTGGGGTAATGGTGGCTCCTCATCCCAACAACAACCTCCCGCTCAAGGACAGCAGAACAGCCAGCAACAGCAGCAGCCCCAGTATGCCCAGCAGCAATACCAGAATGGACCTCGTCCCTCCTATCAGGGACACCAGTGGAGGGAGCGTCAACACCCGCAACAGTACTCCCAGCCTCGTGAGCACTACTCCTCGCAGCAACAACCTCATTTCCAGCAGGGGAATACATCTTGTTCTCAGGCACCTGCTTATGAGAACCCAGCATTAGATGGCCTCGCCCGATTGCTCGCCGAACATCGAGAATCCTATCGGTGCGACATGGATGAGCTCCGACGGGAGGTGAGGGATTTTATCAAAGGCAAGGCCGCCATACCAGCTCAGATTGAACCAAATCTGAACAATATGAAGAGAAAGTCTGAGCAGGTAGAGTTCACAGAGGATACCTCTCCTAGTGATTATTTGAGTGACCATATCTTCTTCTTTGTATGATGCTGATTTTGTGACTACTAGGAGCGGTAGGATGCCAGCCGGCAGTGCCTCATCTGAGCGACAGCCACATGCAGAATCCAGAGCGCCAGATGAGCAGAGTAGTGGTGTTGATGCCGCTGATGATGATGTTGATGACGGTGGCGCTGATGCCACCAAGGAGGGAGATCCAGATGACGGTACTGAGGCCGTCGTGATACCTGATGCAGACGGTGGTGTTGAAGCCACCATTTTTGATGTAGACCCAGAGTGCGATGCTGATGCCGTGAAGACAGGTGCCGGTGGTGGTACTGAGGCCACCACATCTACTTTTGTTGAGCTTCCATCTGTGGTGTTACCACCTTTTGTGTCTATGGACTGTGGTACCCAGAAAAACAAAAATATGAATAAAGGAAAGGTTTCTGTTCAAATTGCAGATCCATATGTGTTGAATGATGATGATTGTATGGATTCTAATCCTCCACTGGCACAGGGACCTATTCCTGGTCCTCCATTTGAGGAGGCCCCTACCATCCCCTTCCCTGAGGCACTCCACCGGGAAAAGGGGAATAAAAAAGAAAATCCTAAAAAAGATCAGCAGGTAGAGATCAACAATCAGATGATTGATAGATTCCACATTCAGCTGACTCTACGAGAAGCACTTGAGCACATCACCTTCCTCAAAAAGAACTTAAAAGAGGAAACTACAGTCCATAGGAAGAGGAGGTATAGAGATCAGATCCATGTGCTCACCCATTACTCTTGCTGCGCCATTCAGAACACATTGCCAGCCAAGAGACCTGATACAGGAGCTTCCTATGTCCGATGCGAGATTCAAGAGCAGCAGTTCGATCGTACTCTATTAGACAGCGGCTCTTCTATTAACATTCTTCCGGCAGCCTTACTCGGCCGATTCGAGTTTGGTCCTCTTCTTCGGAGCAGGACGGTCCTTCAGTTTGCTGATAGGTCGATTAAGAGGCCGAAAGGGTTGTTGAAAGACGTGGTCGTTACCATTCAGGGCTTGAAATTCTCCGTGGACTTTGTTGTCTTGGACATGGAGATCCCTGAGTCGGTAACTGATACCCCCATCATACTTGGACGCCCATTCTTCGCCACAGCCAAGGCGGTGATCGATCATCATAGAGGGAAGGTATGCTTTCGCGTAGAGGGCGAAACCATATAAATAGAGACGATCGATGAGACCAGAGCGAGAGAATTGACATGCTCAGAGCAGTCCAGCGAAGCCACGCAGATGACAGAAGACGAGCCAGACATCCACCAGGAGTGCGATTTTGTGATGACAGATGATGAATCCATTTGGACAGATCCCGTACCACAGACCCTCGCCTTGCCTAAAGATTCCCTGTATTTAAAGCTTATGGCAGTTGAGAGCCTGGAGAGTACACCCCTGGATGAGGATACAGTTGAGGCTGACAGTGTTGGGACGAGTGGTGATGATTTTCAGTCATGTTCTTCTAATTCAGACCCCTCGGATTCAGACATTGATTGGGATGACTTTGATGAATATTTTCCATGTCTGATTCCTTCTGAGCCGACAGCTAGGACGGAGTGCGAGCCAGTACAGTTCATTAATTCAGCATACAACCCTTCGTCAGAGATTCATGCAGAGCGAGAGTTCTCCCATGCAGACCTGGTCGCCTTCACACAGACATATCAGAAGCCAGATCTGCCACCTCCCAGTTGTCCAGAACGGAAACCTCTGCCGCAATCGATGAAGTATAGATTCCTTGCGGGTGAGCCATATATGCACCCAGTCATTATCTCAGCAGATTTGACTAGAGAACAAGAATCTCGTCTGATGGAGGTTCTTGAAAGAAACCGCAAGGCAATAGGATGGAGTATAGCTGACCTCCAGGGGATTAGTCCGGCTCTGTGCTCCCACCACATTTATCTTGAGGAGGATGCTAGGTCGTCGCGTGAGTTCCAGCCATGGTTGAACCGGAATCTTCGAGATGTGGTCATGAAAGAAATATCAAGGTGGTGGAGTGCCGATTTTATCTACCTCATCTCCGACTCCAAGTGGGTTAGTCCATTACACATGGTGCCCAAGAAGACGGGCATCACTACAGTTGTGAATGAGTCTGGAGAGGAGATAGCTACCTGGGTACCAACTTCTTGGAGGGTCTGTGTGGACTACAGACGATTGAATCAGGCCACCAAGAAGGATCATTTCCCGCTGCCATTCATTGATCAGATTATCGAGAGGCTAGCCGGGAAGAGTCATTACTGCTTTCTTGACGGGTACTCCTGATATAATCAAGTAGCCATTGCGCCCGAACCAAGAGAAAACGACATTCACCTGTCCGTTTGGGACTTATGCTTTCAGACGGATGCCCTTTGGTCTATGTAATGCCCCCGCGACATTCCAAAGGTGCATGTTGTCCATTTTCTCGGACATGGTGGGTGATTTCTTAGAGGTCTTCATGGATGACTTCTCGGTCTATGGCGATGGGTTTGATGCTTGTCTTGACTGCCTAGACCGTGTGCTTCAGCGCTGCGTTGAGGTCAATCTTGTCTTATCTTGGGAGAAGAGTCACTTCATGGTGACTCAAGGGACGGTCCTTGGTCATATCATCTCCGACAGGGGCATGGAGGTCGATCCGGCCAAGGTGGATATCATCAGAAAACTCACTCCGCCGTCCAATTTGCGTCAATTGCGGTCTTTTCTGGGGCATGTCGGTTTCTACCGACGGTTCATTCATGACTTCAGTCGAAGTGCCCGGCCACTTACTGATTTGCTGACAAAAGACACCGAGTTCATTGTAGATGATAAGTGTCTTGCGTCTTTTGAGACTCTCAAGAATATGGTTGTTTCGGCTCTTGTCCTTCAGCCACCCGATTGGTCTCTCCCATTTGAGATCATGACGGATGCTTCAGATTTTACCATTGGAGCTGTGCGTGGACAAAGGAGGGATGGATTACCGTTTGCCATTCACTACGCCAACCGGACTTTGGATGCCGCTCAACGGAATTATACTGTGACAGAGAAAGAGATGCTGGCCGTAGTCTTTGCTTTGGATAAGTACAGATCATATATTCTCGGATCTAGAGTGACCATCTACACAGATCACACCGCCATCCGGTACGTAATGGCCAAGAAGGATGCCAAAGCTCGTCTTACCAGATGGATACTTCTACTTCAGGAGTTTGATATTGAGATTAAGGATAATGGAGTTAAAAATGTGGTGGCGGATCATCTCTCCGGATTGGAGAATCTTGAGGAATCTGAGCCCAGCGCACCTATCACAGAGACGTTTCCAGACGAGGCTATTTATCTGTCGCCTTACTCCCATGGTATTCCGACTTTGTAAACTATCTTGTTGCCAAGACGGTCCCTCAAGGTTGGCCCAGGCAGAAACTTGAGACCTTCCTAGCTAAGGCCAAGTTTTACCATTGGGAGGATCCCGTCCTTTATCACGAAGGAGGGGATAGCATCTGGAGGAGATGCATTCCTCAAGAAGAGCAGCATAGCGTCCTCACATATTGCCACAAGCTTGAGGCAGGAGGACATCATTCTGGAAAAAGGACAGCACAAAAGGTGCTTCACTCCGGCCTTTGGTGGCCTACTCTCTTCAAGGATTCAGATGAATTCGTGAAGGGGTGTACTGACTGTCAGAAGATGGGAACCTGCGGACAGAGAGACATGATGCCCATGCAGCCCATTCACTTTTATGAGGTTTTTGATGCATGGGGGATTGATTTCATGGGCCCATTTCCTAAGAGTCAGGGATTTGAACACATTTTGCTTGCTGTAGATTATGTCAGCCATTGGGTTGAGGCCATCCCTGCCCGAGCTGCAGATGCTAAAACCGTGTGTAAATTTTTGAGGAAAAATATCATTTCATGGTTCGGGGTACCTAGAGTTCTGATTTCAGACGGGGGGTCTCATTTCATCAATGATAAAGTCAGAGCCCTTGCAAACGAGTTCGGCATTGACCATCATGTTGCCACGCCGTACCACCCTCAGACTAATGGTCTGGCCGAAGTATCGAATAGGGAGATCAAGACGATCCTTTAGAAGGTTGTCCGCTCAGACCGAAAGGATTGGTCACAGCTTTTGGACTCGGTCTTGTGGGCTTATCGGACATCCTTCAAGAATCCATTAGGGACATCTCCCTTTCGTCTCGTCTATGGCAAGCCGTGCCATTTGCCAGTGGAAATCAAGCACAAATCATTCTGGGCAGTCACTGAGTTGTTGTTAGATCTTGAGAGTGTAGGAGAACAGAGAAGAGCAGAGTTGGCAGCCCTGGAGGAATTGAGAGATACAGCCTTTTCTAGCATCCTACAGTACAAGGAAAAAGTGAAGACATGGCATGATTCTCATATCAACCATAAACAGTTTGAGCCAGATCAGCGCCTATGGTTGTTCGATTCCAGGCTGAAGTTATTTCCAGGGAAATTACAGAGCAAATGGAAAGGTCCTTATGTGGTCACGGAGGTGCATGACAATGGCAGTATTGATATATCTGAACCGTCATCTTCCTCTACCTTCCGTGTCAACGGTCAGCGCCTGAAGTTATATCTGGATCATGATCCGCCAACCATTGACGTTGCCCCCATTCTTCTGGTATGAGATGTGTTCTTCGACTCCGATCATCTGCATCTCATACATGATTATCACTTCCATCTTCTGTTGTATATATCCATTTGTTGATATCTTTTCATCTTTTCTTCTTTTCTTCTTTTCCTCTTCTATCTACTGTTTCTATGAAAAAGGTGTCGCCCCTTTTTGTCAGACTTCTATACTTAGGATGTACTTTGTCCTAAGTATAGGGGGGTGTGCACCCCGAGTAGTTCTATTCTTTGATCCTCTCCATTGTCACCTCTTCTTGTCTATACTTAGGGATATCTTACCCTAAGTATAGGGGGAGACAATCTGAGTACGATCTGTTCATTCCCACCCTTGACCCTCCCTGCTTTGTGTACAGTCTGTTATACTTAGGATTATTTGATCTTAAGTATAGGGGGGACGGTCAACTTCTCATTCTTTTGTTCATTCGTATTCATCTCTTATTCATTTATTCATTAGACTTTTCTATACTCGGTACGGGTTATGTCTTCTCTTTTCTCTCCGATCTATGAGGACATAGCTCAAGCTAAGTATAGGGGGGTCGTACATATTGTGTATATACTTTAGCCATAACTCGTACTTTCGTATTTTCCTAATAATATGGCTAATTATTCTTTAAAATTCATTAAAAACCCCGAATAAAAATATGTGATTATTCCTCAGATTCTTTTTCATAATTACTGATTAATAAATCAGGTGAAAATGTTTTTTACAAAATGTTTGAAAAATAGTTTGAAAATATTTTTGAAAAATCTTTTGAAAACTATTTGTAAAACATTTTGTTACATGTTTTCAACCTTTGTAAAAATATTTTGATTGTAAAATTTATTTTCTTTATATGAAATAAAATTTTTGAAAAATGATTTGCAAATGGTTTGAAAATGGTTGCAAAAATATTTGAAAAATCTATACATACTGTTTGGAAAACCTTTGCAAAATGATTTTCAAATGTGTGTACATGATTGTAAAATGTTTGTAAAAAAATATTTTGGACTTTAGTTTTCAAAAATCGCTTGAAAAACCTGTGTCAAATAAGTTTGAGGAATACATACATCTCACCTAAAAATCATTTATGTATATATGTATAAAATTGACCACTTACCCTTGTAAATTCTTAAAATCCACTTCTTGTATATATAAGAAGCACTCCCGTGTAAATATTTTAACCTAGTTTTCAGTCAAAATCTTTTGTTTTCAAAAATCCCAAAAACATTTGCAAAATTAAAATATAAAAACATTTTAAAACTTTTTGAAAAATCTAAAAAAAATGCATATGCATCATCATCATCTTTTCAAAAACCCATAAAAAGTTCAGAATCTTTGAAAATTGCATCACAAAAAGATTTCATGCATCGCATTGCATAACATGAGCATGTTTCGGATTGAGTTTGATAATTGAACAAGTCTAAGTAAAATCCGAAGATTGGAGCTTGATTGGACCTTAAATCTACCTAATTAACAGGAACCTTATAGGAATTGGGATTGAGGTACTTCAGGTCTAGTTGACTTAATTCTTTGAGGATCACAAGACTTGGTTCAATGGATTCTTGACTACCTAAGTACAGTATTTCAGAGCACACGCACGACTCTTGTTGATAATGACCTAACTTGAACACCTGCACCTTTCACATGGCTCTACTCAGTTGGAGTGGTGAGGGGGTTGGATTTGTCGGTATGAGACGCACACAGGTGGAAACACTTGTCCTCCTCTAGGGAGGGAAGTGCGCCCCAACCCGTCCAGTAATGATGAGTCTCGAGGATAGGAGATTGTGGGTTGCAATAAAGCTTCAAAAGAGGGATATTCTACTGGATCAAGAGGAAAAACTCCCTATGTAAATGTTGCTGTATATAGTATTAAAAAAACGCAAAAGCAAAAACTCCAAAAAAATGGATAGGCCTGTTCAAAAATAAAATGCCTGCTGGAGTGTACATATGTTGTAAAGTCAAATAAGCAAGCTCGAGCTTCAAAGTCAAATCATGTGAGCCTGCAACTGGATGACTTGACTACACTGGTCTTGCATCCTAGGATAGGTAGCTACACTGGCTACCGTCCATTCTTCTCTTCACCCCCTCCTCTTGGTTTGGTTGCCACTTGAACTTAGAAGGGAATACCCTGCTCCTTGAGGGATGAGTTGTTGGATTGGGGAATCATTGGGTTGTCATATTGGAGAAGTCAGTTTATTTGTCATTTCAGTTGGGGAGAGCCACTATCACTTACACTGTACGAGTCAGATTCATAGTCGTAAGGGTTTGCATATGAGTTGAGATATTTCTGACCTGGCTATTGAGGAGACTTGAACAGAGTTTTGGGATTTCTCAGGGACTGTTGGACTTCAAATCCGGTTCTCATAAAGGTTCCGCCCGCACTAAAATTTCAAAGGTCTAACTTAAGCTCCAAACTTTGATTTTGTGAAGACAAGTTTAATAATCGAATTTAATCCATCTTCTTCTTTTTCTTTTCTTTCTTTTTCTTTCTGCACTTATTGCATAAGTGTTTGCTAGGGACTATCAAAGGTAAAATATAGGGGGATGATGAAGACACATTTCATTATCTTTATTCTATCATTTTGGCATCAAAAACCCTAGCAAATGCGTGTAAATAGCATTAAATCCATCATCTTAGCATTCATGCATGTACATCCAAATAGTGTATAAAATACTGTAATTAAACCCAAAATTATAGAATAAATAAAAGAAAAGAAAAAGAATAAAATATTGTAAATATTTTATGACCCAAAACCCTGAGACCTAGGCATCTTGATGAATAGGTCGACAAGGAATAAAGTAGGGGGAGATAAGGGTCAAAATACCTTTATATTTATTCATTCTTTATTCATTTTGGGACCTATTTTTGGTTCCACTTTTTATACCTCAAATGAATAAACTTTTTACGTGAAAGTTGTTGATAATTTAATAAAGAAAAATACAAAATTGATTTCACTGAAAAATAATATACAGATAAAAAGTTATAGTTTGAATAAGATTCCAAAACTCCAACTTCCCAGACCCGTATCATGCAAATAAAAACTCGAAATGTACCAAACTCACATTTAATTGTATATAGCGTAAAATAATCTATTTAATGGGGGTGGTTTCGTATTTTTCGGAGTTACAGTTTGAAAGTTGAGTTTTGGACCCCTATTGTATACTTGTACAGATTAAAATATTCATTTTATTATTTATTCATTATTTTTGTATTTTTATATTTTTATAATTTTTTAAATATTATTTATAATACATTTGTACATCAAAATCAGAATAAAAACTTAAATAAAACATAAAATGAAAATACTCATATAGAAGACATAGGTATTATACCTATACTTATACCTGTATACTACTAACTTATATTTTATTAAGTGTACAAAATATATCAGAAAAGTAAAATAAAGATACTTTTAAGTGTATAAAAGTATTTTATAAGTTTATAAAATAATAAACAAAAATAAATAAATTAAAAACACAAAATAAAAATAAAATAATAAAATATATAGGTAATGTACCTACATAAGTCTAAAAAGGCAACTTATAAAAATATACCTCATAAAAATAAATAAAAATCACCCATAAAATAATTTATTCAATAATAAACATTTTTTATTTAATAATCAAACTTTAATTAATTCATTTACTATTTTTATTTGAATTTACAAAATAAAAATCAGGGATTTTTCCTGGTTGGTCCACGTGGACCAACCAGGTTTCAGCCCCAGTTGACCTCGGTCAACTGGTCGTTCTTAGCCCTGTAGACCCTGTCAGGCCTTGGTTTTCGACAATTTTTGTTGATTTTTCCAGGCCGAATCTTGCATTTTTTCGTTTCGCAACCTTCAGAGCTTTTGACCCTCGATCTTTGGTCTTTCATGACCAGGGATTAGCTCGATGATTGGGGCATCGTGCCGCCCGTTCTTCATCGATCTAGGAGCCTCGCCAGTCACGGGGTCAAACCAAATATATGGGGCATCCAACTTTCGATTCGAATTGGAACACCTTCGGTCCACCCTTCCTCGCTCCGCTCGTGCTCCAAGCCTTCCTGGAGGTGACAGCTCCAACGGCGTACATTCAGCCAGGGCAGAGGAAGTCGGAGGCGTCTCCACCACCTCCCCCAACTTTGGCGGTTGAGGTACCCTTCCCTCCGTTCTACACCGTCGAGGAAGCCATTTCCACATTTCATTTTCATGCATTAGCTTAGTCTTAGTCGTAGGATTAAAACCCCTCTAGAAATTTTGAAATCCATCGCGTGAATTGCCCAATTGATCATCCTCGCCGGAGCGCAACTCCGGCTGTACTCCCAGCCATCGTTTCTCGCTACGCCTCCACCCTTTCGAGGTTCAGGTAGTTTTCCCTGGTCCTCCAAACCCTTTTTGCGGGTCAAAGATATTGATACGAGCCTAGAGTAAATTTTGAGGCCTCGCCGGAGTCCGCGAAGCCTCCCTGCTCCGCCATCTTCCCGCGAGCCCCTCGACCATCGCCGAATCTTTTTGATGCTACCAGCAGCTAGAGGACGACCTCGGGAGGCCGCATCCCCATTTTGAAGCCCGAAGCTCGTCGGAGTGCCGAGATCTGGAGCGAGGAAGATCGCCTCGCCGACGTTCTTCCTTGTTCTTCCTCCGTGCGCCTACACCGTCGGATCGGGGAGCGCCCTCCAGTTCGCATACCAGTCATTGGATCGAGCCAGGTCTCCACCGTCGGATCTTCTCGCGAGGTTCTAATCCCAGCCGTCTAGGCCGAAGCGGCATCTCGCATGCAGGGCACGCCACGTGTCAAGTGAACGGCCCATAGCCGTTCGATCGCCCTTGCGAGGAGATTTTGCAAGTATACCCTCGCAACTTTTGTAGTTTTATTTCAGTCCTGAAACTTTCCTTAGTAGTGTAAAATTTCTGTAAAATTTGCAAGTAGGCCCTCGAACTTTTCATATTTGCAGTTAGGTCATCTACCACGTCACCTCACGTGACCTGTTCACGTGAGGTGTAGGCATTTTGCAGGGAGGACCTCGACCTTTTGTCTATTTTGTTTCAATACTTTAAGTTTTGTACTAAGCGTTAAAATTTTGGAAAATTTGCATGTCAGCCCTCAGGGGTTTTTGAAATTACTTTTGGGTCCCCGCCAAGCGCGTACTAGTCACGCGCCCTGGTGGGTATTTTGTGCCGATACCCTTACAGGTTTGAACATTTGTATTTGGTCCGTAAATTCAAATATTAAGAGTTATATTTTGTGGGAAATTGCTTGTATGCCCCTGGACTTTTGTGTATTTGCACATATACCCTTGCCAGGCTGTGACATTTTTGTGTGCTTCTCTCATTTATTTAAGGCATCATTTTAACTTGAAAAATTCCACAAAAATTATGCTAAGCTCCTGTTTACTTGCAATTTCACGCCATTTTTTTGCATTTTAATGTTGGTGCATTTTAGCATTTATTAAAAATCAAAAATAGCCATTTTCAGCACTATTTGCATTAGAAAATACCAAAAAATGTTAAAATAACTCGAAAAATCCCAAAAAAATTTACCTACTGTGTATTTTATCCTACTTTAGTGTCAATCCAAAAACCACTAAAAAAATTCAAAAGAAAAACCTTAAAAATCAGAAAACATCTAAAAACTTCATAAAAAACTAAAAAATCATAGAAAAATCATAAAAATATAAACTCAGTTGATGTGTCTTCCTTATTTTATTGTCTATATTTTAAAATTAATTTAAGGAATTTTTAGGTACTATTTAGTATTTTCCATCCTCATTTTGATTTCGGCCAGCAACCTAGTTCATTGTTTTCCCTTATTTTGATATTTAAAAATACCAAAAACATTTTGAAAAACGCCCAAAATTCACAAAAATAGTATAAAATATAAAAAGACCAAAAAGATTTTATTCCCTGATTTTTTTGCCTGATTTTTACCTATTTTTATTAATATAATATCATCCCTTTCCCTATATTGTTTATATTCCTATATTAAAAAAAAGAAAATACAAACACATAAAATATAAAAAGAAAAGACAAAATCAATAAAAAGAAAACCAAAATACAAAATTAAAAAAAATAAAAAGAAAACAAAAAAATTATAAAAAATAAAAACCCACAAAAACATTTGCATTGCATAGTGTAGACAACACTTCACACTCTCACACACACACACACCTGTTTGATCTACCATGTTTGCTCCCTGTGTTCGAACTCTCTACGTACTTGCTTGCTATACACCATTTATGTAGAGTTAAAAATAAATTTAACTTCACATTTATTTCTTATTGCTTGATCTATAGTGTGGGTTAATTGTTGATTGTAGTTGGGTTTTTGAGTGGTCGACACTTCGACTGAGTTCCCGCTTTGTGTGGAACTTAAGACCGCAGAAATCTTGCTAAATCAATTGTCCCTTTTCTATATAAGCTATTGCTAAAATCATAGTGTTAAGTAAAGAGAAAAAGTTTTTCATGAGATGTGAAACGAAAACAATAGCCCTATAAAAGGTTATGAGTGGCATCGAGTACAGAATTCACTGACAACAAACATCTTTATGGAAAAATATCAAATTATGAACATGTTACATATACTACCATATAGATTTTATACAAAGATAATTATTTAAATCTACATTGTATGGAAAATTAAGTATTATGATTATTGTTTTTTTTATGTAAAGTCTAATATGTAGACTCGTTTTATGATTCAATCATTAGAAAATTAATAAATATATTTACATAAAAAATAACATCAATGAACTGGATTATACTTATGCTCACAACTATCAAACCAATCAGAGAATATAATGGTAAGAGTGCACGATATCACAAGAAATCAAAATGAATTAATTTAATATTGGAAGTGTGTAAATGTCAAGTGTAATATTAGCTTATATACATTTTTGTTGTGGGAGTGATACAGGTACTCATGTGGAATACTATATATCATCATTTCTTGGTACAGGTGAACTTTGTAAGTCTCTACGTGTTTGATTATCTATGCGTATCGTGATGTAGTCAAATCAAAGTATATCTACCTTCCTCAAAACTATTATGAAAAGATTAGTAAAATCAAACACATAGACTTTCTCAAGCATTTCTTCTACTTCAACGATAGTCATTTGAAGAACTTTTTCTGCGGCATTACGAAGGTCGTGATACATGCACAAGTATTGCAGTCCATTACTTCAATTGTAACTTTCATTTTATTTTTTTATGGTGGAGGTTAATTAGTGTTTGTAGGAAAGCTATCTATAAACAGGGATGTGAAATTTAAGAAATACTTTACCAAGCCTAACATTGTGTTTTTTGTGCTTTACTGTTGGCACAATTTCTCTCTTCATCTAATCTATGGGCGTTGAAGCACAAGTTGCAACATTCATACAATAATTTTGTGTTTGTGAAGATTGTTTTAATAGTTACTTTTGTTTGATAAATCATTTTCTGAATATTAATAAAATATAGATTAATAAGCAAAATGAGGAAAAGAATTGATATGAAATGACCTACTAGTATTAGAGAAAGAACTATAAATGTCAATGATACATTCGATGGTGAGGTTTGACATGCTTTTAAAATATCATCAAGTGTAGATGTGGAAATTTCAAAAATCTTGGATTTTTTTAGAAATTAAAAAATATAATTACATAAAAAATAATGGTCGATGAACTGGATTATACTTATGCTTACAACAATCAAACCAATCATAGAATATAACGATAAGAGGGCACGATTTCGCAAGAAATCAAAATGAATTAATTTAATATTAGAAGCGTGTAAATGTCAAGTGTAATATTAGCTTATATATATTTTTGTTGTGGGAGTGATACATGTATTCATATATATATATATATATATATATATATATATATATAGGGTAAAATGTGTATGTCCCCTAGGGGGAGCTAACTTAGCTCCCCCCGCCCCTTTTTCACATTTTTTTTATTTTTTTTGAAATCTAAAACCATGTAAATTCATTATTAAATCCCTATATTATGTCATTCAAATTTCATGCAAAATAGAGACTCCTACGACCTCCATCCAAACGAGGTCGATTTAAAAAATCATGTTACCGTTAAAAAAATGACTGTCTGGATGGAGGTCGTAGGAGTCTCTGTTTCACACGAAATTTTTATGACATAATATAGGGATATAGTGATGAATATTCACGGAAAAAATTTTCAAAAAAATAAAAAATTTGAGGAAAATAGGGCGGGGGGAGCTAAGTTAGCTCCCCCTAGGGGGCAGCCCCATTTTCCCCATATATATATATATATATCGTTATTTGTTAGTAGAGGTGAACTTTGTAAGTCTCTACGTGTTTAATTATCTATGTGTGTTGTGATGTAGTTAGATCGAAGTATATCTACCTTTACTTTCTCTAGCATTTCTTCTAGTTCATTGATAGCCATTTTAAGAACTTTTTCTCCAACATTGCAAAGGTTGTGATATATGCACAAGTATTACGGTCCATTACTTCAGTTGTAACTTTCATTTTATTTTTTAATGGTAGAGGTTAATTAGTGTTTGAAAGAAAGCTATTTATAAATATGGATGTGAAATAGAAATATTTTATGGAGCCTAACATTGTGGCTTTTATGCTTTACCGTTGGCATATTTTTTCTCTTCATCTAATCTATGGGTGTTGGAGCACAAATTACAACATTTATACCATAATTTTATGTCGTGAAGATTGTTTGAATAGTCACTTTTGTTGGATAAATCATTTTCTGATTATTAACGAAATGTAGAGTAATAAGCAAAATGAGGAAAGAATTGATATGAAATGACCTACTGGTATTAGAGAAAGAACTGTAAAGGTCAATGACATATTCGAGGTGAGGTTTGATATGCTTTTAAAATAGGGATTTTTACCCGACAGACCCTGGAATCTTTTGCAATTACCGCTACGACCTTTGAAACATCGTAATTCCTCCCTCGACCCTGTAAACTTGCTCAGTCTTACCTCACAGACCCTGCCGTTAATTTTAACTTTATTTGAGTCAACTGCTTGAGTTAGTCTTGAGTTAATCTAACCAATAAACATCCAACGGTGGATATTCCACCCCCATGTTCCCTCTCTCCTCATTCTCTCTCCCCCCTCTCTCTGGTTGCCATCTCCTCGCAAGATTCGAGCGTTCGGGACCTCCTCGGTGGCTGCTCGTCCTCCTCGTTGGCGTCGCTCCCTCCGGCGGACTACCAGAGCGTGTGCATGCTCGACAAGAGCGTGTACTTAGATCTACAGCACGAACTACAACACAGTGGGCATAGCAGGGCACTAGAGTAGACATTGGGATGCGACTTGAGCGAGCGGAGAGGAGGCCTGGGCAGGGAGGCGACCTGAGTGGGCGGAGAGGAGGGCACTGTCGGAGCAACCTGAGCGGGCGGAGAGGAGGCCTGGGCAGGGAGGCGACCTGAGCGGGCGGAGAGGAGGGCACTGTCAAAGCGACCTGAGCGGGTGGAGAGGAGGACTGGGCAGGGAGGCGGAGGGGAGAAAGGGAGGAGGCTTGGGCGGGGCGGAGGCCCGGGCGGAGGGGAGGATGCCTGGGCAGGGAGGCGGAGGGGAGAAGGGGAGGAGGCTTGGGCGGGGCGGAGGCCTGGGCGGAGGGGAGGATGCCTGGGCAGGGAGGCGAAAGGGAGGAGGGCGGAGGGCGAGGGCCGGAGGGTGGATGATGGGGAGGAGAAGGGGGCCGAGGAGGGGGGAGAAGGCCTGGGCAGGTCGGTGGAGGGAGGGGTGGGGGTGGGGAGCAGCATCGTCGGAGAGGGGGTAGAGCGACCACGGGGGGTTCCATGACGGAGTGGCACTCCATGTAAATTTAATAAACAAAATGGGTATAATATAAATGAATATAACAGAATCTGGTTACTTTTAACGGGTCAATTAATGGCCCTTAACCGCAGGGTCTGCACGGTAAGGGTTAGCAATTTTACGAGGTCGGGGGAGGAATTACGATGTTTCAAAGGTCTTAGCGGTAATTGCAAAAGATTCTAGGGTCTGCCGGGTAAAAATCCCTTTAAAATATCATCTAAGTATAGATGTGGAAATTTCAAACATCTTGGATTTTTTCCGTAGACGGAGTAATTGTTGCTCCATTTTTTACTATTTGAAAGCAACATGCACTAGATGCTTTGTTTGAGCTTGCAAGACCTAAATGCAACCATCGATTATGGAATGTTAATATTATGACTTCTTTTTTACATGGATGGCTAACAATATCGAATACTTGGGCAATCATTGCCCGGTCCTCAAGTTGGGGATTTGACTCAATGTTGATAAGAGAACAAGCAAAACATTTGCAGGCTGCAATCAACCGCAGTTTAAGATATTGTTCATATGATTAGTTAAAGAATCTAATAATCATTGACAGATCAAGAAGGGAGTCCCTATTCAAATTCTTTTTCGATCCACACTCATCACAATGATTCTCATATCTATGCAAGACAAATATAGTAAATATACCCTAGAGACTATTGGGCTCAAATGCAAGGCACGGTCTCAAATCAGAGTATTGGAGTTGTCCATGGCGATACAAACTGCTATGTTGATGTTCTTGGACATGAGTGTTGACATGGTTGGAGAGGAGCTTCTATTCTCATAGCAGCGCTGCAATGGTAACGTGCAAGTAGACGTCAAGCCGGATGATCGATGGAAGGGTGAAAGACAACGACTGTAAATATTCCTCGAGTTCTCATGCTAGACATCGTTGGTGACCTAAGGTTGTTATGCTCGAAGTCACTGGTGATTAGAGAGGAGCAGCTATTCGGGACTCGTGGAAGTTGGTGTTCGACGGTTCTATCTGGGAACAATTGAATGGATTTGTTGGACGGCGGAAGCAACAACAGGATTATGCAAGCACTATAGGAACCTCTACACGCCATCGAGGGGAGGGAAACAATAAAATTACATAAGAACGAAGAATGTACCCCTACGTCATCGAGCTCGTCATGGGCTGAACCGAAGGCAACACATCATAGGCATGCATGGTAGGACATAAGTGAACATGGAATAAGGAGATATGAGTATGTTGGTAATCTGAAATAAATTGTAAGGGTATAATGGGAATTTGTGAAAACATATAAGGTTATATGTTAAATGTAATTGGCAGGGGAACTAATGGGGGCGGAGATTTTCTCCCCTGCTTAATATATGTAATAGAAATAGAATAGATAGATTGGGTAGAAAGACCCAATGATCATGGTTTGCCCATTGACACCACTTCATGGCTTTTTGTGGAGCATTGGATTAAGATTCAACATTGCCATCCAGTTATTTAAACCGTGCTCTCTTCGGCACACGATTAAACACAAACAATGCAAATCTGTTCTATCATTTTCCATTTTTGTAGTGCTTTGTGGTTCCTTATCCAGCAACCATCTGTATTTTGCTCGAGCACCTTCAATTGTAGCTATTGAATCTAGATCCAACAATCAACATGGATTTTTGTATAGTAGATAACACACAACCATTTTGATCTGATCCAACAACTCAAAGCACGCTACTTAAAGACCATTACATGTACTTGTCGAACTGTAACGGAATGGATCGTGACAATCGGCGGAAGCATGCGATAGTTGATCGCACGACCGAACGGTTACCAAAAATAATAAATAACAAACAATGAGCAGAGATAAATATTAATTCCAAAAAATGTCCATTCAAACTAGAGTTCCATTGTTACAACTCTAAACTGGGAAATATATAAAAAACTATTCTGGAAATTAAAAATAGCATCTCGATAGTTCCTGTGGACATACAGATATCCACTAGATCTTCACAAGCTAAATCGTACCACATCAGAAATCTCAATGAGTCCGAAGCATGATCCTGAGAATACAGTCAACCCTGTTCTCACCTGAAATTGACAAACAGGGTTGACTGTATTCTGAGGATCTTGCTTCGGACTCATTGAGATTTCTGACGTGGTACGATTTAGCTTGTCAAGATCTAGTGGATATATGTATGCCCACATGAACTAGCGAGATGCTATTTTTAATTTCTATAATAGTTTTTTTATATTTCCCAGTTTAGAGTTGTAACAATGGAACTCTAGTTTGAATGGACAATTTTGGGAATTGGTATTTATCTCTACTCATTGTGCGCCATTTATTATTTTTTGTAACGGTCCGATCGTGCAATCAACTATCGCAAGCTTTTGCCGATTGTCACGATTCGTTCCGTTATAAATGGTATCAGAGCCAATTTCCCTCTGATAGTGGAAATGGCTACCCGAGAGGTAGAGCCGCCCCTACAAAGAGGTTGGAGGAAAAGGCTACCCGGAGCGTGCAGTCGTCACTGTCACTGGGAATAAGTGATGTGCCATGTTGCAATGAGGACGTTGCGAATATAAGTGGGGAGGTTGTAACACCCCAACCCAAACATAGTGTCATACCTAAAACTCACGAAGTGTGGGTGTAGTTTATAAATGGTGGGGATTACTACTTGATAACTTGGGCTTAAGCATTTTGGATGGTTGTTAACGGATCCAATTGGGTCCGAAACCAACAAGTTGTCGGGGCCAGTTTTCCTCGATAACGGACCGGGAATCTAAGCCCGGGACGTTACAAGAATTCTGTCCAATGAGTGTCCTTTTACTTATTTTACCTTGTGTTATAGCATATGACCTTTGATCCGCCATTACTTGAGTTTGATATACTCATGATGATTGCTTGGACACCAAATGTGATTTTCAGGTTGGGATAGAGCACTCCAAACAAAGATTTTAAAAAATGTAGTAGTGCGTAAAAATCAAACAATAGAAAGAATAGCTCGACCACGAGAGGTAATTATTTTAACGGGAAACTCATCCCTAGTATAAATCATGAACTACATCTCCCCAACCTTGAACTTTAAGCAATTGGATTCCATGATCTATGCATTAATGAGGTTGCCTAAACGCATCCGACCCAACTATAATTAGGGATGCAAACGGTCGGATACGGATATAGGTATTACCATATCCTTATCCATTTTTTAATACGAATATGGATGCAGATACGGATATTGACAGATATTAAAATTATCTTACAATATCCTTAAAAAACGGATATGGATGTAAAACGGATACTGATCGTACACGAATAATGTTAGAAATACTCTATAGAATCAACTTTAATATATAAGAAGTAGATGGAAAACACATGATATTAATTTACTAAATGTGTTTGTATCATAAAAATTATATAAATATGGTGAAAGGAGGTAGAGAATTATGTTATATATGGTTAAAAATAAATCTATGACTAATTTATATACGAAAACGGATATACGAATACGGATACGGATGTTTACGGATATCAAAAGGATATCCATATCCGTATCCATTTTAAAACGGATACGGATGTAAAAATCTGTATAAAATGGATACGGTGACGGATAGGATACGGATATATCCTTATCCGTTTGCATCCCTAACTATAATACAACACTATTCTAAACCTACCAGAGTGAACTTCTCTTCCACACAGGGAAGGCATACTCCAATTATTCAGACATCTTTATATCTTCAAATAAACAATTTCACTCTTATAGAAACCTCAATTGAAAGTATGCAGTGGTAATAATCTTACAAAGCTAGGAATACACACGTAAAACAATCATCGAAACATCAAAGCATGAAAGTGACAAGCATGGTATAATCTAGCTCTAAGATCTTGGTCATGATGATTAGAATGAAAATTAGTAAATATAAGGTTTCTCTTTTTTTATGACGAAAGTTGGTGGTATGGGAGCTTATTTATAAGCTCCAAGAGGCGTGTTGCCATCTAAGGAGCAAATAAGGCAATTGAAAGTTGACAAGATATATTTAAAAGTATTTGGGTGAAGAATAAGTTAGTAGATTGAACAATTTTTCAGTCGTCAATGAGAGGGCTCAAAAGTCTTTTTCACAAATTTCAAAGTTTATAATCAAGGTGAATGCTTAGATTGATGAAAGAGTCGAGTCAATTGAAAATAGATTTGTCAACTCCTGATACAATTATCACATATTTGTTAAGAAATAACATTGATGTTGTTGTAACTCAAGTAAAATTGACAAAGTTCTCAATTTACAATTTTTATTATTCAAAATATGGTTAGCTTTCTAAGGTAGATAACATGGAGACAATGGTGCGCAAAAATAATTCTATAATCTTAATGATTATTTATAATATTTTTGTTACTTATATATTTAATTTCTTTTTGAATTCGTTCATAAAAAGAAAATGATTATAAACTTTTTAAACTTTTATTAAATTGAGTATAAAAATCAGAAAATAAAACTAGATTTTTTAGAGTTTTATACGTTTTTTCAAATATTACTTCATCTTTTCAAATTCTATATTAAAACAAAATCAATGAATAATATTTATTTTTGTTGTTTTTTATGTCATATAAAAAAATTCAGATAAATAATATAGAACGTCAAATGTAGTACAACATCTAATAATCATAAAATGTGGTAGTGGGTTATACAAATCAGTGGCTATTACTAGATAACTTAGGATTAAGAATTTTAGGTTATGGTTCAGGGATCTAGTTGGGACCAACCCAACAAGTTGTTTTTGTTAGTAATCCTCGTTAACAGACCTGATCTAAGATCCAGGATGTTACGCATGGTGTCAGAGTAAGTTCCCTCTAATATTAAAATAGGCTAACCAAGATGTGGAGCCACCTTACCAAAGAGATGGGTGGAAAGGGTTGCCTGGAGCGTGCAATCACTACTATTACTATGAATAAGTAAATGCCCATATGGCAATGGGGACATTACATATATAAGTAGGGGAGATTGTAGCATCCCAAATAAAGTACGAAATCTACTAATCACAAAGTATGGTAGTGGGTTATAAGAAATGAGGTCTACTATTGGACAACTGAGCTTAAGTATTTTGGACTGTGATCAACGGCTCCAATTGGGCTTAAGCCCAACAAGTTGTTTGAGCTAGTAATCCATGTTAATGGATCGGATCTAGGGCATGAGATGTTACAATAATTTCCAACTTTATTAATATTTTTCTTGATATAATAATATCAATTACATATTTTAATTAAAAATAACAAAGTATACAAACTTAAATCACTAAATAAAAATCCAAGAAAATTATTAATTTCTCAATCAAGAGAAAACTCAATCTCCTTTATTTAATAATATACAATCAAGTAAAACATTGATTCATTTTGTTTATTATGTCTGAAAATTTCTAAAAGAAACATGTATATTAGTGTAAGACATGCATATTAAAAAATATTGGGAAGCAACATATAGATATATGACACGTATCTATAAATATTAGAATTTGTTAAGAAATAAATTCAACTTCGAGGAATTTTCAAAGCATAACGAACATATTATCTATTTGATCAATTAGAAATTATAAAAAAACTAATGGGAGATTCTCAAAAAAAAGTTTATAATAATACAAATAATTATTGGTTTTTTTGGGGAAAATATATTAAAAAAGAGTGCCATAAAAATAGATTTCATTTTAGAAACCAGAGGGACAATGTTGCAAAAAGCTATGAAAGTTGATCGGAGTGTCACCCATTCCAATGTTTCTCTGTCATATAGGGAAGCTCTTTAATGACACTTAGAGGGTTCGTTTGATTACCGGGTTACCTCGGGTAATCTGGTTTACCCCTCTCCATCCTTGGGTTGGAATTCCGTCACAAATCAACATGACATTACATCACGTTCCTTATTTCAACCCTTTTCAACCCTCGTAACCATCTAAACAACTACTATTGAAACATGTTAACCCGACTCAGTCCATCCCAATAACCAAACAACCCTGAACGTGAGCTATAGATGGAATAGATCTCTTCAATCCACATGGAAGTATAGATACATTCCTCATGATTTCCCATTGTAGTTATGATCCTCGTATTGAATCTAAGATCCTCGATTTATCGTGGCAATGGCAACAAAGTAATGGTGGATAGATGTCTTCCACAATCAATGTCAACTTGCAATCAAAGTGATACTCCTATAAAGCTCATGCTCTAATAATCTTATAAAGCTTGACGGCCATTCTACAATGCCCAATAGGACCAACCACCAATGGAACCTCGAATTTATCAACAACTTACAATTTTAAAACGAGCACAATATTAGATGAGCATTTTTTAATGATGAAGAGATGTTTATATAGGTTGCAGGTAAGGGACTCTGAAAGTTGATGTGTTTGAATGAGATTGGTAATAGTGAAGAATCAAATTGATTACAAAGTCTATTGAAACAAAGTTGGTGTAAGCACCTAATTTCCACTCCCTCATATCATGTCTTGCATATTATTTTCGGATTCAGATCATTGAGACGAAACCGATAACCTCGTATCATGTTACTTGAAGATCGTTACAAATTGTTATGAATTTTTGCTATAATGATATCAATTAAGCTCATCATGAACCCATAGTCATTGTCGTCAAAACTAATCAATCATGGTTAAGGAAACTAAGACAATTACTATTACTAGGTAGGATTAGGGCACTAATATTATATTATTGGATGCTACTTATAATTAATAACAATGAGTCATGATTAACCCAAATTAATTGTGACTGATGTTAATTATATGTTGTTAGCAAAGGTATGGTCTTGGGGATCGACACGGAAACAATCATTTAGATAACCCATCGTTTTTGCAATGACATGGTAGATGATCGGGGTATCATGTCATCACATTGCATAACAATCATAGATTGATTAGCAGGACCCGAATACTGGACAATCAGTGGATTAACATGTAGGAAGGTGGTGTTAGACATGAGTGCCAATGGCGAGCCATTATGTAATAATAAGTATTGCAAATCATTCATTAATCTGAAATGAAGAATATATTTTGCATAATAGATTCATTCGTACAATTAGAGTTATGTACCATGACCATCTTGATATCATACAGTAGTTGATCCAAATATTGGATCATAGAGGTTGGTGCATGGTTGAAATTCTAAAGGGTTAGATTGATGACTCAACCGCTCCATCAAGTACCCATCAAGAAAGGATCTCTAGTCTGATAAGAAGGTATCAATCTGTACTCTAAAGGCTGATATTCGACTGACCTCTAGAGTTCATAGGTGTCAGATATGTTAGCAATGTGAGCCCGAGGCGAACCATTCCTGCAATAAATGTTATTGTAATAAATGATTTATCAATAAAAGTTATTAATTATTTTTCACTCTCTTTCTGAGATTGAATGAATGAATGCACTATAAGGTCCCTCTGTACAATAAGGGTTATTACCATGGCCAGCTTGATAATCATACAGCAGTTGATTCATTAATTGAATCATAGAGGCTGATGCTTGGATGAATATCTAAGGAGTTAGATAGATGACTCATCAAGCATCATCAAATGATTGTTAAGTGATGATCTCCAGCCTGAGTAGGAGATGGCAGTCCTTTCTCATTTGGCTGATATATGGCCGACCTCTTGATGTAGGTCCTCTGCATGGGAATAATGATTCAGAGGTGTCAGATTAGTTGAGTCAATGAGTTGACTTAACGAGATCGAGATAACCAAAGACCTATGTTGAATACTGTCACAGCATAGGCATGCATCCTCTGACCAGAGACAGATGTGTTGCTATATGTCTGAGTGTCTACATTTGGCAGACCAATAGGTTGATGACCTAACCAAGGTTTATACACCGACGAGTTGGTATGCATGTAAGGACATATGAGTAATATGATCTCTCAAAGGGATCATACAGGTTCACATGTGAACCGGAAGACATGAGCTCACTCATGAGGTATTGGGACTGATCAAATTCCATGCATGGTCGTCATGCTTTGTAAGCATGACATGAATTTGAAGGTAAGATATATGCTTTGGGAAAGCAAGTGATCTATACCAATTCCCAATGATCAAAATTGAAAAACTTAGTGATCAAACCCTGAAGATGATAGTGTAAAAGTGATCTATATCTTCAGGATGATCATAGGTTTTCTAGTATGTAGGATGTACAGGTGTTGGGAATACCTGAGGGTGATATGATCATAAACGATTGTATAACCATGACGCTTCCATTCCAAGGGAGTGATGAAACATGTTTGGATTTTAGTGACTCCTCTCAGTAGAGAAGTGATCAAATCTTAGTCCATGTATTGGACATTGATTTGAATGAGATTCATATGCAATGAGAAGATTAGGTCTACGGTCTTGATTTAATCATGCATCTGTGGGAGGTCCATGAGATCAGGATTTGAGATGTGATCTCAACATCCAAGTCACCATACGTGGAACAATGTAATCGCCTTGTCCTTATCTCCAAGCATCTGCAGAGAAATCACATTATTCTTGAAAGTGTTCGAGGATAATTCCATAGTTGAATTATATCTAAGCAGTGAGAAATTGATAAACAAATGTGATTTAATTATCTTGATGATTGTGGAAATTATCCAATATAATTAAATATGGTTTAATTATTGTAGATAAGAATAATGTGGATATCAATGTCCAATTATTCATAATATATTATAAATGTGATTTATAATGTATTAGAGAGAGCTAATTATAATTTATATTTGTTAATTACTTATTGATGTGTATTGGATACACATTGTGTAATTAATTGAAAATGTAAATTACATTTTGTTTTGGGTTATGAATGTGATTCACAAATTTCCAATGGTAAGATTGCAATATTCTCAAAATTAATTATGAATTATTTTTGAAGAATAAATCACAACAAAAGTTATTGAATTAAATAATGGAGATTTCCATGGAGATTAGCAATCTCATGAGATTTCATGAGATTTCTCCCCACTTGGAAACAAGTGGACGGCTACCAAGTCCAATATGGAATTGGCGGCTGTCCACCATATTCCATGGGAGATGCAATCTCCATGTTGATTATCTCCCTTATTTGATTAATTTAATTTAGGATTAAATTGTATTTGATTTATCAAATATATTTGATCTAAATTAAGTTATTAATTGTCGGCTTTTACCAACAACAATCTTGACCATTGGGTTGAACATAAATCAATCTCATCCATTGATTTTATGTATCCCACGGATTGAGATCCATGGATCCCAAAACCCTATAAATAGAGAGGCATACCATACTCTCTAGGGTTATGATTTTGAAGCACATCTCTCTCTCTCTCTCCCTTCCATACGCCAACCCTCTCCCTCTCCTTCTTGGTGGTCGTCCACCATACCCTAGAGGAGAAAGCCGTCGTCGCTCGCCGCTTCGACGTTCTTCGGTTCTCCGTCTTCTTTAGAGTGTTACGCTCGCAAAGGAGGAGTTTGATCTCATATGACGAGATCAGGTGTTCATCTTGCTTGGAACAACTTGTTGGATTGCGAGGATCACACGGTTCATCCCCACGCTCGCAAGCATCTTCTCCAACGATCGGACTTGAGACATGAGGTCTCTTTCATAGAGACTCGATCAACCACGCTTCAAGAGGTATTCCTTTTTACTTGATGTGGTTCTAGATGAAACGATCCGAGAATCGTTCTTGGATCATGTGGTTTCATCGCATGAAATTTTTTTAAATTCCTCTGCATAGAACAACTAGTACGACTAGTCGTTCTACGTCATATTCGATAAGATGCTCACACTTTCCTGATACGCTTGAGTATAATACCATATCCTTTAAGTAGTATCATAGCCTTAGGTTGAAGGTTTGGGATAAGATCCGTAAACCTAGGATGACTTGGGTTCATTAAGGTTGCGAAAGTTTTTTGTCGCATTTGATTTTTACACATCTGTTTAGTGAATGAATTCGGTCCTGTTTAAAATATTTAAAACACAAAATGTATTTTGTTCCTCATTAAATAAGGAAAGCATAGGATCTGAGTTTACGTAATTTGGATTTCGTTTGCTGGAGATGTGGTTGTTTTAATGAACATGTATTCACTGTTGCGGGAACTGCGAATCTTAATATGATTAACGAGTTAATTACTATTTTGATCCACCTCAAAATGCGTGAAATATCATTTAGGTTCTGTCTTAAATCAAATTAGCAATCTTTGAAAATTGATTTTGTATAATTTGGATTTAAAATGATTGAGATATGTTAATTCTAGTAAGTAGTGGTCACTGCTAATCAAGAACCATGTGATTGTCAATTAGTGAAATTAATTGTTAATTTCATGAAATATTATGGAAAATATTTGAGAAATATTTGATGATGATTATTTACTTAATTGACATGGCCTCAACCAATAAATTGATTAGATTTGATCTAGATCATAATTGAAAACACAATCATCAAACTCCTTGCTTGAATAGGATTGGGAATTTGTGTAGCAAATTTCCCTATAATAAAAAATATTTTGATTATTACTATATGGTATAATTTTGATAGAAGAACCGATGATCATCTCAAGTACAAATTGATCTATTTGGCATTATCCTTTCCTGAGGTGGATATGGTGTCTCGTTGGGAAGCATTGGGGTAGCGGGTCGCACCGATTGCGGTCCATCCCACTTTCATCGGTACTGGCCATAACAGTGGGTAGGGACTCGATAATGCCAGAGAAATAAAGATGTATTTTTTCTAATTATTAAAATTCGAATTAATACGTACTTTGAGAAAATACCATATATGTATTCAAGTAAAAACAATCAAGTTTGTTGATTGAATTGGATTGAAAATTAATTTAATGTGATTAAGTTAATTACATCCAATTAAAAACACTCTATTATGAATAGATGTGTATATCCCTTGGAAGAATTAAATTTATGAATATGATTTATAATATTTAATTAAAATTTGAATATGTGGTGGAGGATCACATAAGTGACATCCATGGCCTCCCGTCAAGGCAAAGGGTTCCGTCGCTAGATATTCTATGTAGGAGACGCCTGTCTGAAGTGATAGCTCCTGCATATGATCCATTTGGATCGGGCCCGTCACTTCTCGAAAGAGTAAGGACGTATGCGTAGTGACCCCAATATCGAGTCCTCATATTATTGGGGCGATATCGGATTGCGCATAGCGAGTTGTATTCCTGTTGATAGTTGGTTCAATTAATGATGGATCGACATCACCTTAGGGGTGGTGGGCCCGGGTGTTAAAGACCGAATTGGGAAATACAAGTTGGACTTGCAAGGCGGAATGTTTTCCCGCTTCTCTTTATTGGAGTCATAGGTTCTCATATTATTGGGATATGACAAAGATAAGGAGGGGATCCCAGTTCTTGCTTGAGATATAACGGTAAGTATATCTCTTACTTTGAAAGTGATTAAGGGAATAAACTTTCAAGGTTGACAGAGCAAGAACAATTTGATTTAAAATGCCTTAATCAAATATCATAAATATGAATATATGATTATATATTCTAATATAGTGCATTCTTAATTTCAGAAAATGAAGTCCATGAACCCACTAAGCAGGCCTTTGGAGGTCAACCAGTTGACCGGTCCAAATTACTCGGATTGGATCAGTAATTTGGAGCTTGTTCTCTCGGCCGAGCGCATAAGTTATGTGCTCACAGAAGATAAGCATGAAAGCCCTAAATTGAAGGAAGAAAAGCAATACAATGACAAGTATGATGAGGATCATATCTTGGCTAGATGCTATATCCTGGGTTCTCTCTCTCCAATATTCTTTAGAAGCAAGATGTGGAGATGAGCACATACCAGGAAATAATGCAAAATCTGAAAGATATGTTTGGTGACATTAACCGCACCCAGCGTTACAATATTATGAAAGAACTCGTTCGCTGCAAGATGCGGGAAGGAACTTCGGTTCGAGAACATGTACTCAAAATGTTTGGGTACTTGTCTGAGCTGGAGACTCTCGGGGCAAATATGGATGCAGACATGCAAGCTGATTTCATTCTGCTCTCTTTGCCCAAGTCTTTCAATAATTTTGTGGTTTCATTCCACATGAACAAGTTGGACTTGTCGAACGTGGACTTATTGCTGCATTAAAGTATGCAGAAGATGTAATGAAGAAAGATGGTCCCGTTGGCAGTGTAATGGTTGCATTGGTCAGAGGGAAGCGCGGTCGAAGCAAGATTCTCGGAAGGGTCCAACCCAGAAGAGAAAGAAGAAGAGTCAAAGCGTTGGCTCATCTTCCAATGCATCCACACTGATAGCGTCGAAGAAAACCGACGTCTGTCACCACTGCAAGAAGCCGGGGTACTGGAGGCGTAACTGCCTGGAATACCTGAAATCAGTCGACAAAGGTAAAGCTCCACCAGGTATGAAATCTACTTTCGTCATTGAAACTAGCTTTCTCGTTGGACGAGAAGGAAGTTGGGTTGTATATTCCGGTGCTTCTGTTCATGTATGCAATTTGTTGCATTTGTTTCAGGAAACTAGGAATCTAGAGGAAGGGGAGATAGTCATCCAGATGGGATCTGATGCAAGTGTTGCCGCAGTCACCGCCGGGACCTGTCGACTATCATTATCTAGTGGTAGAGCCTTAGTACTTAAAGAGTGTCTTTATGTACCTGAAGTCAGAAGGAATTTAATATCTGTATCTAAGCTTGTTAGAAATGGATATTCATTCATTTTCTGTAATAAATTAGTCATAAATCATTATGATAAATATATTACGGATGGTATTTTAGCTTCCGGTGGACTCTATGATTTTGTGCATTGATGAGCATGTCATGAATGTTACGAACACTAATAAAAACCTTAAAAGATCCAGGGATAATAAAAATCATTCGAATATGATTTGGCATCAAAAGCTTGGACATTTTTCTGTTGATAGGATCAATAGATTGATAAAAGATGGACCTTTACATTTTCTACAGGTTCAATCTTTGCCTACCTGTGAACATTGTATTCGAGGTAAAATGACTAGGATCCCTTTCCGTAACAAGGTTACAAGATGTGAAGGTATTATTGACCTAATACATACCGATGTATGTGGTCCCTTCAGTACCGCGACTCATAATGGATATCGATATTACTTGACGTTTATTTATGACCACTCGCAATACGGATTTATCTTTTTATTACATCATAAATCTGAAACCTTTGAAAAGTCCAAAGAATTCAAGGCTTTGATTGAGAACCAAACCTATAGGAAGATTAAACGGATTCGATCTGATCGAGGTGGCGAGTACCTCTCAGAAGAATTCAAGGAATATCTTAAAGAGAATGAAATTGTCTCCAATCTCACTCCTCCTGGAACTTCCCAACTTAATGGTGTTGCTGAAAGATGCAACATGACCATCATGTATATGGTCCGTTCAATGATGAGCAAAGCACATTTACCTCTTAGTTTTCGGGGATATGTAGTAGAGACTGCAATATATATCCTGAATAAGATTCCTAGCAAATCTGTACCTAAGACTCCTCATGAGCTCTGGTATGGAACCAAACCTAGTGTTAATCACTCGAGGGTTTAGGGTTGCTTGGTTCATGCTAAAAACGTGGACGCAAGTAAGCTAGAATCTCGCACTCATGAGTGTTACTTCATTGGGTATGTTAAAGATGGTATTGGATACCAGTTCTATGACCCTGAGACCCAAAAGGCTTTTATCTCTACATATGTGAAATTTTTGGAGGATGAAGGTCAATACAAAAATGAAGTAGAGGAACTCATTGAATCCCGTGAGGATTCTGATCTTCCTAGATCAGAAACTGAAGAGATAAATAAAGATGAAACACCCATACCTCTTCGAAGGAGTTCGAGGGTGGTTGCACCACCTGAAAGGTATGGATTCCATGTGTCAAGTGAGACTGACAATGATCCTACTTCATTTGATGAAGCACTCGCGGATCATGACATGGATATATGGATGCTAGCAATGAAGTCAGAAATTGACTCCATGCATAAGTGTATGGACCCTAGAGGATCCACCTAAAAGGGTAAAATCCATTGGGTGTAAATGGATCTTTAAGAAAAAGAGGGGACCTGATGGAAAAGTAGAGACTTTCAAGGCACGGCTCATAGCTAAGGGCTACACACAGAGAGAAGGCATCGATTACGATGAGACATTCTCTCCTGTGACTATGCTTAAATCCATCAGGACACTGCTGGCTATAGCCGCACACCTTGACTACGACATCTGACAGATGGACGTCAGGACGACTTTCCTCAATGGATACCTCGAGGAGGATATTTATATGGAGCAGCCCTAGGGCTTCATTACAGAGGATGACAAAGTATGCAAGCTGAAGAAATCCATCTATGGGCTCAAGCAAGCTTCTCGTAGCTAGAACATTAGGTTTGATGAAATCACAAAGAGTTATGATTTTGTGCAGAATCCTGATGAACCTTGTGTGTACAAGAAGCTTAGTGGGAGTGCCATTATATTCATCGTGCTTTACGTAAATGACATCCTTATAATTGAGAATGATACATGGATGATGACCAACGTGAAAATTTGGCTATCCCATACCTTTGAGATGAAAGATCTTGGAGAAGCCTATTACATCTTAGGCCTAAAATTGTTCAGGAACCGAGAAAAGAGGATATTGAGATTGTCACAGCATGGGTACATCAAGAAGATTCTTGAACGATTCCGTATGGATGGTTCCAAGAAAGGTTTCCTCCCCTTAAGACATGGTATCCATCTGTATAAAGGGGTGGCTCCTCAAACTGTTGAGGAAAAGAAAGCCATGTCTGGATGCCCTTATGCATCAATCGTAGGAAGCTAAATGTACGCCATGATGTGTACTAGGTCAGATATCTGCCATGCAATGGGAGAGATAAGTCGTTACCAATCCTGCTATGGAGAGCAACACTGGAATGCAGTAAATAACATATTTAAATATATAAGATGGACTCAAGATTACATCTTGGTCTATGGAGATGGTGATCTCTAAGTCTTGGGATATACAGATTCTGACTTCCAATCGGATATTGATGATCAAAAGTCGACATCAGGGTTTGTATTCCTGTTGAATGGTGGTCTTGTGAGCTGGAGAAGCAAGAAGTATGAAACTACAACAGATTCAACAATAGAAGCCGAGTACATTGCCGCATCAGATGCTGCAAAGGAGGCGGTGTGGTTGTGCAAGTTCATCCTGGAGCTTGGCGTAGTTTCCTCTGATAACCCCATCCCGTTACTCTGCGATAACACATGAGCCATTGCCCAAGAAAAGGAACCCATATGGCATCAGAAGAGCAAGCACGTGGAAAGGAAATAACACATCATTCAAGAGATTCAAAAGCGTGGTGACATCATCATCTCCAAGGTGGCCTCTGCCGACAACGTTGCTGATCCTCTTACCAAACCTCTGACACAGAAGGTTTTCGACCAGTATGTAATGAGTATGGCTTTAAGGATTGTTCCTAAATGGTTCAGAGAGCTAGTGGGAGATTGTTAGCAATGTGAGCCCGAGACGAACCATTCCTGCAATAAATGTTATTGTTATAAATGATTTATCAATAAAAGTTATTGATTATTTTTTACTCCCTTTCTGAGATTGAATGAATGAATGCACTATAAGGTCCCTCTGTACAATAAGGGTTATGTACCATGGCCAGCTTGATAATCATACAGTTGTTGGTTCATTAATTGAATCATAGATGTTGATGCTTGGATGAATATCTAAGGAGTTAGGTAGAGGACTCATCAAGCATTATCAAATGATTGTTAGTGATGATCTCTAGCCTGAGTAGGAGATGGCAATCCTTTCTCATTTGGATGATATCTGGCTGACCTCTTGATGAAGGTCCTCTGCATCGTAATAGTGATTCAGAGGTGTCAGATTAGTTGAGTCAATGAGTTGACTTAACGAGATAGAGATAACCAAAGACCTATATTGAATACTGCCACAGCATAGGCATGCATCCTCTGACCAGAGGCAGATGTGTTGTTATATGTCTGAGTGTGTACATTTGGCAGACCAATCGATTGATGACCTAACCAAGGTCTATATACCGACGAGCTGGTGTGCATGTAAGGACATATGAGTAATACGATCTCTCAAAAGGATCATACAGGTTCACATGTGAACCGGAAGACATGAGCTCACTCATGAGGTATTGGAACTGATCAAATTCCATGCATGGTCATCATGCTTTGTAAGCATGACATGAATTTGAAGGTAAGATATATGCTTTGGGAAAGCATGTGATCTATACCAATTCCCAATGACCAAGATTGAGAAACTTAGTGATCAAACCCTGTAGATGATAGTGTAAAAGTGATCTATATCTTCAGGATGATCATAGGTCTTCCAATATGTAGGATGTACATGTGTTGGGAATACATGAGGGTGATGTGATCATAAATGATTGTATAGCCATGACGCTTCCATTCCGAGGGAGTGATGAAACAGGTTTGGATTTTAGTGACTCCTTTCAGTAGAGAAGTGATATAATCTTAGTCCATGTATTGGACATTGATCTGAATGAGATTCATATGCAATGAGAAGATTAGGTCTATGGTCTTGAATTAATCAAGCATCTGTGGGAGGTCCATGAAATCTGGATTTGAGATGTGATTCTAAACATCCAAGTAACTATACGTGGAACAATGCAATTGCCATGTCCTTATCTCCAAGCATTTGCGGAGAAATCGCATTATTCTTGAAAATGTTCGAGGATAATTCCATAGTTGAATTATATCTAAGAATTGAGAAATTGATAATTAAATATGATTTAATTATCTTGATGTTTGTGGAAATTATCCAATATAATTAAATGTGATTTAATTATTGTGGACAAGAATAATGTGGATAGCAATGTCCAATTATTCGTAATATATTATAAATGTGATTTATAATGTATTAGAAAGAGCTAATTACAATTTATATTTGTTAATTACTTATTGATGTGTATTGGATACACATTGTGTAATTAATTGAAAATGTAAATTACATTTTCTTTTGGGCTGTGAATGTATTTTACAAATTTCCAATGGCAAGATTGCAATATTCTCAAAATTAATTATGAATTATTTTTGAAGAATAAATCACAACAAAAGTTGTTGGATTAAATAATGGAGTTTTCCATGGAGATTAGCAATCTCATGAGATTGCTCCCCACTTGGAAACAAGTGGACGGCTACCAAGTCTAATATGGAATTGGTGATCGTCCACCATATTCCATGGAAAATGCAATCTCCATGTTGATTATCTCCCTTATTTGATTGATTTAATTTAGGATTAAATTGTATTTAATTTACCAAATATATTTGATCTAAATTAAGTTATTAATTGTCGGCTTTTACCAACAACAATCTTGACCATTGGATTGGACATAAATCACTCTCATCCATTGATTTTATGTATCCCATGGATTGAGATCCATGGATCCCAAAACCCTATAAATAGAGAGGCATACCATGCTCTTTAGGATTATGCTTTTGAAGCACATCTCTCTCTCTCTCTATTCATTCCGCACGCCAATCCTCTCCCTCTCCTTCTTGGTGGCCGTCCACCATACCCTAGAGGAGAAAGCCGTTGTCGCTCCGCCACTGCGCCACCGCTTCAACGTTCTTCGGTTCTCCGTCTTCTTTGGAGTGCTACGCTCGCAAAGGAGGTGTTTGATCTCGTACGACGAGATCGGGAGTTCACCGTGCTTGGATCAACTTGTTGGATTGCGAGGATCATGCGGTTCATCCCCGCGCTCGCAAGCGTCTTCGCAAATGATCGGACTTGAGACAGGAGGTCTCTTTTCATAGAGACTCAATCAACCACGCTTCAAGAGGTATTCCTTTATAATTGATGTGGTTCTAGATGAAACGATCTGAGAATCGTTCTTGGATCATGTGGTTTCATCGCATGAAATTTTTTTAAATTCTGCTGCATAGAACAACTAGTACGACTAGTCATTCTACTTCGTATTCGATTAGATGCTCATGCTTCCGTGATGCTCTTGAGGATAATACCATATCCTTCAAGATAAGCTAGGTCAAAGTGTTAACTTAGAAAAATTGAGATAACCAAGACCTATATCGTATGTTGTCACGATACATGTACGCATCCTCTAACCGGAGATATATGTGTTATTACGTATTTCAGTATATAAATTTGGCAGACCATTAGGTTGATGACCTAATCAAGGTCTATACATCGGCATATTAATTTGCATATAAGGGTATATGATTAACACGATCTCTCAAAGGTATCCTACATGTTCACTATTGAACTGGAAGACATGAGCTTACTCATGAGATAATGAAGTAAACCAAATTCTAATGTTTGTCATCTTGTCTTGACAAGACCAAATTTTTATTATATATGCTTTTGGAAAGCATATGATTGTACTAACTCTCAATGATCGAATGAGAAATTTATTGATAAAACATGAAAGAAACAATCCAAAATGGGACCAGAACTTCGAGTTTAATCACAATTTTCTAGTATGTAGGATGTACGTTTATTAGGAATACTCATGGATAATGTGATCTTTAAATGATTGTATACCATGATGCTTCCATTCCGAGGGAATGATGAAACAAGTTCGAATTTTAGTGACTCTACTAAGTATAGCGGTTTTTCAATCTTAGTCCAAATATTGTATATTGATCTGAATAAGATTCCGAGTCAATAAGAAGATTGGTTATAATGTTTGACATGATCATGCATATTGGAGGGATCTTTTGCTCTAGATATGGAATCACATCTCATATCCAAGTCACTATACATGGATATACAATCGTCACGTCCTTATCTCTAAGTATCCATAGAGAAGGCACACTGTCCTTGAAAAAAATTCAATGATCGTTCCATCTGAGATAGATCTGAATGATGGAATTTTACGATGACTTAAATTAGATTAGTTATATTGGATAATATTATCCTGGATATTGTTATTTGTAGTTATCCAAGAATAATGTAGGTAAGATTCACATTATTTTTTTGGATATGTGAAGAAAGGATATGAGATAACTAAATTGAATTTAATTATCTTGGATAATATTAATATGGATATTGTTATCCACAATAGTCATAGATATTGTGGATTTGATCCACTATATCCAATGGAAAATTGATTGTGAATAAAATCCACAAATTTAATATTAATGTGAAATGGATTCACATTATGTAATAAATGTAAAATAGATTTACATTAAATTTTAGACCTTTGATTATGACTTATAACTTTAAATGATCTATTTGTAATTATCACAAATAATTTGGAATTATTTGGTGAGTACAATTCAACAAATAAAAATGTTCATTGTTAAAAGGATATAGCCGTTAAAAAAGAAAATATACAATAATATGAGGGGTCCATCGTGGGACCCACCATGATAACGCCCCCACGTTATTACGTATTTATCTTTCTTTTGTTTTTCTTTTAATTGTTTATTTTTTGTCAAGTTTATTGTATAATTTTAATTTCTATAAATAGTCAACAACAAAGAGATAAGATGACAAAAAGAAAAATAAAATAAAAGAGGATAATACAAATTAGAGAGGACGTCTATTTTGTGGCCCACCATAAGGGATGTCTCCCCTCGAATATGCATTATCTCTTGTTTTTGTTTCCTCTCTCTTCGTTATCCTCCTTTATTTGTTGATAATTTTAGGAGATGATTAATTGATATAATAATTGATAATTTATTATAAACTTTTATCCTCAAAGTTATTGAGGATCAATTAATCTTGGTCATCTATTTTTGTTAGGAATACAATCTTAACAGTAAAAAATATATATAAAGGGAGAGGCAGCGCCTACTCTCCAAATACAAAAACAACGGAAGTAATTCCAAGAGTTGGAATTAAATTCAAGTCTCTCTATCTCACCACACATCCCCTCCTTCCTCTTTATCCTTCATGGACGCCCCTTTACCCCAAGGCTGATGATATGCACGTCCAGACTATCCCCTCATGGCCCTGCCTATCACAGTGTTGTCGGATTGGTTTGACCAATCATGAAGGATCTTTTCGCGTTTGTGCTTCGTACTATAGAAGACGGAAGATGATTTCATATGACAAAACTAGGAATGAGTACATAAAGATAATCTCATTGATTGCGGAAAGCATGTGGTTCATCCCACGTCCGCAAGTGTTTCCATAGGACTAAACTTAAGCCTGGAGGTCTTTTGCACTAAATACTTGTAGATCACGATCATGCTTCAGAGGTATGTTTTAATCTCTTGTGATCATGATGGAGTGGACTGGAAATGGTAACCAATTCATGTGGTTCTATCGTTTTTTTAAATGCTATTGCTATTTTGACTTGTATGATAAGTCTATTTTTACCGGATATGATCTGATCTACATGCTTCTGTGATGTGTGAGGCCTATCTGTCTCCCTTCACGGTGGATGCCTATATAAACCCTCATCCCTTCTCTCTTTATCCATCCATTTCATACAACATCCCGCCGCCCTCCTCGAGCTAAGGTTGAGAGGTTGGGGATGAATAGGGAGGTAGTGGAGATTCACAAGCGAAGCACTACCAGGAAGAAGCAAAGGAGAAATGTACGAGCCTCTCATAGCGAACTTCATGTATGAGGTAAATATATCTAACTTGACCTTGCTTTTTAAGTTCCTCTTCTTGTGTATATCAGTATTAGCATATAAGGAAGAAATCTGAGTATAACTCCTGTTTGGGTGAGGGCACTTCTACCGTTGGTGAACATGTGACCCATCACATGATTCACCCATCCATGACATGAGGCATATCGATTCTTCACTATATGTTAATAGTAGTGTTGCAGTGTTATTGTATGATTTTAGAATTTAAGTAGCATCCTTCTTAGGTGAGGGCAACCATGCTATAGTTGAATGTGTGATTCTTTGCATGCTTCACCCACCCATGATGCGAGGTGTGCCAGTTCTTCATTGTTTTCTCTTATTGAGTCATTCTTTCCAAAAATATTGTTGGTTTTTATTTTGAATATTTCTTTTATAAGAGTAAATTTCATCAAAGTTTCATTTGAAATATTAGCTAATGTAAAGGGAAACATTAGAATTATCTTCGAAATATCACATCATACAAGGGAAAACTCTCCTGAAATTTCGAAATAGTTTATGTTATTTGCGTTCTTCATTCTCTTCTTGTGTTCTTTACAATATTTGTACATTCTTCACGTTCTTTACACGTTCTTCACATGTTCTTTATGTTCTTGAATCACATATGAATTTTGATCATTTGAAAAGGCGTCAACTATCATCATTGAATATAAATCAAAGTAAGTTGATGTCATGTGAAAGTTAACATGTTAGCTAATGAAAAACTCCTTATCTATTGGATTTTTAAGTTAAATCAAATTCGGTCCTTGATTTTGGTGTACTCTTTACAAAGATCATTCAAGTAGTTACTACAAGAAACTTTTTGTTGATTGCTAAATGTTTATATCAACATTTTCTAAGCCCGATTTTGTGTAGGGACATATACATACAATTACTATGACTCATACACGTTTTGTGGATAATCATATCACGAGATATTATATTTTTTAAAACTATATATATATGTGTATACATGATATGTATATCTATACCTAAATACATACTGGAGAATTAAGTTAAAGTATGATACATGGAATCATATAATTGTTATATTATGTAAATTGGACATGATTTTAATATATCGAATGACATATTTGTTTTGTCAATTATAAGAATGACTTGAAGTAGACACTACATAATAGACATGCAACATATATGATTTGTAAAAAGAAATTAGCATGACAGATCAAACCTAGGTGGTAAATTTGAATAACTTAATTCTCCTGAAACAATGATCTCACAAAATAAATTATTTGTAATATGTGGTACTCAGTTGCCATAAGACAGATTGACTATTTGAAGATGTTCTTGTGTCATGTGGAGGCCCGAGATGGTATAAATTGGAGTTATATCACAATAATATGTATCTTAGCCCGTTAAGAAAGAGATTAAGTGGCGATATGCATGTAGATTAAGCAACTATGCCATTGAGAGTGGGTTGACTTGTTATACCTGTTGATAGTCTAAAGATCCAAAATAAAATGATAAATAAGAGTTGTCCATGTATAATGGAAGATCGGTTGAGGTTACATGTGTTGACATATATAAGCTCATTTCAAAGCAACCTCCAATTCTGAAGCATTCACAACTTTAAAGTCCATGCCATGTAAGGTGATATCACTTGGACTAATGACATAGAATATAATGGATGGGAACAAATGGAATGGAATACATAAAAACTAATAAATAATAATGAAACTTATGATATGATAAGTTTTATTATATTACCATAATTGTTTTACTTTTCTTTTCACCGCTATTGGACGTTCTCTTACTCATGTCCTATATTTTTCTGAAAATTCAACATGCATCAATAAGATATCACTAAGCCAGTAGTCAACCAACGAGCCCTTAATCAAATTCATTTAGTATCATGTAGTTAGTAGTTCTTCTGAGGTTTTTTCCTTCTAAGATTGATGTATATGTAAAAGAATACATTTGATATGTTTGCTATGTAAAATTGTGTTGAATGCGTTATTTATGAAATTTTCTATTGCGGTATGTATTTGAATATATATTAGCTATTAGGCCAGCTTCTCATATTTGTAATATTTTTAGTTTATTCATAACATTGTTAAAAAATCCCCAAAAATAAAATAGTTTGCATTTACTTGTACTATATTATGTATTTTTATTTGGAGATTTATTTGATATTTTTATTTTAAAATATAAAACATTGCAAAACCTAAAAAACATAAAAATCTCACATAACATCAAAAACCCAAACGCAAGATTCCATTTTGTTCCTTTTATTTTAGTGATTTTTACCTCACAATTCCTATAAACTTTATAAATTATCTTTTCGACCTTTAAAACAATATAATTCCCTCCCCAATTTCATAAACTTGCTAACTCTTACCCCTTGAACCCTATCGTTAATCTATTTGAAACCCGTAGGGGTTCTTGGGAAATTTATGGGGTCGATATGGTATTACGTTGTGCAAAAAGTCATAAAAATAATTTAACAAGTTTCTAAGGTTCATAGGGTAAAAATCCCTTTATTTTATCTAGCTAGTAAAAATGTAGGTTGGTTTTTGGACTTTATTTTGAGGCATAAATCACATTTTCCTAAGATTCCAATTTGCTTTACTGTTTTATTAGTAGAATTATCCGTTTTAACTTATTTATTGCATGCCTTTAATCATAAAAATAAAACATTTGAATATATTCTAACAACTCAAAAATATATTTCCCTATTTTTACCTTTCCCTTGTTTGTATTGGATTTATTACTTGTGTTTCCTTTTTTGTGTATTCTCTCTCTCTCTCTCTCTTGTTAGCAATGTGAGCCCCGGGCGAACCATTCCTACAATAAATATTATTGTAATAAATGATTTATCAATAAAAGTTATTGATTATTTTCACTCCCTTTCTGAGATTAAATGAATGAATGCACTATAAGGTCCCTCTGTACAATAAGGGTTATGTACCATGGCCAACTTGATGATCATACAGTTGTTGATTCATTGAATGAATCATAGAGGCTGATTCTTGGATGAATATCTAAGGAGTTAGATAGAGGACTCATCAAGCATCGTCAAATGATTGTTAAGTAATGATCTCCAGCCGGAGTAGGAGATGGCAATCATTTCTCAAATGGCTAATATATGACTGACCTCTTGATGCAGGTCCTCTGCATGGGAATAGTGATTCGGAGGTGTCAGGTTAGTTGAGTCAATGGGTTGACTTAACGAGATCGAGATAACCAAAGACCTATGTTGAATATTGTCACAGCATAGGCATGCATCCTCTGACCGGAGACAGATGTGTTGCTACATGTTTGAGTGTGTACATTTGGCAGACCAATAGGTTGATGACCTAACCAAGGTCTATACACCGACGAGCTGGTGTGCATGTAATGACATATGAGTAATACGATCTCTCAAAGGGATCATACATGTTCACTTATGAACCGGGAGACATGAGATCCCTCATGAGGCATTGGGACTGATCAAATTCCATGCATGGTCGTCATGCTTTAGAAGCATGACATGAATTTGAAGGTAAGATATATGCTTTGGGAAAGCATATGATCTATACCAATTCCCAGTGACCAAGATTGAGAAACTTAATGATCAAACCCTGAAGATGACATTGTAAAAGTGATTTTTATCTTCAGAATGATCATAGGTCTTCCAGTATGCAGGATGTACATGTATTGCGAATACCTGAGGGTGATGTGATCATAAACAATTGTATAATCATGATGCTTCCATTCCGAGGGAGTGATGAAACATGTTTGGATTTTAGTGACTCCTCTCATTAGAGAAGTGACCTAATCTTAGTCCATGAACTGGACATTGATCTGAATGAGATTCAGATGCAGTGAGAAGATTAGGTCTACGGTCTTGATTTGATCAAGCATCAGTGGGAGGTCCATGGGATCTGGATTTGAGATATGATCTCAACATCCAAGTCACTATACGTGGAACATTACAATCACTATGTCCTTATCTCCAAGTATCTGAGGAGAAATGACATTGTTCTTGAAAGGGTTCAAGAATAATTCCATAAATCTAAGCAATGAAGAAATAATGATTAAATGTGATTTAATCATCTTGATGTGTGTAGAAATTATCCAATATAGTTAAATATGATTTAATTATTATGGATAAGAATAATGTGGATAGAAATATCCAATTATTCATAATATATTATAAATGTGATTTATAATGTATTAGAGAGAGCTAATTAAAATTTATATTTGTTGATTAATTATTATGTGTATTGGATACACATTGTATAATTAATTGACAATGTAAATTATATGTTGTTTTGGGTTGTGAATATGATTCACAATTTTTCAATGGCAAGATTGCAATATTATCAAATATAATTGTGAATTATTTTTGAAGAATATATCACAATAAATTTGTTGGAAATAAATAATAAAAGAGATTTCCATGAAGATATGCAATCTCATGAAATCTCATGAGATTGCCTTCATATGGAATGGAGTCGGCGGCACCCAACTCCTAATTGGAATGGGTGGCCGTCCACATGGAATGTACATGGAGATGTGATCTCCATGTATATTCTCTCCTTATTTGTTGGTATAATTTAGGACTGATTTATATTTGATTTTGTCAAATATGTTTTAATCTAAATTAGATCATAACTTGTTGGTTTTACCAACAACAATCTTGACCATTGGATTGATGTAAATCAATCCCATCCATTGATTTTATATGTCCCATGGATTGAGATCCATGGATCCCAAAACCCTATAAATAGAGAGGCATACTATGCTCTCTAGGGCTATGCAATATTGGAGCACAAACTCTCTCTCTCTCTCTCTTTCTCCATACACGTCAACTCTCTCTCCCTCTACTTGGTGGCCGACCACCAAACCCTAGGGGAGGTTCTTCGTCGACACCTTCGCCACCGCGCCGCCGTTTCGACGTTCTTCGGTTCTCCGTCTTCTTGGAGTGCTACGCTCACGAAGGAGACGTTCGGTCTCGTACGACAAGATCAGGAGCAACCATTCTTGGATCATCTTCTTGGATTGCGAGGACTACGCGGTTCATCCTCCCGCTCGCAAGCGATCTCACCGACGATCGGACTTGAGACAGGAGGTTTCTTTCTTTAGAGACTTGATAAACCACGCTTCAAGAGGTACTCCTTTATACTTGTTGTGGTTATAGATGAAACGATCCGAGAATCGTTCTTGGATCATGTGGTTTATCATATAAAAATTTTAAATTCCGCTGCACAGAACAACTAGTACGACTAATCATTCTGCATCATATTGGATACAATGATCACGCTTCCTTGATGCACTTGAGGATAAATTCCATATCCTTTAAGCGGTATCAGAGCCTTAGGTCGACGGTTTCGAATATGATTCGCAAATCGAGGACGACTTGGGTTCGTTAAGGTCGCGAAAGTTTTTGTCGCATTTGTTTTTCGCAGATCTGTTTAGTAAATAATTTCGGCCATGTTTAAAATGTTTAAGCACAAATTATTTACTTGTATTATTTTCCCCCATTAAATAAGGAAACCATAGGATCTGAGTTTGCGTAACTCGGATTTTGTATGCTCGAGATATGATTGTTTTAATGAACAAGTATGCACTGTTGCAGGAACTGTAGATCTTAACATGATTAAAGAGTTAATTACTGTTTTGATCTGCCTCAAAATGCATGAAACATCACTTGGGTTCTGTCCTAAATCAAGTTAGCAATCTTTGAAAATTGAGTTTGTCTAATTTGGATTTAAATTGATTGAGATATGTTAATTTTAGTGAGTAGCGGTCACTACTGAAATTGCAGTCTTAATCAAGAACAAAGTGATTATCAATTAACTAAATTAATTGTTAATTTCATGAAATAATTATGGAAAATATTTGTGAAATATTGGAAAATGGTTATTTCCTTAATTGACTTGGCCTCAACCAAATAATCGATTGGATTTGATCTGAATCATAATTGGAAACACAATCATCAAACTTGATGCTAGAATAGGATAGGGAATTTGTGTAAAAAATTTCCTTATAATCAAAAATGTTTTGATTATTACTATGTGGTATAATTTCGGTTGAAGAACCGATGATCATCTCAAGTACAGATTGATATATTTGGCATTATACTTTATTGAGGTGGATATGGTGTCTAGTCGGAGAGCATTGAGGTTGCGGGTTGCAACGTATGTGGTCCGTCCCACTCTCGTTGCAACTGACCATGATAGCGGGTAGGGACTCGATAATGCCGGAGAAAATCAAGGTGTATTTTCTAATTATTAAAATTCGAATTAATACGTACTTTGAGATATTACTATATATATATATATATATATATATTCAAGTAAAATAATCAAGTTTGTTCATTGAATTGGATTGATAATTAATTTAATATGATTAAATTGATTATGTCCAATTAAAACACTCTATTATGAATAGAGTTATTATTTCCCTTGGAAGAATTAATTATATGAATGTGATTCATGATAATTGATTAAAATTTGAATATGAGATGGAGGATCACATAAGTGACATCCATGGTCTCCTGTCAAGGCAAAGGGTTCCGTCGCCAAGTATCGTATGTAGGAGACACATGTCCGAAGTGACAGCTCTTGCATACGATCCATTTGGATCGGGATCGTCGCTTCTCGAAAGAGTAAGGACGTATTCGTAGTGACCCCAATATCAGATCCTCATATTATTGGGGCGATATTGGATTGCGCATAGCGAGTTGTATTCCTGTTGACGGTTGGTTCAATTAATGACGGGTCAACATCACCTTAGGAGGATGATGAATCCACATTTCATCATCTTTATTCTATCATTTTGGCCACAAAAATCCTAGTAAATGCATGTAAATACCCTTAATTAGAGCATCTTAGCATTCATGCATGTGCATGTAAATAGTGTGTAAAATACTGTATTTAAAGCTAAAATTATAGAATAAATAAAAGAAAAGAAAAAGAATAAAATATTGTAAATATTTTATGACCCAAAACCCCGAGACCAAGGCATCTTGATGAATAGGTCGAGAAGGAATAAAGTAGGGGGAGATAAGGGCCAGACACCTATTCATTTTATTCTTTCCTTATTCATTTTTAGGACCTATTTTTGGTTCCACTTTTTGTACCTCAAATAAAGAAACCTTGTACATGAAAGATGTAGATAATTAAATAAATAAAAATACAAAATTTATTTCATACAAAAGTACTGTACAGATAAAAAATTGTGATCTAAATAAAAATCCAAAATACCAACTTCCCAGACCTGTATCTTGCACATAAAATCTCGAAATGCATCAAATTCACCTTTAATGTATATAATTTAAAATAATCTATTTAATGAAGGTGGTTTCGTATTTGGCGGAGCTACGGTTTGAAAGTTAAGTTTTGGATCCCGATTGTATACTTGTACAGAGTAGAATATTCATTTTATTATTTCTTCATTACTTTCATAATTTTATATTTTTATAATTTTGTAAATATTATTTATAACTTACATGTACATTAAAACAGGAACAAAAACCTCAAGAAAACACAAAATAAAACACTTATGTACAACACACCTAGGTATAATATCTGTACATATACCAATATATTTACTATGTATATTTTATTAAGTGTACAAAATACATCAGAAAAACAAAATAAAAATATATTTAAGTGTACAAAGATATTTTATAAATTTATAAAATAATAAACAAAAATAAATAAATTAAATATACAAAATAAAAATAAAAGAATAAAATATATATATATATACCTATGTAAGGCATAAAAGGTAACTTGTAATTATGTACCTCATAAAAATAATAAAAATCACTAAAACATTCTTTAGAAAATAAGAAACATTTTTTATTTAATAACCTAAAATTAATAAATTCATTTACTATTTTATTTCGATTTTACAAATAATTTTTGGCTCTAAATTTCCTGGTTGGTCCACGTGGACCAACCAGGTGCGGTCGCTTGTTGACCTCGGTCAACTCCCTGACCGAGGCCTGCAAGCTTCTGACAGCCCGATTCGAGCCCGATTTCGCCCAATTTTTTAGCCTCATCCTTGCGTCTTCTTCCCTCGATTCCTTCTTGGGAATTGCTCTCTGTACATCCCTGATCCTCGCCGAGCCCTCAGATCTCCCTAGATCTTCATCATTTGTGCGTGTTCTTCCTCCCAAATTCACGCCACCACCTTGTACATATCTGACCCTCCACCTTCAAGCTCAAGTTTAAACCCCCTTAGCACTCGCTTCGCTCCTGTTTTGGTGTCCTTGAGAGAGAGGAAGGTGACAGCTTCCGCCTCCGCGCGTCAGATCGGTCGAGCAAGCACTAGGGTGGCTCCACCACCTCCGTCGAGCTCCGGCGTCGAGGTTCTTCACCTCTGGTCCCAGCCATCGAGGTATACCCCTATTCTCTCCCCTTTTCGCTTCTTTTTATTCCCTATAGTCCTAGGAGTAGTTCATCACCCTTAGATCCCTTCGCCGATCACTATCTCGACCAATTGCACTCCATCGCCAGTGTGCACTGCCGGTCGAAGATCCTTCGCCTTCCACTGACCATCTCCGACCTTCCACTACGCCTCCGCGGGGTCTAGGCAATTTGCCCTGGACCCTCTCACTCCTTTTTGCAGGTCAACGTACAGTCAAAGACCCTGGGGGCTCATTTTGGAGCGTCGCCCGAGATTCCTGGAGCTCGAAGCTCCGCCACCATCGCGCCACCGCCACAGTGCTTCTCCGACGAGCTGAGTACCTCAGCACGTAGAGGGACGTCCCAGGAGCTCGCAGCCCAATTTTGGAGCCCATCCATCGTTGGAGACCCGAGATCGAGCTCGGGGAAGTACGCCTCGCCGGCGTTCTTCCCCGTTCTTCCCCTTGGCTCCTCTGCCATTCGATCGAGCCGCAGCTCCAGTTCTGACCATAGCCATTGGATCGTGCCACGCATCGACCGTCGATCTCTTCGCCAGATCTGATCTCAGCTGACCATTGCCGAACCGTCATCGTGCGTTGTGCGCGCGCCACGTGGATAAGTGAGCGGCCCTCCACCGTTCGATCGCACACGAGGATATTAGGCGTGGGTATTTTGCACTCACCCTCATCAAATTTTGTATTTCAATTCAGTCCATAAGCTTTTAGTTGTAGTTTAAATATTTCTGTAATATTTGCATCCAGACCGCCGTAGTTTCCATATTTGCACTTAGGTACTATCCACGTCACCTCGCGTGCCCGTGCGCGTGAGGGAGCTGGGTATTTTGCACCGGACCCTCGAGGGGTTTGTTTATTTCGTTTCAGTCCATGCACTTTTTAATTAAGTTGTAATATTTTGGTAAAATTGCATCTGAGCCCCTGAAACTTTGTATAATTGCAAAAATACGCCTGCCAGGTCACGTGCCCAGTGCGCGTGAGTTGGACATTTTGCAGCAATCCCCCTATGGGTTTGGGTATTTATTTTTAGTCCAGAAAATTGTATTTAATGTTATATATCTTTAGAAAATTGCAAGTAGGTCCTTGGACTTCTGTATATTTACATTTATGCCCTTGTTAGTATTGTATTTTTGCTTGGATGTTTGCATTTGTTTCATGCATCATTTTAACTCGAAAAATTACCAAAAAAATATCATAAGTTCCTGTTGCATTGTAGTTTAATGCCATATTTTTAATTTGCATTTATATTGCATTTTCATATTTATTAAAAATCAAAACATGCATTTTCAGCACTGTATGCATTAGAAAATCCATAAAAATTATAAGAAATTTTTGAAAAATTCCAAAAAATTATATTTTGAATGTTTTATCATCTTTTAGTGTCAATCCAAAAATCATTAAAAAATTCAAAGTAAAACTCCTAAAAATTAGAAAACCCCTAAAAACTTCATAAAAATCTAAAAAATTCTAGAAAAATCCTAAAAATACAAACTCGATTTCCTAGTTTCCTTATTTTATTGCCTTTATTTTAAAATATTTAAGGAATTTTTGACACTATTTGATAATTTTTATCCTCATTTTAATTTCGGCCAGTAGGTTAGTTCACTGTTTTCTAGCATTTTGACATTTAAAAATACCAAAAACATCCATAAAAATCTCCAAAGATCATAAAAACATCATAAAATTATAAAAAGACCAAAAACATTGTGTTTCCTGATTTTTCCTTATTTTTACCTATTTTTTATAAATACTCTATTCCTCTCTCTCTTATATTGTATATATATTCTATTATTGAAAATGAAAATATAAAAGCACAAAATATAAAAAGAAAATATAAAATCAGTAAATTAAAAACCCAAATATAAAAATATAAAATCAAAAAAATAAATTAAAAAAATATAATATAAAATTCAAAACCCACAAAAAATAGCACATCTGGACAAATATTCACAACCACATTTTGGGCATTTTTGCTTGTTCTATCTTGTTTGCTCCCTACGTTCGACACTCTACACACTTGCACACTATACACACTTTTTTAGAGTTAATAATAAATTTTAACTTCACCTTGGCTTGTCATTGTTTGATTTGATATTGTGGGTTAATTGTTGATCAACATGGGTTTTGTGAGCGGTCGCCGCAACGACATTGTGGTCCCGCCTTGTGTGGACTATTTAGACCCTTGCGAAAATCGCGTTATCAAATGGCGCCGTTGCCGGGGAGCAATAGTGTATAGAGCATTCTTTTGTCATTGACTGTGGATATTTGCCTATCTTCTTACATATTTATTAAACTCTGTTGTTGATTGGTCTAATCACCCTTTTTGTTGAATTTTGTGCGAGGTACCGCCAAGCGAGGGAAGCGCTCTACTCAAGGCGCTTGTGCACCCAAGCGATAGTTCACTAAGCACCAAAGAGAACTTGGAGGCTTGAGAAGACCATCATTTTTATAGAATTTTTGTAGTTTAAAAATTTTGTAATTTAAAGTGAGAGAGAGAGAGACTTTATTTGTAATAACTTGGACTCTCCGGGACACTTGGGCCTAATTTCCAAGTGTTTGTTCACTTGGAGGCTCACCGTGGTTTTGTTTTTTTCGCGGCTTTATCGCTTTTATTCCTATTTGTTTCACGAGGATTTAGCCCCTAGACATAGGAATTTTTGTTGATTGTGACGACTAAGAAGCTAAGGCCCAATCCCTAATATCTTGCCCGTGCCTATAGAACGTAATTGGACTTGGCTAAAAATCAACTGAAAAAGCTATTTGACTTGGACTAGAGACCACGTGCCGGGAGGGGTCATATACATCGTGCGCATGATCCATTGTGGTGGACACCGATTGGCCCCCAAGACCGGACTCCGGACTCTCTTCCTAGTCATAGCTACTTGTTCTTCACGTTAATAGAAGTTGTTCATCTTAGGATGATTTCCTCGTGCATGCATTTAGGTAGTTTTATTTATTGTCTTTAAATTATGCGCAGATCACTTTGCATGTAGAGTGCTGGTAGAAAAGTACGCATCTCTATCCCTGCATGCATCATAGATTTTGACCGCGCATCGGCTTTTCCGCTTTCCTCCCCCAGTTTTATTGGACTATAAATAACAAGAAAATTGGAAAATTCGTTAGACGATGCTTGTTCAGAAAAATACATAAAAAGCGAAAACAATAAAAATTGGGACTGCTAAAGCAAACTGGACTTAAAATTCACTTCACCAAAAATTTTGCCTTGGGGAGAGAAACCCCCTCATTGATTGATTTATCTGCTGCGGGAGAGTAACCCGACACAGGATAGAGCCACACCTAAAATTCTGGTTGACTACTGGTCGTGGTTAGTTATTCTCCAGTGAGGATCTCTCCGGTAGCCGGTAAAGCGGACCGCGATGTCCTTAGCATATTGAATTAGTGGGTACAACCGGGTTACGGTCCGCAATTCATACTGGCTGGGAAAGATCTAACGTGGATTGGGACAGTCGGCTAGGAAAGCAGGGTTCCCAACAGCTCGCTCTAACGCTCTGATAGATTGATTGATAACCCAATAAAAATTGATAAGATAAAAGACCGAACCTTCACGGTCATCAGCTCCAGTGTTGCGTTGGTGAAGTTGGGGTTTGATTGATCTTCTTGGTTGCTTTCCAGATCTCATCCGACATTTTCTACATCAATATGATGGGGAGGAGATCCCTTAGGCCACGCCTGGTGACACCGCTATCGAGCACTCCTTCCCACTCATCTAGGAGAGTTTTGGAAAGTTCAGACCCACTCTCTGAACCTGAGTTCTCAACCACCCTGTTCCCCCCTCGACCACCCTTCTCCAATAAATCCTGAGACTACATATGACATTCGGTTGGATACACCTGAAATGGGTTCATTTGCCTTTGTAGAAAATCAAGAGGAACCCATGGCCAGCAGTGAGGGAAACATACATGAGCAAGGCGAGCCTCCCTTCGTTTATGATCAGACCGCTATCAACAATTCACTGATGGAATCACAAGAAACAATGCAGTAACAGATAAGAGACCAGGGAGCCTTCATGGGAACATCCTGAGAGAGATAGAGCAGATGCGAGCTGACCGTGAAGACATATCTGAGGGTGGTGGAGAAATACATGATGCAGCAGACAGAGCAGGAGGACCTGACGAGGAGAGACCACCACCGACAACCATGAGGCAGTTGCACAACCCAGCTGCAACCCTCACTCATTGATGGATCCGAATCTCTCCCATATATGAAGACTTCGAGCTTCGCCCCCATACCATCCAGTTGTTGCCTAAGTTTCATGGGGTGGCCACTGAAGAGCCGCACCTCCATTTGCAAGAATTCGAGATGATATGCAGCACAATCGATGACAGGTTTGTGACTGAGAACACCATAAAAATGATAGCCTTCCCATTCTCCTTGGTTGATCGAGCCGCCTATTGGCTGAAACACTTGGGAAGGTATATCGACACGTGGGAACAACTCCGGACCGCATACTTAAATAAGTATTACCCTCTCGGCCGGACAAATGCAGCAAGAGCTATGATCAACAACTTCACAATGATTCCAAATGAGCAGTTCCATGAGGCTTGGGATCGCTTTAGAGAGCTCATTGACCGGTGTCCATATCACGACATATCAAAGCTCAACTTAGTACAGAGCTTCTTTTGTGGGCTGACACCGGAATTGCAGGGTCTTGTTAATGCCTCTTGCGGTGGGTCATACTTTTCCAAGGGTGAAGATGATGTCTGGGCTATTTATAAAGGCATGGCAGAGAACTCTACTGTCATGGCCCAAGCCAGAGTCTACATGCAACAAAATCCCCTCCAAGGAGCAGGATCATATCAGAGGATCACCCGCATCGATGCCGGCCCCCATACTTCGTCAGCAACAGTAGCACAAGATGAATCATCAGCCTCTTACATCAGTGAGAAATTGGACCGCATCGAGATCCTAGAGAAGAAGCAGGGCCAAGGTCTGGCACATATAGACCAGTTGGCTAAGTCCATGAGTGGCCTGAAGACTCATATCTTGAGTATCCAAGAGGCACAATCATCTTCCCATCCGCCTCCCAGGTCGCAGGTTGATTCCCGCAGTAGCAGCTCGACCCCACCTCCTGCCCCGTACCGCCAAGTTCACCACATCCAGGCAGTGTCAGACCAGCAGCTACCATATTATTCACAGCAGCCATCATCTCAGGACAATCAAATGGTGGTCTATCAGTCGGATCAACCATTGGCAGCACTACCACCTCTACCCTCTGAGCAGGAGCCGTTGATGGAAGTCAACGGGATATGGTATGACCGGTACCCCCAGCAGCCCGGGATTCGCCGAGATCACCCCGGATTTCGTTGGTCCACAGGAGGCACTCCATCCCAGCAGCAGCCTCCAGTTCAGGGCAACCAATACAACCAACAACAGTAGAAGCCCCAGTATTCCCACCACCAGCACTATCACCCGAGTCCTCGTCCCATCTATCACGGACAACAGGGGAGGCAGCGACAGTAGCCGTACCAGCAACAACACTCCCAGCCTCCATCTCACTACCAGCAGCAGCAACCACCTCATTTCCAGCAAGGGAACACCTCTGGTTCTCCCTCCCAAGCCTAGAGAACCATGCACTTGATGATCTTTCCCGCTTGCTTTCTGACCAGCAAGCATCTTTCCGACGGGAAATGGACGAGTTCCGGCAGGAAATGAGGGACATAATGAAAGGCAAAGCCGCCATACCTGCACAGAGTGAGCCGAATCTGAATAGTTTGAAGAGGAAGTCTGAGCAGGTACAGTTTACAAAGGATACCACTCCTAGTGCATTCATGAATGACATGCCTTCTCTATTTGATACTCACTTTGTGTCACTTAGGGGCGGTAGGCAACCAGCCGGCTGCGCCTCATCTGAGGGACAAGACCATGAAGATTCTAGAGCCCCAGATGAGGAGAGGAGCGATGCTGATGCCGCTAACAACAATGATGATGACGGTGGTGCTGATGCCACCAAAGATGACCTTCCAGACGACGGTGATGAGACCGTCATGATACCAGATGCAGACGGTGGTGTTGAAGCCACTATTTTTTATGATGAACCAGAACGTGGTACTGAGGGCACGAAGAAGAATATTTTGGGTGGTGATGATACCCCCATTTTGAGTTCGGATGTATTCCAACCTCCTGTATTGCCATTTTCTGTATCTCTGAAAAACCCCAAAAAGACCAAAAAATGAATAAAGGAAAGGCTTCTTCATCTATTTCGAGTCCATGTGTGATGAATGATGATGTTTGCATGGATTTCAGTCCTTCACATGCCCAGAAGCCTTCTCCTAACCAGTGTTGCAATAGTCGGCCGACTATCCCGAATAGTCGATCCGACTATGCGATGCGGGGGGTCTCCGACTGAATAGACCCCCATTCGGCCAATAGTCGGCCCGGCCGAATAGTCGGCCGACTATTCGGCCGACTGGCCCGACTATTAGGCCGACTGGAGTTTGACTTTTGAAATTTTTTATTTTTTTATTTTCAGTTTTCAAGTTTTATGGGTTACATTTTACCACGGCATCGCCACAAATATCAAATTCTATATATCTATTATATTGATTGGTACTTTTATCTTGGATTCATGTTAAATAATGACCATATATGTATAAAATATAAGAATATATGTATTATAAATAATTTTTATATTAAAAAATACAAAACC